>JAQIUQ010007609.1:0-317052 GCA_030378365.1 Hybognathus amarus
CTGACATACATATACTAGACCTTGGTTTGTCTCTACCTTCCTGTTCTGCCCTGTTTGCCATTACTCACCCTGCCTGTTTTGACCATTTTAAATAAAAAGCTGCAAATGGATACAGTCCAATGACTGTAAATTATAAAGTTGTCCGGCTTAATGAGAACAAAATACTGTACATACCAAGCTTTGTTACTGTAGAAAAGAAATACACAATACACACTTTTGTCAAAAGCATTTTAAAAGTGACAGATTTCCTGCTGCCAGTTGGTGGCATTATAACTTTGACTCACAATATTTACATCCATCTGATTGGCCTCTTACCAAGAACACACTGCAGAAGTTTCATAAAGATCAGTTAATATATGCAGAAGTTATAACACTTTGTGTTTCATATTATTCTTTCATTCTTTCATATTAATTCATGCAAGCGTGTTTGACCTATGGACCGAGTTTTGGGGACCCCGTTCCAGGGACGCTCTGGAGCCCTCCTGCCACGCCCGGTACCAGCTTCAGACCTGTCTTGATGGTTGTGGGTTCTCGTGGACTGCGGGTCACCCATGTGCAAAGTTTCAAGAGTTTTCAAAGCATGTTAAGAGCCCCAAAAGTGCCCAAAGAGTAGGTAAATAATAATAATAATCCTAAGGAAAACAATAGGGTCTTTGCCTTTTCAAGGCTTGGGCCCTGAATATCTCGGCCAATAGGTGGATGGAATTACTAAAAATATCCTTTGACCTAAAGAGTAAATTTACACTTATGTTCTGTTAAAAATATATATATAATAATTTATTTTTGTTTCTTGTTCAGAATATTTGGTGAAAACTAAATTGCAATACACATTTTAACTTATAACTTATACTTATAATTTCGGCTTTCTCACAAACCAGTCATTAATGTAACTATAAATAAAAGACTGGCTTAAAAGAATGCTTTTTAAAGGGATACTCCACCCAAATTTAAATTCTGTCATTAACGAGTTCGTTTGCCCATAAAATCTTTAGGATATTAGGTTAAACTTATTTGGCTTGCTGTCCACTGAAAAGGGGCTCAATGGCAAGCAGCTTCAGACTTCGAGCTCTGATATACCCCCCGTGGCTTAATGTAGGACCTGTCAATTGAATGGCAAGGTACCTAAGATGAAGGTGGAGTTTGGGGAGGTGGAGAGGATACTGGAACAGCTGATACTAGGGAGAGGTAAGCGGCTGCTTGTATACTTTGATCGTTGATTGAAAGATTGGATGGGCTCGACTCCTCCCTAACTTACGTTTAGGAACTTCATTTATTTACTCAACCTCAAGTTGTTGCGAACCTGTATGAGAACACAAAGGAAAATAATTTAAAGAATGATTGAAACCAAACAGTTGTTTGGCACCATTGACTTCTATAGTAGAAAAATAAAAAAATACTATGGAAGTCAATAGGTGCCAAAGTCCTGTCGTTCTTCAAAATATCTTGATTTGTGTTCAGCAGAGGAAAGAAACTCATTCAGGTTTACAACAACTTGAGGGTGAGTAAATGATGACAGCATTTTCATTTTTGGATGAGTATCCCTTTAAAATGATTTTCAGATCACATATGTTTAGAGCATTTCTGCTCAATATTATATCTGTCTGCTAACTGGCAAAAGTAAAAAATAAAAAAACTCTTCAAAAGATGCCTTTCAGTAGTTTCGATAACATGCTTCTAATTTCAACAGTCTGTGCTGATCTGGCGAATGGAGCCCACAGTGGGATGCATGGCCCCCCATTCAGTGTGGCGTCTGTACTCTCCCTTCTCAAGGAGGTACTGACGGCCATGGTAGTTTGCATGCTCGAAGAACACACAGGGACCTTCATGGACCTTGCACGAATGGACCTCTTTGCAGAGAAAACGTTCCTGAGTGGACGGGGTGCTGTCTGTAACTTCCCATGTTTGGCCATCAAAATTGGGCCTCTCAAAGAGTTTCAGCTTGAGATGTCCAGTTACCTGCAGGAAATACAAATCATGTTTCTATGTATGCACCCAATTACACTGTTAACTTAGTAATTCAAAGTCATCATTTGTGGTGTCATTGGACTTACATGCCTGACTAAACGACAAGATCGGACACAGTCATTGAAACCAATCCAATGGTGATAATCTGGAAATTCCCCTGGGGCCAGTATATACTGGTAGCCCATGTAGTTTGGCCGCTCATACAGAACCCAAAAGCCTCCCTTCACCCTTGCAGAATTACAGCGGCTAAAAAAGAGAACGAAAATCACTTGTGTCCCCCTTACACTCATAGGATCTTCCCTGGAAGTTCCTGTCTTGGTAGAACACAATCTGTCAAAAACAGCAATGACAGTTTACATTGTGCTAATACATCATGACAGACTGTGGGATATGGACAATCAGGGAGAAAGAGGCACTTACGCTCTCAGTCGTCATTGTCCAATGTGAAATGTTGGATGGAAAACTGCCTGTAGCCTTTATAGAAGTCCGGAACAAAGGCACAGGTTGTAAAAAGAATGTAATCAGCAATTCAAAAAAATTATCCAAGCTCAATGTATTGTTCTAAAGCACTGAATCATAGATTTGTTCAACAATAAAATTGTGAGTACCAAGCATCCCAACCACCACCAATGAATCCCATATTCAGACTTTACAACATGCACATTGTTGGTATATACTTAGTCAGCTCAGGGTGATTGTTTGTTACCACAAAAATATCTTCTGCATTCAAATATTTGCCAACAACATCCTCACACTTAGCAACATAACTGTTTGGCAATGATTGGCAACATGATATTACATTTAATTGAATTGAATGAGGCATCTACATAGCGCTTTACTACACACTACTGTTACGGTGCACCTCACTTCTTCCTTCAATCATAACACACATGATCTGAGGAAAGTTTGTGTCCATGCATATTTCATTCAATTATTCCCTTTTCAGGTATCTGGTAGAATATGTGATATTGTTTACTCGCATGTTATGTTAATGTGTACATGTCTCGAGGAGAGTGGTCTTAAGCACAGATTAGTCAAACATTGTCAAGTTATGACGGTAGTTACATGATGACGAGATAAGCAAGCTAAATGAGCCTTTAGTAATGCTAACCGCTACCTCGTGGATGAACGCGTGGCAGTTGTTAACGTTAGTTATGCAGTGACATTGTACTTGTAGCATGTGTTGTTTATGGCTATAAAACATATGGAGTACGATTAATGGTGTAAATAGTTTTGAGAAGTGAGAGAAGTGAGGTTGGTGTCGGAAAGACGGGAAAGAGAACCACACATCGATCAGTCCCATAAAATAACCCAGGTGGCAGAGTGCAGTCACGCTTGCAGTGAAAGTTTATCCAAGGAAAGCGTGTATCCTGAGGTGCAGGACACACTAGCGAGCAGCAAAAATCACGGTAACAGGCAATACATCACACCACAACCCTGCTTGTAGCTCACCCGCCAAGATGGATCCAGAAGCTGAGAATTTGCTTTCTGAGGTTAAAGGAGATCTTTTTCAACTCACTACAGGTGAGTTAATTCAGATAAGTGACTTTCTTGAAATATCAGGAACAAACCGAGAAAAAATTATTAGAAACTTGTTATGCTCTTGTTTCCCATATTATCCAATACATTGAATATTATGAACTAAGTGACCCTGAAGATGAAGGCATGTCTGATCTGTTAAAGAGTAACTAAACACTTAACCAACTTTTTTTAGTTAATGATCTGTAAGAATGGAGCTTCATAAATGCTGTTCATTGATTCGAAGTACATTTTTTGACAATTGGCAATAAAGTCTTTTAATTTTCAAATATATGGTGTAGAAACGTTCTGAGTGCTGCCCTCTTCAGGTTAAACGGAAAGCTCCTGCAGCAGGGGTACTCTCTGACACTACTCTGTCACGCCCTTGCTGCGAGCTCACCACGCCCTTGGCAGCCCCTGGTATAAAAGCATCTGGTTCGTCAAAAGTACTCTGCGCGAGTCAGGAGTTGGATTTATGAGTATTTAAAACGATCAGGATAGCATCATGAGAACCCGAACTCGAAAGATGGACTAATCATTTCTCTTTCCGGTGCTGACAGCATAGACTATATGGGACTGACAGGAAGAACGAAAGACTCGGACCCGGCCGAACTTGAGAACTCGAGAGATGAACTAATCTTTATTCTTTCCCAGTACTGCTGTGCTATATCGCACGGCCGCTTCCTTTCGGCGCCCCAGTGTTCATGGTGTCGTTCACACCAGACGCGAAGCGCCGGGCGAGGCGCAGCCGGCCCGCGCCGTGAAGTGCCAGTTTCGGCGTCTAGTCTATTTTTTCCGCGAGCCGCGAGTGATCCGCGTCAATTTGCGGAAGGAAGTTACACCAAGACACACTCGACCATCCGGTAAATGTAATCAAGATTTTCGTAAGTAGCCTACTAGATGTTTTGGAATATTTAACATGACATTTTAATTATATAATGATGAAATGAACGAAATGATTCGATAAAAGATTCGTTCATTTTGCTGACGAGACTCAAAGATCCGAGTCAGTAAAATGATCCGAACTTCCCACCACTACAGCTGTCAATTAATCCGTCACTGCGGGTCTCATGTGCACGCTCCCCGCTCAGCCCCGCCCTTGGCTCGTCCCCTCTGTCTCCGCTGGGGTCTGCCCACTTTTTAGCATTTTCAAATTTTGCCAGTGGGTGGAGTCAGGCTTTGACCAGGGGTTTAGTTACACTTTAAGACTCATGGACATAAAAAAGACATCAGAAAAAGCAAAAGATAACGAGGCTCAGGAGAAATTAAAGAAAGAGCTAGAGCAACTAAAACTAATGGTACAACAGAAGAAAATTGAAATGCAGGAATGAGCTAATAGAAACTCTAAGAGTACAGTAAATAATGAAACTACCCAGTTCGCGTAGTCCATGTGTCATGTGCGACAGCCCAGCTATGGCGAAAATACTGTAAAATCTCTGGTCAGATTGGTGAACCTGGACACAAAGATAGGCTTACCTTCTCCATCTTGGCTTGTCAAATTGAGATTGGTCTCAGTAAAGGTTACCTTGAATCAGAAGTAGTAAATGCCATAATCAGAGCCATTGTACCTGGCCTGCTGCTGTGGAACTATCTTGAAGGAAAAATGATCTGTCTCTGCCAACCCTTAGAAGGATCCTCCGCTCAGACTACCAAGAGATGAGTGCAACTGAGCTATATAAACAACAAACCAGAGAAGTTTAGAACAATAGAGAGACTCCACCATTTTTTTTAATCAGAGCTATGGATTTAAGACAGAAAATATTATTTGCATCACAGGAAGCTGAGTCTAGCCTAAAATTTTACCCCACACTTAGTGCAGAGGATGTTCATACACACAGTACTCACAGGCCTAAAAAATGACAGCATCAAAACTGACCTCCAGCCTTACTTGTTACAGGTAAGCCTGTTGCAGCTACTTCTTATAAGTTGCTCTTAGAGAGGCTAAATCTGGCATGTGCTAATGAGAAAGAGAGGCAGGATAAAAAGAGACTGACAGCTCCACAGTGACTTACTGGTTTCCACGCTGTCCAGTCTAGTAATGTAAGTGGCGACCTGGAACAAAGAGAGTGCCACAGCTTTTCATTAGCCAAGTAGACAAGTGAAAGAGTACCAAACTGCTGGTGGTTCAAGACTAAACACGGCAACATCCCAGTTTCAGCAGAGGCTTGCACCACAAAGATACCCAATGCAACAAGATGTTTTATGTGCCAGCGGCGAGGAGAGGAATACTTCTTGACCAAGTGTCGAGGTGTCGGGGAGCAAGAGACCTAACCCCAGCTGCTCCCGACGAGCTGGATGGCGCCTTGCATGGCTCACACCGCCATCGGAGTATGAATGAGTGAGTGAATGGGTGAATGTGAGGAAAATGTAAAGCGCTTTGGTGGCCATTGGATCTGTGAAAGCACCATATAAATGCAGTCCATTTACCATTTGTACGAGGAAATGAAGGACTATTTAAAAGATTGGATTACACAAGGGTGGATTGATGAAACCCACTCATCCAACGCTTCACCCATTGTGTGCATAAGAAAAGAAATGTGGCTCTTTACGACACTACATAGACTACAGGGAGTTAAATCGGAAGAACCAACCTGACGGATGCAGGAAGTGCAGAAAAAATGAAATGCAAACGTGGTGCCATCCCACACACCAAATGAATGGACAGATTTACACCAAAAAAACAAACAAAAAAAAAACCCTTGAGCGCCTGATAGACTGCCTTGTCCAACCACTTGTCCTGGCATTCCCTGATTTTTTCCCAGCCATTTGTACTGCACACAGACACATCTAATAAGGGACTCAGAGCTCTGCTGTATTATGAACAAGATGGAAAACTGTGTTGTAGCATACGGTTCCCGGACACCGTCAACATCAGAAAGAAACTATCATCTCCATTTAGGCAACTTGCAACCAGTCTTCAATTTTACCATTAAATATCACCCTGGCAAAGAGAACATTGATGCCCATGGTTTGTCTAGGATGCCAGTCGATGTTGAAAATTGACGAATGAGCGCACAGAAGAAATGTCTTATGATGAAGTGGGAACAACTGCTCAGGCAGTAGAATCACAGCCAGAGTCAAATGCCTCATGGTCGATGGCCATCTCTGCAAAGAGTCTCCTCGAGGTTCAATATGCATCAGTTGTCTCAATAACACCAGCACAGATACAACAGGATCAGAGAGATGACTCACATATTGCAAGTTGTCTGGGGTGAGGCACGTGGGTCAGGAACTGAGAAAACTCAATGCACGGAGTTGTCTCCTCAAACAATGGTCTAACAAACATTGTCACCACCCAGCCATTTGAACTTGTTTCAGTAGGCCTAGATTTCCTCCACATAGCTAAGTGCAAAGGCGGCTACGAGTATATGCTACTGTAGTACTTGTAGGTGTTTTGCACAGGCATACCCGACAACATAGAAATCTGGAAAGACATTGGCTGACAAAATATTCAACGATTATGCTCTGAAAATAATTTTTTCAACACGCATTCACCACAGATAGGTGAGTTCGAGAATCAACTCTTCTATCAGCAAATACTGCAGTGTAGCTGGATTGAGGGCAACACCTTACCATCCACTGAGAAATGGCCAAGTAGAACGCTTTAATTGAACATTAATACAGATGCTCAAGACTCTTACAGACAAAGACAAGATGATCTGGAAAGACTCTCTGAATAAGCTCATATTTGCTTATAACTGCACTTAACAAGGTAACAGGCTTTCCCCATTTTATCTATTGTATGGCCGCTCTCCAGTGTTGTTTTGAATTATATAGATGACTGGCTTATTCTAGCACCATTGGAACAAATGGCGGTTTGCATTGAGATGTCACTTTCACTCATATAAAGAAGTTGGAGTTGAGACTTAATGCCAAGAAGAGTGTGCTTCCTCCAGTACAGAGGACCACCTTTCTGTGTGGTGTGGGATTCAGACAAAGCAGGCTGTACTACTGTAGCTGCTTATGTTGCTGCTATCCTCACAGTGGTAAAAGAGAAAAACCCATGCCACCTACTTTGTATGATCAAGATCACGCTGGGGAGGGGTTCTGCACCTTGGTTATATCGATTACCTGGTTATTGGTTCTTGTTCCAAGAACCAGTGCTAGGAGCTCATTTGTAACCGAGTCACTCTCTTGACAGATGATTCACTGAATTGTAGTATTAACTCACCTTTGACGAAGTGATCACTGCACACACAGGCATTTTCCCATTCGGCTCCTCCCGACCACAGACGTAGGTTTGCAAGCCGTTTTTCCAGAGTTTTCGGTCAATTTCTAACATCTCTACTCTTTTTCCCTGATTGCTCTGCTCCCAGGAGTTCTGGAGAAGCTCTGCCAGGATAGAATAAGCCTACTGCTAGAAGCACCATACTGGCTAATTATGGTTCTCAGACCTAGTTTCCAGATCTCCCCTGGAGATTCTGGTCAGATGGCATCAACACAGCCACACTTAGAGCACTCCGGGGAGGCTCTTTGAAGGAGCTTCGCCAATTTTGTGGAGTGAGTGCTTGTTTCCAGTGGATCAGCGTTCCAGCCGCACTCAGTGGTCCAGAGATGTTCACAAGTCATTTTTTGGAAGTCCAAGTCAAGTCTCAAGTCTTTGAGTTCTAGTCCAAGTCAAGTCTCAAGTTATTGAGGGGAAAGTTCAAGTCAAGTCTCAAATGTTTTGCAATGAGTCCAAGTCAAGTCTCAAGTCATTGAGGGAAAGTCTCATCATCTGATCTGTCCCCCTGCTGAGAGACACGAATTTGGAAACGTGCTGAGAGAAAATGTGTCCGTGTACCAGTGGCATAGCCATGAGGGGGGCTGGGTGGTGGCCCTCAGATTTCTGACGCTATATATATATATATATATATATATATTTTTTTTTTCTTTTTTTGTGATTATGTGACCAAAGTAATACTACCCACCGAATGAAGAAGGGTTGGCTCTCAGTCTCCACACTACATAAAATATTCATTTTATTTTATTTTTCATGTTTGCATTTATGAGGAAAAACAATGTTACAGACGTGTTCTTCGTTACGGACGTGCTCTGAAAGTGGTAGTAAAAGATGCTTTAAAACTCAAAACCTTCTTTAACCTGAATTTCGTTTTGTATTAATTGCATTTAAATTTGAATAAATGTTTCATCAACCAATTGCTTGGATTTAATAAATAAGAAGTAAATATAGCAGATGATAAATAAAAGGCGCTGGCGCGTGAACTGGAGCTCGTCTCATAAATGAACTGAAACTCAGCGTAAAGCCTACTTGACTCACAGACATGTCTACTTTTAAACAGAACAATTCAAAATGAAAGAAATCAGTACGCTCACAACTCGTTACCAGTGTCATCCACGGGTCTATCTCCGTTTGAGTGTTGCATAGGTTACCAGCTACCAGTTTTTCCTAGCTTGGAATTCGAAGTCGTGGTTCCCTCCACCAACACCCTCACCCCGAGGTGTCACTGCACATGGACCAGAGCCCGTGAGACTGAGGAGAGGAGTTAGAGCTGATCATCATTGTTTATTTATAATAAACATCTTTTACCTGCATTTTTTCCTTTCACTTTCACGACAGTAGTTCTTTTAGAACGACTACTTTTAGTTCTTTTAGAACACTTCATTACTATCCAAAGTTCTTTTTAGTTCTTTTAGAACAAAGTCATTACTATCCAAAACCTAACAAAAAACTTGGTAATTACTACTTACTCATTTGTGACTCAGTACAGCAGTACTGTAAAGGGTTACTGCTGCACCTCTCTTCATGCAAAATTACACCATGTATAAATCTGTCAATTTGACAGAATTAGAGGTTTCTTATTAAAAACATTTAACATAGTTTCTAGTGACAATTTAAATATTAGGATCAGCATGACATAATACTATTAAAAAAAACAATTCTAAAAAAAGTCATTTTCATTATGACTGCCAACACATTTAAACAATTATATTATAAGGTTTTATAGCAGACACATTTCTAGATTAAACCTTGGTCATTTGGTAAAAGACTGAATTTTAAGATCAGAGTATTAATGGTAAACCATCCAGAGTCCTGTGTTTTAACCATAGATGGTAACAAAATAAATTATGTTTCAGTATATCACACGCTAAGGTAATGAAATGCAAATCTGAACATTTTTAAGTTTTTGAAAAATGTTTGGTACTTTAAGAAATTTGTCAAACTTGGTAACTCTTGCCTGACCCGATTTCTGTATCCCTTTCGCGCTCGTTTGCTGTCTCTCTCTCTCGCTCTCTCTTTCTGTCTGTCTTTCATTCTGTTTGTTTCATGCAGGCTGTGATTGCACATTTTAAATTAACAGAAATCACAGACCTGCTTGATCATCAGGTTCTGGGGTATTTGAATGACAAAAACCATTATCAGCCTATAAAGTATAAAAGGCAGCAGTTAGACAGACAGTAGCTGGACAGAATCCCACAAAGAATAGCAAACATGGGCAAGGTATGTATTGGGTATAGCGGACAAAATCAGCAAACACCTCTTTGATACGGTTAAATTCAAAGATTTTCAATTTTATTTTTTTATGTGAGGAAGTGTCAGATTCATAAATATCTTTTAGGTTAATTTATTGAATATTTCCTGCATACACAAGCTCTAAATAAACACACCTGGTCTGTAATGCAAGCAACAACAACAAAAAGCCAGTCACTTCAATTATTAAAGGTTACATTGAGTCCATAAACTTATATTTAAATATACAAACTTTTCTTGGTAGATTATCTTCTACGAGGACAGGAACTTCCAGGGTCGCTCCTATGAGTGCAGCAGTGACTGCGTTGACATGTCTACCTACCTCAGCCGCTGCAACTCCTGCAGAGTGGAGAGTGGTTGCTTTGTGGTTTATGACCGTCCTAACTTCATGGGAAACCAGTTCTTTATGAGGAGGGGCGAGTATGCTGATTACATGCGCATGGGAATGAGTGATGGCATCAGGTCCTGTCGCATGGTTCCTCAGGTAACACATTTTTTTTTTTTTTAAAAGGTGATTACAAGATTTTTACTTTTTTGCACTGTGGTTGGCTGGATTAGTTCCACCTTGTTGCATTGCACGTATTAAAAGATAACGTGGCAATAATATCAAACAGGTGTGGAAATATCGCAGCATTTGTGATTGCTCGAGACAGAGTCAGATCACATCGCTGACCTGCTCATACTTAATGATCAGTCAACGACCAGTCAAGACATTTAGTGAGCTTGCCTTAACCAGCTTTCATTGCCAGTCCCAAAATGCAAACGTATCTTATGCTTGTGATCAGCAATTCCGGAATTTTCAGCATGGATTAAGATTTATGATTCAGTGCATTTGAATCAGAGTGTACTGAGTTATACATGTACTGAATCAGACTGAATGAAAACAATTCTTTTCAATTTACAGTACAGGGGATCCTATAGTATTAAGATCTATGAGAGGGAGAACTTCGGAGGTCAAATGTACGAGCTAACAGATGACTGCGATTCCTTCCTGGACCGTTTCCGCATGTCTGACTGCCAGTCCTGTCATGTGATGGACGGCCACTGGCTCATGTATGAGCAGCCCCACTACAGAGGAAGGATGATCTACTTTAGGCCCGGAGAGTACAGGAGCTTCAGGGAAATGGGATACAGCAATGTCAGATTCAGCTCTGTTAGAAGAATCATGGACTTGTGTTAAATTTGCGGTTTACAAAAAAAAAATATATAATTTAAGTATAAACAATAAAATTCTAACAATGCATTTATCTTGTTGTCTGTTGTTTTGGACTACATACACAGCTTATCTTTTTTACCTGTTTATACCACCAGTATAAAAAAACTGTGGAAAATACAACATATTTTATAGCAAGTTTATGATATCATTGTCAAATGAAGAAATACCACCAATTTTTAAAAACATGCCTCTATGTCTTAACTAAGTTTACATTTCATTTAAACTTCTTTTTAGCAGATCATTGTCTGTTGTGAAGAAATCAATCATAATGCATAAAAACACACTTATAATTAAAGGAGTAGTTCACTTTTTTAAAGAAATTTGCTGATAATTTACTCACCCCTATGTCATCCAACATATCCATGTCTTTCTTTCTTCAGTCGAAAAGAAATTAAGATTTTTGATGAAAACATTCCAGGATTTTTCTCCATATAATTCACTTTAATGGGCACCAAACGGTTCAAGGTCCAAAAGACAGTTTCAGTGCAAACTGCAAACTATTCAAAGGGCTTTAAACGATTCCAGATGTTGAATAAGGGTCTAATCAAGCAAAACGATAGGTCATTATGATAGGACCCCAAGAAACACTAATGCTACTGTACAAAATGTGAACAAGACTTTTGAAAAATATTAGCAGGTTAATTTTATGTTTACAAAGTTGTCCACATTAAATTAGTAAAAGTCATTAGATCTGAAGCAAAAAATAAATAAATAAATAAATAAATAAAATGATGTACTTACAGACATTAAACATTGAATGGGGTCAAATTGACCCTAAGGATAATATGAGGGTTAAATGTCCATTTTGGAGCGTATTCACGTAAAATAAGTCGGTTATGTTTTTAACAGATTTGACATTCAAGCTGTGTCCCAATGTGAAGGCTGCATCATTCAAAGGCCGCGGACTGCGAAGAATGCAGCCTATTCGTCCTTCGAAGGACACACCATGTAGCCTTCCTGGGATTTCCTAATTGCGCAACCAGGTATTCCCTATTACTGCTCCTGGCGCCAAGCAACAGTGCAAGAGTACAGCTGCCATCCTGATCATTATTTGATAAAATTGAGTAAACAGCTATGGAGACAGAACTGTCTATATTGTTTTTTTTTGTTTTTTGTTTTATATTAGGACATGGGAGCAGGGGCGTAAATAAATGCGAATAAAATTAAATATGCCAAAAATAAAATAAAATTTATATTTTATTTTCTGTGGAGACTGAGAGCCAACCCTTCTTCATCTGGTGGATAGTATTACTGTGGTATGCACAGTGTAATTCACATGCTACCTTAATGTGATTTCATAGGCTAGTGCTTTTTATTGTGTACAGAAATGGACCATGGTGAATTTATTTATACAGGTTGTCAACCCTATTTGAATATTTAAAACAAGCTGAATATAAAAAGTGCAGTGCAAGTAACGTTACTCCACTCGTCATCGGCAGCTGTCGGTCACAGTTGGCGAAAAGAACAATTCTCTGTGGACCGGTCTGGTCCGCTCTTTCATATGGGGGGACGCAGCTGTAGTTAACAACAATTTGTTAATACTGTGACAGACCTACATATTGTTACTTTAATTTTGAACTTCACAGTCTACTTCATAGGCTATTAAGTAAATGTGTGGAGTAGCCTACTTTTACCCCTCACAGTACAGCAACACTGCTATGCATTGTTTTACATTAAACTACTGTATACATTAAAGTAGGCAATCCTATAGTTTAAATGTATCCAAGGGGGTAATCCACCGACCGGAAGTTGAAGTCTCACGGGAGCTGCCATCTTGTAGCAGAACTTCACCTGCGTTAGCATTCCCATTGACTCCCATTCATTTTGGCGTCACTTTGACAGCGAATAACTTTACATCTGAGGCATTTGAAGACCCCATTTGTCCTTTATTTTATTTCTAAAGAAACACAACAATGTATAAATTGCTCCATTACATTGTAGCTTATGTTATGGCCCCATAGAAGCAGTTTTAGTGAAAGTAGGCTAACGATTGCGTCATACCCAAGCGACTCTCTGTCACACAGTGGAGAGATTACCGTATGGACAGGAGAAGAAGCTTGCGCGCAATCAGGGAAACATGGAGGCAAAATGACAAAATAATTAATCAGAATACCTAGCAGAATTGTCTCCTTCTAACTCATGGACAGCTCCTATTCACACTCTCCGCCTCTGCATGTTTCGGAAGGGAATGATTCAGATTTCTCACGCCACAGCCACTAGAAGACAGACGGTTTGCTCACGTCACAACTACGTCGTCAAGCTCTGTTTGAGTCTGGGCGTCAGGGACGGAAGTGCTAAAGCATTGCCAAAAACGGGCTTCAATCGTCTCAATGGAGTTCCAATGAGATCGCTCTGTCCATTTCTTTTACTGTCTATGAATGTATCAACCTTGCAAACACTCAGATGCCATTGCAAAAATAAACAATGTCCAGAGCCATGAATTTTATTTTATTTAGCACATTTAAAGTTGCATAAAATAATAAATTATGAATAATAATCTACAGAAATGTATTTTTTCGCTTTCGCGTTTCCACAAGACAAATGAAGCCACGCAATGGTGACGCAATCGGCCTTCAAATGAGACCTTTGGAGGGGACAGCCTTCGTTGCGCGAATGTGACGCAATCGGCCTTCAAATACGGCTTTCGGAGGATGCAGCCTTCACAATGGGACACCTCCACTCTCTTTGGTAGAGAGAGAGACGAGAAAAACAAACAAGCATACAAATGGAAATGATCAAGGAAATGATCTTTTACTCATCCAGCCACAGCATATTGACTCTTGAAAGCCTTCAAGTGATCCCCACTGTAGCCTAGGGGGGAGGGGTTATCCACAAGATTGGTTGGTAGAGACCGCCCACTGAAGTGCAGCTTCACATATTTCCAGTGTTCCCTAAAGCCCGGAACACACCAAGCTGGCGGTCGGCCGTCTGGCAGATTTTGTGCGTTGGCCAACTAAGTTTCCTCGGTGTGATACGCACAATTCCGTGCCGTTGGCTGAAAATAGTCCTCGTCGGCTTTGTTTCGCCCGATTCTACATGTTGAATTGGCATCGGGCCGTTGGGGAAAGAGAGAACTCTGATTGGCTGTTCAGCTTAGTGAAAGAGTCAGTGCACGAGAATAAAAGCAAAACAGCAAGCAAAGAAGTCAAGACGGTAAAGATAGAACGCTGTTCTTATGTTACGTCTTCTTACCTGAGTGTTCATTGGCAAATATTTCAATATTAACATGAGCGGAGTGAAATAAAGAAAGTGTTTAGCAGGATTGATATTCAAAACGGTAAGCACACGCTGCTTTGTTTACGTTATGTGTATCTGCAGCGTCGGTTTTCCTTTTTGAATAACGAATATAGACTAATATATCTGCAGAAATAGATAATTGGCTCATTAAACGCAGGCACAGAACGCACATTCTAGCTGAAAGTCGGCTGCAGTTCTCTCGGTGTGTTCAATTGCAGCTTTTTACCTCGATGAGAGCGGACGAGAGGCGACAACACAGTCGGCTTTCATCAGCACTACTTCATTGGCGTTGGCTTGGTGTGTTCCAGGCTTAAAGACTCATGGCTTGACAATGTCAGATTGACAAAAAAAAAAATAAATAAACAAAACTACAACAACAAAAACAAAAAAAACAAGTCAATAGAGTGTTACGGCCCTTCCCTGGCTTTGAAGGTCTGTAAGGAAAGGTAACAATAAACCACTTTTTGTCAATTTCTCTTTGACTGAGACACAAGTGGGTCAGCTGTCCACCTACAACCAGAAACAGGAGCAAACAGTTCTGGTAACTAGTTGTAGACTGTTTAAAAAAAATGGATTGCTGAGTAAGAAGTTCAAACAATGGTCTATAGATTTTTAGCAATCAAGTTGAGTATAAAAGCAACTCAGTAAAACACTGACACTATTGAAACAAATGCAAAATCATGGGAAAGGTAAGGGCTTTCTTTGTTGAAAACACATGTTATTGGTTGTTTTGAAGGGGTTTAATACAAGGACCAGATCAGATCCAAAATAAGATCTACATTGATTTGACAGTCAGCTGTTTATGGATGAACACAAATACAAAGTATTTTCAAATGGATTGACAAACAAAGTAAAGAACAAAGAGTAACATTCTATTGTAAGCATGCTTTTTTTCCAGATAATATTCTATGAGGACAGAAACTTCAATGGTCGTAGCCATGAGATCAGTGGTGACTGCCCTGATGTGACCTTATACCTGAGCCACTGCTGCTCCTGTAGGGTAGAAAGTGGCTGCTTCATGGTCTATGAATGCTCCAACTACATGAGCCACCAAATGCTGGTGAGAAGAGGAGAATATCCTGATAACCAGAGGATCATGGGTATGAGCATGAGCGACTGCATCAGATCTTGCAGAATGATCCCTATGGTAATTCTAGACAGTTTTTTTTATTTTTTATAAATTGATGTCATTGTTTGAATTACTAAATAACACATAATAATCATTTTGTCATTGCAGCATAAAGGAACGTTTAGAATGAGAATCTTTGAAAGGGGGAACTTTGTTGGACAAAAGTATGAGCTGATGGATGACTGTGAATCAATCCAGGAACGCTTTAACATGTCTGACTGCCAGTCCTGCAATGTCACACATGGCCACTGGCTGCTGTATGAACAGCCCAATTTTGAAGGCAGAATGATATATATCAGGCCAGGGGAGTACAACAGCTTTAATAATATGGGTCTAGGCAGAGTGAAAATTGGTTCCATCAGACGTATCATGGAGTCCTGTTAAAGAAAATTACACTTGTTTCAGCTGATGAAAGATAACAAATGATTTCCATGTAGTTTCCCAAGAAATGCAGTGACATTGAAACTCAAAAGTGCCTAGGATTTATAATATCAAAGATCAATTATGTTTATGCACAAAATTTATGATAAAACCATACATTTTGTTTGTGAAAGCTGTACTGCCAAATGTTGATTTACATGCATCTAAATCATTACATTACATTTTGTTAATGATCTAATATGTGATGATAAGGTTCATTGCTTTTGTGGAATGTCCATCTACCTACATTTACACACTGTACCAAAACTGAACAAAGGGCAATGACTATCGCCTACTTATTGAACATTACCTGGGTACAGATCTTTCTGCCTGAAAGAGTAAAATAAAATTTAGATAAATATAAATAAATGGTTCAAAAGATATTTTTTCTTGAAAAGAATAAAAAATGTTGCTTTGTTCAGAGCTTACTGCACTCCTCTCCACAATGCCCACTTGTGGTCTCAGTTTCAGCAAAGCTAGCTTGTATGAACTTCAGGTAGCTTACAAAGATGCATTGAGAATTCTGCTGAGAAGACCACGCTGTGAGATGTTTGTGGCTGCTGGTGTTAATACTCTGCAAGCCACATTGAGAAAGGTTATGTACAAATGTATATGTCAGCTGCATAACTCAGAGAATTATATAATTGTGGCTTTGACACGACATCAAGTTTAGCACTACACGCTATAAATCCAAGTTATGGAAGCAATGGTATGGTTGTCTCCTCTGAAGTTGTATTTGCTTTTTGTTTTTTCATATATTGTGTTGTATTGTGAGTAGTGTCTTGTTTGTTTTGTTTTTTTTGGACCGTTGAATCTGTAATAAAAAATTTATAATTATTATTAATAAAGAGAGTTTAAATCTTAAAGAAAAGTATATGGCTACGTAGCCTACACACTGCAGCTAAATTCAGTTGTCAATGTCAACCTTTTAGTGCCTAATCCTGTTCTGTACACACACAGTTTCGTAATTTAGTTAGTCTGTTAGTTAAAGGTTGTATCAGCGATTTCAGACTCAAAAAGGCACAAACATAAATGATCACATTCATCTAATCTTTCCTAACGATCCTCTAGCTGCCCGTTCCATGAGCAGGCCGTCAAAAACACAGATGAGTCAGTGGCAGTTGAGTATCAGTTGCACAGGACCGAAACTTGAGAGATCTTCAGGTTTCGGCACCATAGAGAAACATGGGAAGATCAAATGCTTTTGTCATTTTGATGGTTTTTATGCTACAAAAATGGTCAAATGATGCACCTGAGGTACTTCTAACAATGATCAGTTCAACACAGTCTCATGAAAATGCGTATCAATACCACAAATGTCATTTCTGGTGGCATTTATACGCCAAAAAATTTTTCGTGCATATGCTACGCATTAAAAAACCCTGGGGTAGGGGAGTTTGTGCTTATACACCAAAAAGTGCGTATCATATGCATGCGAAAAACGAGTACCATATACATGCAAAAAGTTTTTGGCGTATAAATGCCATGAGAAATGACATTTGTGCTATAGATACAAACTTTGATGAGATCGGGCTTGATGGTTTGAATCACCATACTGTGATGCACGTTCACCAGCGTGTTTCAAAAGTGTGATAAGTTTTGAGCGAACTGACCAATTATCTGCGCAATACGACTGAAGCCCGGTTTATTTGTAATGATGTGGGGGCAGTAACCTGATTCCCTAACGCTGTGTCCTAACTACACGCGACACAATAAAATTCCAGCGACTGCAAGTGTGTCTGTCCACACTAGATGTGGCACGCGACTGTGAGACGCCACACGTTGTGATCTAAAATCACAACCATTCAGAACTGCGTGAAAGCGCACTGCTGGCCCGCACTCACATTGGAAATGGGTAAGGACATAATCAAATCAAGAAATAACATTATTAAAAATCAAAACATTAACAAAATATACTAATTGACTAATTTTGTTATAAAGTACAGTTGTATGTTTGCATATAATTAATTTTGAACGCTACATTATATGATTTCAAAATCTGAGGTAAATTATCCGTTATCTTGTGGCACAGTGACCTTTTTTAACTAAAAATAAATAATGTGTACTACTCATAACCAGTGTAATTTCTTCATTCTGTCAGCCGCGACGTCGCAGAAATAGGAACCGTTTCTAAATTAGAAACTTGTCGCGTGTCGCCATTGCGTCTGGTTAGGACAAAAACTCTGATTAACATGGAAAAAATACCTTTTATCGCGTGTCGCAGCGCGTGTAGTTAGGACACGGTGTAAGGATTCAACCCCAATCCCAATGAAGATGAAAGTATTCATTTTCTGGTTGTCATGGTCATCACATGAACATTGTTGATCCTAAAATGTTGTCATCTGCAATTTTGTAGACTATAACATGAGGATTCTCCCACTTACTTTGTAATCTGTAAATCCAAATTAATTTTGTTAACCACCATATTTATTTAAAAATGTTCTAAATATCCCTCCATGGCGTAAGTCCTACTTGAATGCTCCTCGATGAGAGGTGGTACTTCTGTGTCCAAATTTTAACAAGAACATCTTGGGACAAGGTTTTCACACTAACAGCTGTCATTGTAACAAAGTTAGCAACTATGTTTGTATGTCAACAGTAACAAAGGAGGGCGGTGCTTAAAAAGATTAGTACGGGAGCTGCATGGAGTTCCGATCATATGCGAATGCGGAAATTTCAGATCCGATTAGAGCTTTGGATGCGTTGAAATAGGTCTATTTGAACTTATGCGGATAAACTGCATTCAACCGATTGACCGGATGTGATCTAATCAAAGCGGTGTGCGTGAAGCTAGAATTACCAATATTTTAACTTTAACATTATTCTGTAAAATGTAAAATGGCGCTTATTAATAATTATGGCAGTATTGTTTTTTATAATTAGTAAATCAATAGGCTACTACATACACAGAACAAGATTTTTTTTATTCACTTGCATATTTAAATATAGTTGTAATTCATGAAACTTTATGCCTGTAAGACGTGGCATGGCCTATGCGTAGCCTAGTCTGATAGAAAAGTTCTTAGTTTGAAAAATAAAAGATTTAAAAAATACACATTTTTAAATTATATGTATCATACATACATTTTAAATTGTCTTATAGTAATGAAATAATTATAAATGAATAAGAAACAGGGCTCTGCACTGACATTTTGAGGGCAGTGGCAAGAAGTACACAAAGCCCCACCATCCTAACCAAATCCAAATATATTGTCCCTCACTTGAACAAATCACAATACATCATGACATAGCTACACAAAAGCACACACACATTGTTCTCTAAAAAGTTTGCTCCTTGAGGGAGTAAGTAACTGAAAGACAACTAACTTATCCTAACTAATAAACTCAGCAAAAACATCTGACAACAAGAACTGGGAATCTGGTGCAGTCCATTAGGATGATATGCATTACTAGGGGGCTTCTACACTGGGCTCGTTTGCTGCGGTGCAAGCCCGAGCACGTTTGTTCCCGGTGCCCCCCGCAGCGTTGGTCTGGTTTCACACTCAACTTGATTCTCATCGAACCCCGGTGCGTTTGCGTGCATCTTACATCATCGCACAACGTGCCGGCGCATGATAGAAAGCAGAACGTGTGTAAATATTGTGTTTTTTTATTAATTTGCTTAGGGATGTCACGGTACCAAATTTCCAGTAGTCTGTACCGATACCATTAAAATGTCACGGTTTTCGGTACCAATTTCGATGCATCTCAATACATCACAATAAGCTAAAACGCATGCGCAGGATACTTTACTTCCTGAACAAGCGCGCGCCCGAATCCGTGTTGCTTTCACATTCACGTGGCACGGTTCGGAAGCAACCGAACTCAGACCACCTCCTCCAGGTAGTCTCGGGTTCGGTACCCCAGTGCGCACACGGGTCCCATGACAGCGTTCACATTAGCAATTTTTCATGCGAACCGTGCCCCGTTCCGAAATAAACTGCCAGTGTGAAAGCCCCCTTAAAGGGATAGTTCACTTTGATTACCGTCTATCAGTCAAATCATGCAGGTATAGGGGGTCCTACTCTAAGTGCATGCACAGAGAAGTCCAAATTAAACATGATTTAATGACTTGTACATGTAAGTACACACTGATGGCCTAAGACATGAAACGAGCAGTTTGTGTGAGAAACGAACAGTATTTATATCGTTTTTACCTTGTGTACCCACAGCCACGTCCAAGTGATCTGAAGGCACGGGCGCTTCAGTCTGCGCATGCGCCGGAAGTAATCGCTTGC
This sequence comes from Hybognathus amarus, assembly GCA_030378365.1. Taxonomy (NCBI): domain Eukaryota; kingdom Metazoa; phylum Chordata; class Actinopteri; order Cypriniformes; family Leuciscidae; genus Hybognathus; species Hybognathus amarus. Next base: position 20,196 of record JAQIUQ010007609.1, read on the forward strand.
GCGTGTACGTCACTCATTGTTTAAACAAGATATCGGAAGTTTTACCTTACACTGTGAAGATCTAAACATATTTAGATATAGCTACAGGAAATCACAATGGAAGACGATTTCAGTATATCTAAATATGTTTAATGAAAGGTAAAAGGGGCTGTATGGAGAAGATTGGCGGGCCGCACTCTGCCCCGCGGGATAGCCAATAGAATAGCCCTGGAGTATACAGTCAATAAATCATATTGTACCAATACTGTAACATGTCTGATAAGGGTGTCACGATTCCTATTTTAAAATGAAATCGATAAAAATTAATTCACAATCTCGAACTAAACGAATTTAAAAATTAAATCGTCAATGTTGCCGCACCCATGTCACGTCCATTCGGCTTGCCAAGAGAAAAAACACGCATGTTAAAGTGCTGCAAGTCTATGGTCAACCTCCACTAACTTAGCTACAGCCATTCAAAAGCTTTGAGTTTTGTACTAACAGTTGTGAGTTCCCTTTCAAGGAAACTTCAAGCTGCGTTTGAGACATGGTGGGAATGCTCTGCATGATTACGTTGTGAAGCACATGTAAAATCAGTCCAATGGAAGCCCGAAATGCCATAGGTGACGTCAGTTCAAGATCATTTTATTTATCTAGCACATTTTATAGCAGCCTCTGACTGACCAAAGATGGATGCATTGTGGAGGATTGGGATTACACATGGTGTCAGCCATCTTTTTTTGGAAGCTACAGTAAGCTAGCAGGCTCTTGTTCTGTGGTGAAAGCTGAGTAGTAGGGGTTACCATCCTGTTTTTCTGGACATGTCCGGCTGTCGATGTCCGTAATTCAGCTTTTGCTTTCTGAAGTCGCCATTCATTGTTTACATGCACAGCTTTTGTTTCAATCTAACTGAATTCATTTTGATTGGTGAATCTGAATGTAGTATTTATGTGAATGCTAATCAAGAGATGGGTTGATGTGCATTTTAACATTGCTAAAAAAAATTCCCGCTCTTCCGTGAGAGATAAAAGACTGGTACGTCTCACAGGTGTCGCTCATCTATAATCACGTTTTGGGCGATCTCGAAACACATTTTCCGGGAGGCTCAATACGGAGACTCACTAGTAGCGTAGACTTGTCAGTTAACTCTTGCACTCTGTTACCGGTAGGCGTGGCCTCCTAGGGCAGCGAATCAAGTGCATTTTGGGAGTTGTTGTCTTTCATCCACATAAGCCAAAAATACATTTTCTCAGTCTAGGAAGCTCCAAATTCAAAAATAATTTCACATTTCTTCTACATAAATGACCCATTTTAAATCTGACCCACATTCATCTTTCTAGAGGTGAAGTATCCCTTTAATCTCCCTGGTTCGTTGTCCATGTTATCCATGTTGCTAGTATTGCCTGTATCCTGCCTGATTTCTGTTTAGGTTACTTAATAAATATACCCATTGTTTCGCACTTAAGTCCTCGCACTTTAATCCACCCATTCTGTGACAGTTTATGCATTTGTATCACTCCACTTGTCTGTTAGGTGCTCTAAATCAGAGTATAAGAGGAGTGCAAAGTGGAAAAAAATAATAGTTATGTGATTTTGCCTTAAGGATTTGATTTCACAAGTGAACCTTGCATACACGTGCTAATTATTACAATTCTTACTGCCAAAAGGAAGTTAAAAGCTTCATAAACGTTTGACATTTTGCCATACACCGAAAAATTCTAGTAAATTATTCCCACAGAGGCATAGTCAGAGGTACTCTGAAGAACAATTGACAGGAAAATCACAAAAGCATGTATGTTGGTCCTATGATGGCCTCTATGCCAACTTGCACAGTCAGGAACTGAATAACAATAGGTGCTGTGTAGTCTTTAGTCTTGGTCTAGTATAAAGGTACGGGTGACAGCAGTCAATCAACAACCAGAATCAGCTTCAGCTTCTTCTTTGTGGAACTACAGAGGATCAGCCAGCGCAACCATGATGGGCAAGGTAAACTTCATTCCTGCAAAGATTGTCAAATTACAATTTAAGTCAAATTATTTGATTTGGTACATTTTACATTAAACTGCTAAAACAATAACTCTGATTTTTCAGGTCACTTTCTACGAGGACAGGAACTTCCAGGGTCGCTCTTATGAGTGTATGAGCGACTGTGGTGACTTCTCCTCCTACCTGAGTCGCTGTCACTCTTGCAGAGTGGAGAGTGGATGCTGGATGATGTATGATCATCCCAACTACATGGGAAATGGGTATTTCTTCAGGAAGGGCGAGTACGCTGATTACATGTCTATGTTTGGAATGAGCAACTGCATCAGATCCTGCCGTATGATCCCCATGGTGAGCTCAATTAAAGCTTATATATATATACGTTTTTGTTTAAATTATAAACTTAAATTAAACTGACTTCTCTTCTACTACAGCACAGGGGCTCCTACAGAATGAGGATCTACGAGAGGGAGAACTTCATGGGTCAGATGTACGAGATGATGGATGACTGTGACAACATCATGGACCGTTACCGCATGTCTCACTGCCAGTCCTGTCATGTGATGGACGGCCACTGGCTCATGTACGAGCAGCCCCACTACAGAGGCAGGATGCACTACTTCAGGCCTGGAGAGTACAGGAGCTTCAGCAATATGGGTGGCATGAGATTCATGAGCATGAGGCGTATCATGGATTCCATGTATTAGTGTTTCAATAAAATAATTTGTCACTAAACATTGTGCTTTGAAAATGAATTCCACTTCCATTCTATACCAAAAAGGCCTGAGCTAATCACACTCACAAATGCACATTAAAAGTATGAAATTATTTATTATCACTGATTATTAAAGACCTGTTTAAGATGATAGCCATAGTGGTGAACCAATTATTATTATTTTTTTTTTTGATGCTCGATGCGGATATGTTCAATGGCAGATGGCCGACGTAAAGCTGATATACAGTAGATGATATAACATTATTTAAAGATAAAAACTGCTGAAATAAAAATTATATTTATTTGACCTAATATTTAATAAATATAAATAATTTGATAATGAAACACTTTAAATTTAATATTTTAATTTTAACCAAATTAATTTACAGCAATTAATACAGCATCCATTTTTTTCTTTCATGCTTCGGCTGTGCTACAGTATATGATCATATTCATTCATGCGCTATTAAACTATTTAAGCACAATAAGCACAAAAAAAGGAACTCAAATCTGCACTGGCCTGTGAAGCGGCTCTCTGTGGTCAAACACCTGAAACAAGCCCTCAGGATACCACTGTTTATAAGGTGACATGGGTCAAAACAATTAGGACAATGACTTTATAAAGTTATTTTTTACTTTATTGTTTATTTTTTATTAACTGGGCCAGTAGAAAAAAACTTTAGAGGTAAGCCCTAATATATTAAAAGCACAGCTAAATGTGTCATTTATTACAATGGGTTTATGTGCAGATTGTTTTAAGATCCCTTAAATTAAAAGTTGTTAGATTTTTTAAAGCCTTTCAAATGTTAAAAATAAGAACTTTCAATTATACTGTAATGTTGAATGGCTGTAATTAATATGTTGGGGGAAAAATCTATTTAATAGAGACATCAGTGTCAGTATTGGTATCAATTATACAGGCCTTCATTTATAGTGCTTACGAAAAAGACACCATTAAAACAAATATCTAAAATATACATTATTTTGGAGATTCAATGTAAAAGTATTACAATAAAATATATATATAAAAAAATGTAATGTGTTAGGTGTGATTAATCGCGATTGATGACAGAATATTTTTTATTAATTAGTGCAGTCATTAGTGTTATCAGAGGTGCGTTTCCCGTACGACGACGTAGTTTGCTGCTTCGCTACCATAGTACGATTTTGTAGATGGAGAAATCAACTAGCTAATCACGACTGTTTTCCGAAACCAATTGTCACAAAGTAACGTTCAACTACGTTGGTTTCGCATGTGGTGGAATAATAACTACTATTAATGAAACTGTTTGAGATCCAATTAACGCTACATTTTTTAATATAAATTACAAACATGTAATCTGAGCACTATTTCTAATTGTTTACAGTTATTTTGCCTTATTTCCAGACTCAATATTTGGCTCGTTCTTACATAGTAGAGCACGTTCGCACATGCGCACTCTTCAAACACGTTACTTTAAATCTTTTGACAAACTAAAAGACGTAAATTCCATTTGTATTTATTCTAAATAAAAGGCACCGGTTGTACTGAATGTCAGCTTGATAAGGATTTATTACCTCCAAATGTCATGCAATATACAGTAGAAACGATGCCTCTAACCATAGGTCGAGAGGTCTGTTTGCGAATGTTTGTTGGAACAATGGTTTTGGGAAACACCGACTCGTTAAACTATGCTGATAACGACAGTACTTGCGACCATAGTTGGCTAACGATGCTTTCGTGAAACGCACCCCTGGTTAGTCTGTGCACACTGGGAATCATTTATTTTTTCTTCCAAAAGACAAAGTAATACTAATTTTATATACAGCACACAGTGAATATGACACACATAGCCTACGACATAGTGGCCAACTGGATATTGCAGCAAAGTTTGAATTCAAAGATTTAAAGTTTGACAATTGTGCATATCCAGTGACCGCTGAACTCTACTCGTGTCCAATTTGCACTGACATCACATATGCAGGCTAATAGATGGATTCACCAAAGCACTGGCATTATTACCACTTGCAAAATAAAACCCTGCTTCAGACAAATTGACCAAACAGAACGCATTAACCGATGCGATAATTAAAAGTCTCAAAATATCAGTTTATATGGCCTGGCGATGTATTGGTCAACCACTAGATAGCCAGCAACATTTTATAGCTTAATTCTTCAAAGACTCTCAAATATTAAAGATGTAAAAAATCAGCCAGTTTTGAAATCACTAGATTGGCTTTGCAAAATTAAATCCACAGCCAGCGATCAGGAATGTCTTTTAAAAAAATACATATTTTAAAACTAACAAGGCATTGCAACCTTTAACAAGACATTTATTATTTCACATTACCACAGAGAGAAGAGAGATTGTAGTGCACATTTTATTTGTTAAAGGTGCATTATGCAACATTTCATGTTAAAAATACCCATTTTCCTAACCTATACATGCTTAAACAATTGCCTGATGGGCTGAATGAGCCCTTCTCTGATCACTGCAATTGCCTCTATAATCCTGTACAGTAAAATAAATGAGAGGGATTCGGGCTCGAATTTGAGACTGGGCGTGACGTCATGCGCATTCACGCTCTCCTGGCTATGTCTGACAGGTTTGTGTATTCGCCGCCATTCTCTGTCTCAGAGAAGACAACTCGAGTGACACAACTTTAGTCAACTTTCGACAAAAGTAGAAGATGGATTCAAAGAGAATGGCTTGTAGTTCATTCCAAACCCCAACGCAAACTCCACATAAGACAAAGACAACACAACTTTTGTCTAGTGCCAGGAGTCGGAATAAGACGAGAGACAACATCGGGAAGGCTTTCAACAAATGGAGAGATCTCCGGTCTGCTCTAGGGCTCAAACGGGATCCTATACAAAGTAATAACTTACTGTATATTGTTCATGAACTTGTTCTCATAATAATACAATCATAAGTGGATACAGTAAACACATAAGATGGAGACAAAAATCGAAGTTTTCTACTACCCGTTTTTCCCTCATAATTTACTCAAATGCCTTTCCTTTCATAGATTCACAGTGAGTTTTTGATGAACAATGTGTTATTAAAGGTGGCATAACTGTTAACAAAGAAAACATAATGATCATGCTCTTAGTTAATGTTTTAATCCATGAAATCATGAATGAAAAACGCATGAATTTATACATATATGATAATTAATGTACCCTTACCGATAAAGTGTTACCTGAATGTCAGTGAACTGTAGGTCCAACATTTCCCGCTTATGCTCTCTTTACTCTCTCCCTGCTAAGTTGTCTGAGTAAATTGTGCAACCTATACAGATAAAATAATATATAATTTTGTCATTATTGACTTTTTCTTTCTTTTGTCACACAGAATGAAGTTTTGTGCAGAGTATTCTGGTTGCTGTTTTCCATACCATGAAAATGAAAGGAAACTTGAAAAACAAGAAATAAAATACTGATAAAACATTTCTTCATTCAAATCTGGCACACTACAATGTGAAAACCAAATTTGTAGTTTCTCCCATTTAGACATTTAGCTATCAACTATCAACCAAAACAATTTCAAATTGGTAATAAAAAAATTAAACATTTTCAAAAAAGTCGACACAAGACACTAACAGCAAATTATCTGCAGTATAAACAAATGAAATAACAAAATTGTTCACCTTGTGACCTGAGAGGAGTTGCATTTATTAGAATTTATTTGAAATGTTGCTATAACATATTTTATACATTTTTAAAGGTGCTCACAATAAAATTAACAAAAAGGAAGAGCTTGACTTCACTGGATGGAAAACCATAAAGAAGATTTAAAATCTAATATTTGGTAAAACAAAAATGTCACTTGATATTCAACTAATTATTATATTACTTTGATTTTGCAGTAGAACATAAAAACATTAGCCTAATACGAGTTTCAAATTCTTTCTTTTTATAAAAAATGAAGAGAGAAATGCTAGAATCCTGACAAATGTTTTAAGATCTACATAATAAGCTTTAGTTAGAATAGAGTCTATATGAACTTGCACAGTCAGGAATTGACAGACAATAGACAGGGTGTACTCTTTAGCCTTGGTCTAGTATAAAAGCATGGGGGACAGCAGTCAGTCAACAACCAGAATCAGCTTCAGCTTCTCCTTTGTGGAACTAAGGACCAGACAGCACGGCCATGATGGGCAAGGTAATTTAAGTTAATTCCAGCAACAATTAGAATTTAATGTAATTCACGTTACGTTAATTTCACAGATACAGCTATAAACCACTAAAAAAAATATCTGGAAATTTTCAGGTCATCTTCTACGAGGACAGGAACTTCCAGGGTCGCTCTTATGAGTGTATGGGCGACAGTGGTGACTTCTCCTCCTACATGAACCGCTGTCACTCTTGTAGAGTGGAGAGCGGATGCTGGATGATGTATGATCATCCCAACTACATGGGAAATGGGTATTTCTTTAAAAGGGGCGAGTACGCTGATTACATGTCTATGTTTGGAATGAGCAACTGCATCAGATCCTGCCGTATGATCCCAATGGTGAGTTCTATAAAAATTTGTATCCGTGTTTGGATTAAATAAATTCACTTTGGGCAATTGAATTGTTCAATTTAGAGTTAATGATAGGATTATTCAGAAACATGGTGTTGGTTTAGTTTTTTTTATCTTGTTATGGATTTGGTTACATTTATCTCAACAAAATATTTAATAAAAATAACTTCTCTTCCAATACAGTACAAAGGCTCCTACAGAATGAGGATCTACGAGAGGGAGAACTTCATGGGTCAGATGTACGAGATGATGGATGACTGTGACAACATCATGGACCGTTACCGCATGTCTCACTGCCAGTCCTGTCATGTGATGGACGGCCACTGGCTCATGTATGAGCAGCCCCACTACAGAGGCAGGATGCACTACTTCAGGCCTGGAGAGTACAGGAGCTTCAGCAATATGGGTGGCATGAGATTCATGAGCATGAGGCGTATCATGGACTCCTTTTACTAGAGATTTAATTCTTCAATAAAATAATTTCTATACAAAAGTAACCATTGTTTCATGAAAATGTTATCACAAAACAAACAAACAAAAAAAAACCTGTATCTATTTACTTATAAGCTTTTCTATAATTATTAGGCATCACCTGGGCAGTATACAAGGCAGTACAAGAGTTTCAGGTAGATGAGAATGATTGACATGAGATCTATGAGAATTAGTCTATCAAAGATATTTACCTTAAAAGAGCACCAATTATGCCCCTTTTCACAAGATGTAATATTGTTCTCGGGCATCCTCAGAACGTATTTGTGAAGTTTCAGCTCAAAATACCCCACAGTTAATTTATTATAAGCCTTTGGATGAGGGCGTCACTTTCATACCTTTGACAGTCGGTCTAAGCAGAAGGGCTGAGAGAGTGAGAGACCCGCTGTTTTGAATGTCATTCAGCCTTACATGTTTGAATCACAATATATAAATAGTCTCTGATCAGACCCAGATGACGAAGAGACTTTGGAAGAATAAACAGAAATGAGAATGGACCAGTATGGTTATTTGATACATTTGTGTACTTATAGAGTTGTAATTGTGTCCCCTTTGCAATTATGGATGTGCAACACACACACAAACACACACAAACACTACCGCTGGCGCAATTTTTAGAAATTACATACACTTACTGTGAGAAAGTTTGCTACGTACAAGCGAAATTACATTTATGTGAGGAACCTGTTGCGTCATGTTTACTTGTCATACAGGTGCTTCTGTGGCAAATGTGAGAAGATGTCTAACTTACAGAACAACATATATGCAGTTTTTAATACAATATCTTTAAATATATAACGTTATATTTATAAACGTGTGGTTACACACTATACAAACAAGGTTTAAATTATATACACAGACATCCTACGCCGACAATAACTTTAGACGCATTTGTTGAATTGGCTGACATCGACTGAAAAGACTATTTGCTCAAAAATCATAAAATACACTCACTGTTACAGGAGGTGTCGTTGGATTCGCAAACAGTAGACGACAATCCACACTTGAGGATTAACTTTTTAGCCACAACAACAGGATTAACCCATGACAGAACATTTATGTTTCCAAGAAACATTACTGCCTGTTGTTGAAACAATGGAGGATGTTGTACAGATCACTAAGGGCGGGGTCTATACCACAACCACACTGTCAATCAAACCCCTAGCTTAATTGGCTTTATGCCCAGATGCACTACTTCCTGAACTTCAGCCAGCTCCTTGTTTCCTGTCTGCCATTATTGGGCAAACTTGATTAATTCAGGTGTGTCTGATTATTGTTGCCATGGCTACTGAGGTCAGGCACACCTGAATTAATCAACTTGTCCATCCTTGAATGGCTGACAGGAAACAAGGAGCTGGCTGAAGTTCAGAAAGTAGTGCAGCTGGGCATAAAGCCAATTCTACGTCACAAAGTGCTGAATCTTAGAACAGCTTGTTCTGAGACCGTGCATATGATTTACTGAGATTGTAAAAAAAAAAAAAAACACTGGGTGGATTTTTATCATTCTAGGGTGGTTTTGCTCATACACTGCCAACACACATGTATGTTCAAACTAGAGCTGTGTTTCGATTTCAAATTTCAAGAATTGAATTCAGATTCCAATTCTCAAGATCTTGAATCGATTATCATTATCTCAATAATCGAATTAACTAAATCTTCGAGATTTAGATAATTGTTTCTGAAAAAAGCATTTTTTTTCAGCTGTTACCTGAATTACAGGACTGTGGTTATGCAACATATATTGATACTATTAGACATTCAACTGCAAATTAATGTAGTATTGATTGTAAAGAACAATCCCCTTCCATATTGATACAACTGCTTTCACAAACGTGCACTGGTGTAGACGACAGAGGACGCAGAGGTATAGGCTATATCAGCAGGAGGATTGCAAGTAAGCCAGGAACCGTGATATTCACGTTTTTTATAAGGCTATACACTTCTTGTTTTGAACTTCATGCATGTGTATTGAATGTTCAGACAAGTTCATAATGATAACGAGACTGTTTATCATGGTGATGTGTAGCCTACAGAGGCTTCGCAAAGAGTGAATGAGAGAGAGCGGCAGAGCGCGTGCGATTACCTGCGTCTGAAGTCATTCGTGGAAAGGTTGCCATGTCAAAGGAAAGCGAAATAGTTGTTGTATCATCCTTTTAACACTCATGTTACGGGTATTTACCATAAATGCACGTCAGCAGCAGCGCTGGTCAGCATCCCACAGCGCGAGGAAGCCGCGGGAAATAAAATCAGCGAGTCACGCATTGAATCAATGCCATATGCATCAGCTTCAGCGTTGCCCATGTGACGCGCTGCTCAGCTGAGCCTTGACAAGTGGAACTCAAAGTTAAAAATAATTAACACCTTGAAGTTGTTTCATTGCATCTATTTTAATGAATCAATCTGCTTTTTTTGAACGTGTTCGTTGAATGAACGGTTTAATGACTCAAAGTCCATTGTCATAACAATGTGCGCGCTGAGTGAAAGCTTTTAATGCGCACAAAGGAATCTCCGAGTCTGCGCCAAGTTAAAGTTCACGGGGAAAATGGAGGCCTATTAATGAAATCGATTCTCTGAGTTACGGATCGATCTTTAGAAATTAATATGAAAATCGATTCAGAATTGGTGAATCGATTTTTTCAACACAGCACTAGTTCAAACACAATGTAAAAGTGAATTTTCCATAATAGGTGCCCTTTAATGCCCTTTAAGTTATATGACTAAGTGAACCATGAACTCTTTTACCTAATCATCAGACTAAGTCTAAAGTCTGCAAAACTACAAGCACATTATATGACTCAGTTTGCAATTGTAAAACACTTTTTTTTTTTTTGCAAATGCTAAACACAGTTTTCAACAGGCAAATTCACTCAAAACGAACAGCTCTTGTTTCATTAAAAAAACACTGCAATTTCAATGCTATCATTACATACACCCAACAATCATGCGTGAAAACACATAAATTGATCACCTAGAAATCAAAACTTAATGTTTTGAGAAACAAATACAATTTTCCCCCTAGCATTTCTACATATTTTTTAAAAATATACTAAATTTACACGCTTTCACCCATATTTCACCCATACACGCTTCACCCGCTATCACCCCAACATACGTGTGACAAAATACTGAGCACTGCACAAGAAAAGAAAAAAAGGTTTTCATATCCTCCTGAGACTCAAGGAAAAAGGAGTCATATATATATATATATATATATATTTTTTTTTTTATTTATTTATATGTGGACCACAGGACCAATTTAGTTTGAAAAGAGAGCCAAACTCAGAAAATAAAAGCATTTACATAATATGGCGGTGATATTATCCAACAAAAACAGAACAAAACAAAAGAAAATTATCATTCTGGATAGTTTCACTTGCTTAGTAGTGATAGTCCTGGAACAGTTTAGTTCTAAAAAGACAGCCAAACTCAGAAAAAAAAACATATGGCTATAGGGTGAAATTAATCCAGAATAAATTCAACATATAAAAATGTTGTAATTATTTTAGATGGTTTCACTTTCCACGCAGGCGGTGGTAGAAGCACCAAATACCAAAGCCGGGCTGTCGCTGTTGTTGTCTCGATGTTTAAGGAGAAACTGGGGTACTGAACCATTTTCTAATGTCCATTTTTGAAGAGTTTTCATCTGTTTGCTTTGTTTTGAATGCAGCCTGCAATCTCGCGCCAACTAAAATCATTTCATTCGAGTATTAACTGTGCGTGATTGGGGGGTTCCTCACAGCGCCACACTGTGGTTTTATGTTGGCTATATTGAATTTTCAGCTAATGAGCAGTTTGTAGACATATATTTGTATTATTTCTCACTGAAATGTGAATTAAATTAAACTGATATTATTTTGTAAATTATATCATAATTCATCCCATACTCGTACCATACTGGTACCGTTGGTGTACTTTGCTGCTCTGTTAATTGCTTTGCTGACTGACTTGAATTGGATCCACTTTGGGGCTCGGTTCTTCATTATGGCTCCTGTTGCTGGAAGGCCCTTTGCCAGCAATGCATCCATGAGCTTGATTGATAGTGGTGAATTATTGATCAAATAATGGGTGACTTCCAGAACTCCCTGTCTTTAGCCATTAAATGTATTATTCACTTGGTACACTTCAAAATCCAGTATCAGACCATTTGGAGAGGCAAGGACAATGTTTGGCTTGCATGGAACATATTGTCTGACTGGAAATATGAAGCAACCTGTGAAAGGGATGATGTGCTCATTAATGCAGACCTTCTCTGTCTTGGGTGGTTGAGGCAGCTTTGCCTCATGTGGTCAGGTAATGGCCTGACTTTTCAAAGAATGTCTGCCATTTTTTCCTCTGTTCTAGCCAGGTCATCCACAATCTTGAGTGAGGTTCTCAGCTTGAAAAAAACTATCCCTTGTCATTTTGCTGCTTTTAACTGGCACTTTTATTTTTTTGACCCAAAACATTTTAATTCTGGAATATCCTAGGCAGGCCATGTGGATAGAAATGCCCCCCAGCAGCTCTCTTTGATTTGTAAATTGAGCCAAATTCTCGAAATTGTTGTTGTTAATGTACTGGGAAAAGTACTGAATTGGACTCTGCATGGACAGTAGGGTCATCTTTACAGTCAGACACAGAGAGAGAGCCATTTATGTCAAATATAAAATATATCAGAGGCAATGAGTGAACATATGTTTAATATCTCAGCTGCATTGTGTGTCATCTAGTTCATACTGTCATTTAATTGAGTAGATATTCAGTCTGGAAAATGTTTCATTTCTGTAAGAATGATATTTGAGTGTCAATGTGCAAACATGTATCTTATGTGATAGGGCATGTCTTAAAGTCACATACATTTACAACCAGTTATTTTTGTGCAAGAAAAGTGATACGTGCACTGATAATGTAATGTAGTATTTGTTATACATGTAATGCTTTTTTTAATTGATTCAGAGTAAATACTACGAAGCCATCACTGCAGCGCTCTGGTGTTAAAGCTATGGTATACGATGTTGAAAATCGGTTCAGAAAGCCTGAGACGGAAGGGAAGTTTTAAAAAACTCATCCCGCCCTTCTCCACACACACACACACCCTCCCCTCCTGTGCTACCTGATCCCTGAGCTATGAAGTCACGGATGAGTTCACGTCAAGAGCGCATATTGTTCAAATTCCGATTCCGGATCGAATATAAACCCTGCTGAGGCATACTGAAATATATTCAAGCACTTTTAGAAATATAGATTATTTCTGACCTCGTGATCGAGGCGATGCTAAACGGCTAACATTGCCAATGCCTAACTTGGCAGCATGAGCAAGTTGTCAAACTGATAAATAGCTATCTGAACACACTGCACAACATAAAAGTATATAAATAAATGTTTACCTGCTTACAACAAAAGTTAGCTCGTGCCCTGTGTCAGTCGGTTTTCAGTGCCAGATCTCCCTGAAGCTTCCTCCAATGGTCAATTGTTGAACCCTATATTTATCCCTGACTTACAGTCCGACTCCAGGCGTCACATTTTGTTTCTATTCTCTGCTCTTTCCTCCACATACTTTCTCTTTCGTCCGAACTTTACAGTAGGAGCAAGCAGGGGCCGCTTGCTGCCTTCGCTCACACTCCATATCCAATGCTTTATCCAGTGCTGATATGACGATACTTAGCTAGCTACCATATAGACTGTCTGTCAGCTGCACTTGCTCCGCGTAAGGAGGGGGGCGGGGTCGGGTGTGTTTGGGTTGGAGATGCGAGCGGCCAGGCGGAGTTTCAAGTGTAGCTGGTGCATTGGATGAGTAGCAGTTGACCAATGTAGCTTTGCGGCCGCAGAGCTTCATTGGTCAACTTCTCTCTGCGGCTATACAGCCAATAGACTGAAAGGATTTTTTTCATTCTTTTTTCTATTCATATTGTTAGGATTTGTACTATATAACCATAACCAGCATATAAACGAGGATATTAATAATGAACAATCTCTGAAATCGTATAATTCTTCTATCAATCTTCTTTATACGTCTTCTTCAGGGGTATTACACTGACCTGTGACATTTAGTTGGCATTGGCAATAAGGTTTAACACAAAGTTTCATCAAAAGCATGAACTTAGAATCTACTTTAAAATAATAATAATAAATACAAATTGTATTCTGTCCGGGATGTCTTATGACACGGCAACAATATTCTTTAAACACAATTAAATGAAAATTATACAAACACACAGATCCTCTTTAGATTGGCATTAGAAGTGAGTAAATGCTCAAAGAAAAATAAATGGTATAGGCAGACAAAGTTGTTAAGGTAGGGTTGTTTAAGTAACATCTTTAGGGCAGACATTAGCAAAGATTCACTGTACAGTACATGACTTTTCAAAATACAGTGAAATAATAATAATTATGGATTTACCAGGAAATTTTGTATTACTGTAAAACACTGTAAAGGTATGTTTTTTTGGAAGTAAGAATTGCCATATATTTAAAGTTTAAAGTCTACAATATTAAACAAGACAAAAAAATACACACTATAAGGAAATCTTAATAAAAAGGCAAGTTCACCAACAATGGCAGAGTCAATGAGAATGTTTTTTTTTATTTTTTGTTTTTTTATTTAATTGATTAGAAGTATTGTATTTATAAAACTACACCATTGGTCACTATATTTGGCTGTACATTCTTTGTAATAAAGGCCTGACAAGCTAAATTATGACCCATGAGTGCACAATGGGAAATATCTAATCTAGGTGAGAAATAATGCATTATTTGCACCTGTATTTATGTTATCAATAGAGAGTACTACAAATGTTTAAACAAACTTTAAAAAAACTAAGATCTACATACCAAGCTTTAGCTAGAATGGCCTCTATTCCAACTTGCACAGTCAGGAATTGACTAACAATAGGTGCTGTGTAGTCTTTAGTCTTGGTTCTAGTATAAAGGTATGGGTGACAGCAGTCAGTCAACAACCAGAATCAGCTTCAGCTTCTCCTTTGTGGAACAACTGAGGATCAGCCAGCGCAACCATGAAGGTAAAGTACTTCGTTCCAGCTGCCATTTACAAATATTTTAAACTTCTTAAGCGATTTTATTTGGTACATTTCACTTTAAATCACTCTCTTTTTTATATTTCAGGTCACCTTTTTTGAGGACAGGAACTTCCAGGGTCGCTCTTATGACTGTATGGGCGACTGTGCTTGACATGCACTCATACATGAGCCGCTGTCACTCTTGCAGAGTGGAGAGTGGATGCTGGATGATGTATGATCATCCCAACTACATGGGAAATGGGTATTTCTTTAAAAGGGGCGAGTATGCTGATTACATGTCTATGTTTGGAATGAGCAACTGCATCAGGTCCTGCCGTATGATCCCAATGGTGAGCTCAAAATTATATATAATAATTATCATACCATAAATAATTGTTTTGGCTGTGACTGATAAACTTACATTAAACGGACTTTTCTTCCACAACAGCACAGAGGATCCTACAGAATGAGGATCTACAGAGAGGGAGAACTTCATGGGTCAGATGTACAGAAATGATGGATGACTGTGACAACATCATGGACCGTTACCGCATGTCTCACTGCCAGTCCTGTCATGTGATGGACGGCCACTGGCTCATGTATGAGCAGCCCCACTACAGAGGCAGGATGCACTACTTCAGGCCTGGAGAGTACAGGAGCTTCAGCAATATGGGTGGCATGAGATTCATGAGCATGAGGCGTATCATGGACTCCTGGTACTAGTGTTCAAATGTTTCAATAAAATAAGTTCTAAACAACACTGAAACATTGTGTTCTGAAAATAATTAATGCCACTATTACATGAGCAATCCACAAAAAAATCAAGCTTAAAGTTCCGGTTAAGGCAATAAAACAAAAAATCTAAACACAATATAAATGTTAGAAATGTATTGCTAAACACATTACATAGACTGTGAACTGTGACTGAATTGTGGAGTTATAGAAGACCGTTAAAACGTAGGCTATGTAACAAAAAAGATAACACCACAGAACCATATAGCATCCAAGTTGTATGCTTTTAAAGGAGAACTCCGGTGCAAAATGAAACTTTGATCTAAAAACACATTGGTACCTAGTTCACCGTTCTCTGAGATTTGTTTTAATCGAATGTAAAGAGATTTATCTCTAAAAACTGTTTAGAGTATAACAATAGTATGTGGGGGCATTTAATAAGTAAATCGCTAGTTAATACCACTAAAAAGGCTCAAAATAGCCCCACACTAACCAGTGATGCAAGAACACCCTGCTGTCTCTACTGCTCCCAGGTTTGTCACCAGTACCCAGGCTGAATGCTGGTCTTTCAGATCTACTTGGTTAAGTAACACAAGACCCACTTTACTACTGTGAAGGTACTGGTAGGCTTCAGTGCTCCTGTAGCTTTTTAGAGCGGCACCATCTACACCAAGGGACAGCACAAAAATAATCCAATATATCCCCGTACATTATTTCTGGCCACACACGGCATTATTTCTGACCACACACGGCTCTTACTAAACGTTTCTGAATGATAATTTGCTACATTTTTTAACTTTATACACGTTTGTTTTACACAATAGCATCTGACTGGCAACAATAGCAACTGACTGGCTACTAAATGTTATACCAAACAGCGCTGGCATGTTTACGTTCTTGATCAAATCGAAAATATTGTCATAAAGCATATATACATGAAAAATAAGTTTAAAACATTAGTACTTATAGAAAATTCAGGTCCATAATGTTTGTAACGCGTTGTCGTAGACCCAAAATAGCATATTTGCTAACTAGTAGTGGCTAAAGCCAGCGCTGGCATTTGAAAAATAAAACACAAGGCTACGTCTTGAATTATACATGCAAATACATTTAAAACGATTAAGTCTTAGCCTACTTACAGATTGTGGCCCAACAACTGCTGCCTCTTGTTTTAAAGTCGGAACTGCTTCATGTTTTAGTAACAGTTTCTTGTTGAATCCGGTGTCTGAACTCGCTAGATTACGATCGTCATTTTCAGGAACATAATCAAACATAAATTGTATCCATTGTTGAGGAAGAATAGGGTCCATGGGAAGCCCGAAACAGAAGACCTGACAGCTGCGTGAACAACACATCTCGAATGAGTTGACGTGCCTCTAGAAATATGCCATTTTCTGCATATTCTGAGGGAGGGTTGATGCAAATGTGTAGGTTAGTGACGTACCAGAACCTAGCTGTAGTCCCAATCGAGTCGTTTTTGTAGGCAATTATACTTCATGATTTTTAAAAGATTATATCTCTGCTTACACTGAACTTTCAGCGCTGCAACTTTGCAGATACTGTTCATGCACCAATAGCAACATTACACACTATTTAAAATGAAAAAAGTGAAATCGCAGTCAACCCCCCCTTTAAATCAATAGTTAAAATATTTGGTTGCTAACATTTATACATATCTCAGATCCAATGATTGTATCCCATTCTGTTTAAGTATGTCAGTAAAACTTTTCTCCGCGTTCGGCCATTATTGTAGTTTGATAAGAGATATACGATTACTATAGCTTCAAAGAACATTTTATTCACACGTTAACAAAATGTCAACAACGGGAAGACTTGTCCACCAAGCCTTACATATTCGAGCAGAGCGAGCGATTTGAAAATGATGACGACGACGAACCTGCAGAACAACGTCTTCATATGGAGGCAGTGGTATGTAAGTTAACTATGTTGTGTTATTAGTGAAAGTCGACTATTTCTCTTGTTAAAACAAGCACACTGACAAGAAAAAGGACTGCGGTCTGATCTTACCACTAAAAATCTGTATTGATAATAAAATGATAACTTACGTTTAGAAAGCATCAGAAAACACAGCAGCTAACGTTAAATGATAGAAAGAATTTACTCCTCATTCAGACAAAGTCGATCTGCAAACCCTTCTGTATACTGGCGGATGTTGAAGAACTGAACATTTTGACTTGCCCTCTCGTAACTTCTGCATCATTGAGCTTGGACTACAAAATCGGAGCGAGAAATAATAATGGCGGATTGCTGGAAGTGTTGGACCGGTAGTCGATGTCCTTATTTGTCAGTTCCGCTGCAAATACTGTGACGTTATTGTTCAAAAAACGTCATAGACAACAGAAAAATCTGAACAGGTTGAAAAATATGGCCAAAACAGAATATAAAGATATAAACAAAGCACCTGAAGAGAATAATTTGTGATGCGATCTGGGAAAATCCCGTGCGGAATGTTCAGCGCTGGAAGCGACTGAATGTCAGTTTTTTGTCAAAATTTGTTTTTTATTAAATTATTATTCTATAACATCTTGTTTATCATCTCTGAATATAACTTGGGAAAATTCACTAGTTTACTGCAGAAAAATAGCGATTTATAATGACCAGCTGAAAAGACTGCGTTTCACTTTAATAACATGCACGCAGGCGAAGCGGAGGGGGAAACACCATAGAGGAAACACAAATCTCCCATTTAGCTCTCCTTTCTTAACACTACAAAGACAGTTCACCTATCAAAATAAACCACATAACAGAATAAAGTCCAGTCCTGGGTGAACTACAACGGCACGCAAGTTTTTATTTATTTATTTTTATCCAGCGTTATCGTGTGGTATGATGCGAAGCACAAGAGAACAACAGAGTTTGAAGTTGCTCGTCTAAAAGACCTTGCTCGCCTCTCAATCGTCCAATTTCAAAACGGTTTTCACAGGATGAATTTTGAGTTTGTAAGCTTTAGAATGATACCCAATCTATGATGATTACTAAAATATGTGATATGTAAAAAAGGCAATAAAAAAGGGAGCGCCAGTCGTCGCGCTAGCAGGATGTGACAGTTATTTAAACCTGTTTTTCTCAAAATTCTGTTTCTGAAAATCATAGCGATCAGCTGACTTAAGATAACCATAACTTTTCTTACAGACAACCGATAAAAATAAATAAAAACAGATTTGGAAAGGGCTTGAACCCAGCTTTAATATGGTATCAAAACCTATAATATGTCAAATTTCACCATGTGGTGGGTTTTCCCAGATCACATCATATTTCATCTGTTCTGTACTTATAAACACTCCAAATATACAACAAAATGCATTTAAGGGCTAAAAAAGTGGATTTTGCATATGTTCCCTTTAAAGCTAATTTATGAATACACCATACTATTGTTCATTAAATAAACTATTGTTAATGTTTGTTGATAATTTATAAATAATTCATATATTATAATGATCAATTTAATTTAAGAACTTAATTTATTCAATTTAATTAAAATACTAATATATGCATAGATTAACATTAACAGATTAGTTTAAGTGTTTTACATTTACTAATGTAAATGTTAGAAAATTATGATAATTTGTCTCAATAAAATGTGAACACTACTGATTTACATACCAAGATTTAGCTAGAATGGCCTCTATTCTAACTTGCACAGTCAGGAATTGACTAACAATAGGTGCTGTGTAGTCTTTAGTCTTGGTCTAGTATAAAGACACAGGTGACAGCAGTCAGTCAACAACCAGAATCAGCTTCAGCTTTTTCTTTGCATTCCTATTGGGGATCAGACAGCACAACCATGAAGGTAAACCTTGTTCCAGCTGCCATTTACACGTTTTAACTTCTTAAGCATTTTATTTGGTATATTTTACTTTTAAATCACTAAATAATTAACTTTGAATTTTCAGGTCACCTTTTTTGAGGACAGGAACTTCCAGGGTCGCTCTTACTGAGTGTATGGGCGACAGTGGTGACTTCTCCTCCTACATGAACCGCTGTCACTCTTGCAGAGTGGAGAGTGGATGCTGGATGATGTATGATCATCCCAACTACATGGGAAATGGGTATTTCTTTAAAAGGGGCGAGTACGCTGATTACATGTCTATGTTTGGAATGAGCAACTGCATCAGGTCCTGCCGTATGATCCCCATGGTGAGCTCCACATTAAAGGATTTGTAATAAATGAAATATTATAATTCATATAGCATTTAGAAGCATAAATCAGAGAACTAATTCTAGTTTTTTTGGGGGGGTTAGAGAAATTTTTTTGAAAAGAACAGAGGAACCTATAAGAATGGTGATTTGAGACAGACCTGATTTTTACATGTTATGTTAATTCTGCCTGACTTGAAAATAATGGACTTCTCTTCCACAACAGCACAGGGGCTCCTACAGAATGAGGATCTACGAGAGGGAGAACTTCATGGGTCAGATGTACGAGATGATGGATGACTGTGACAACATCATGGACCGTTACCGCATGTCTCACTGCCAGTCCTGTCATGTGATGGACGGCCACTGGCTCATGTATGAGCAGCCCCACTACAGAGGCAGGATGCACTACTTCAGGCCTGGAGAGTACAGGAGCTTCAGCAATATGGGTGGCATGAGATTCATGAGCATGAGGCGTATCATGGACTCCTGGTACTAGCATTCCAGTGTCTCTAATAATAAAACTATTTTCATGAGAACACTAAACATTGTCTTGAAAATCATTATGCCACAAATATCTGCATGGGTATTGTTCAAACAAACAAAGTTCTCATGATGTCAAACATATTAAGAAAAGAAAAAGAATAATAAATTACTGTATTATTTTTTTTTTAAATTGATCATGTTTGGATTTTGGATTTCAAATGACAAGGTACTCAGGTCTTTAGCAGAATACATGTCTTAACAGTGGAACCATAGACACAGATTCTGTACTTGGATAGCACTACTTATCAAAACATCTGGTCAAATGACGAGTGGTACCCTTTGTTAAAACGGAGTTAGTCCACTGACTAACTCAGTTAGTCTTGTAAACAAAAATGAAATTTAATGTGGCGAACAACAAAAAAAGCTAAATACCTTGTTTCCTAAAAATCATCATAAAAAGAAAGGGTTTGAAGAACACCCAAAGGCCAAAGATTCATCTACTGTATGAGGCACACCATACATTTTTATGTGTTAAGTCACATAGCTCATTTAAATACAATGTGGTGGTGATCTGACCAGACGATTCAAAAACATCCACAAGATTGTTAAGCTTGTCCAAAGAAATTGTATGATCTACAGTGTCAAATTCAGCACTAAGTTTAAGTAAAACTAGTTGAGTTATACAACTTTGAGTCAGATTATATCTGAAATCTGTTCCCACAATTATAGATCTGAGTGAACAAAAGATCATACGTCAATATACGCCCTTTTCAGGGCCCCCTCAAACGTCGGTAGATGACGTTATCGGACCCTAACTCTACCCCAGACCTAAACCTAACCCTAAACCCAACCCGTCACCTAACTGACGTTAAAGGTAAAGCGTCAGTTGTATGACGGCCCGGGATCGTCATCTACCAACGTTTAAGGGGGCCCTAAAAAGGTGTATATTGACATGGTCAAAAGACGTCCCAAGACGTCAGTTATATACGAATTGGGATGAGACTGTGTTAGGAAATTTGTACCCAGCTGCAGTCAGCTCACTGTTAACACACAATAATCATTTAACCCAAACAATAATAAAACGAGCCATGACATGAATAACACAGCAATATGATAAAAGCAGTTTTACAGGTACAGGAATACATTATTTTTAAAATCTATTCAATCTGTAATAAGGAACACCAAACCTCCTCCCAGAAGGAAGCAACTCACTTTGTATACAAAACATGATCACAGACAATCTTATTAGCTTGTCTTAAAGTATCCTGTTAAATGTTGTGCCATATTCAAGTATGCATGACGTTCATGGTGTTTTCAGCGTCTCACAAACAATTTAAGGACATGAATATATTAATATTTCCAGAGCTGCTCTGAGAGAACGCCTAATGAGCATTTTCATTATTTTATTTGAGAAAAAAAATTGTCTAATACACTTTGAAACAGGTCTACACTACAACCCATCAAACTAAAACTTTGTTTGAACTAGCAGGAAATTATGACAAAAATGTATTACAATCGTAGGCATACAATAAAATACTTCTCAAAATGATAATAGTAATAACAATTTAATAATACAGTTTATTTATTTAATAATTGATTAGAACTGTAAACCATACACTGTAAACCACCAGACATTATCATTCTGTGAAAATCTCATACCATTACAACCCTACACAGGAGTCCCCCACCCAGCCCCTCGCTGTTAAAAAAGTAACTCAGTAACTTCAACTCTAAGTAAATATTAAGTGAGCTACTTTTTAGTTTTACTCGAGTTCATTTTTAGACCAGTACATAATTTTACTTGTCCTTAAGTAAAATTTCATTGAAGTAGTACTTTTACTTGAGAAGAATATTTTATTACTCTTTCCACCTCTGACAATCAATAACTTTAATCAATACATTTTTTGATCTTACTTTTGATCAATAAAACTTTTAAATTTACGTGTGAAAAGTTTAAGTAAGACTTGCATTTCAATGTGTCTTTGTTTTGAGTGTGTTGTCAATAAATAAAGGAATTAAAAAGATGAGCACAAAACCTGTTTGTCACGCCCGCGCGCCACACTTTGAGAAACATTGAGCTACAGTAACTTAACAGCTAACTTAGTAATGGGGTTCCTCTGTTTGGTCAGGATTTTTCTTCTTTTTGGCTGTTGTCGACCAACAATGTCGACAACAAAAGGGGGGGGGGGGTGTTATATTAGCTGGATCTGATTTTTGAGGGGGTCGTGGCCCCTGTAACCCCAGTGCAAATTTCGTGCATGGGTGGCAGGCCAATCACTAGGAAGAAACGACCTGGTGGTATGGTTTCTGAAAAGGTGCTAGGAGGATTAATCCCTCGGACCTCTTCTGTGGATCTTTGGGACCTCTCCAGGGTCTTTGGGCTCTGAAGGGTCCGCCTCTTTAAACTGCTCCAAGTCGATTAATCTTAAACCTCTCTCGTTAAAGACTGCTCTCTTGTTGGCACTGGCATCTATCAAGCGAGTGGGAGATCTGCAGGCTCTGTTAGTGAGCCCTTCATGTTTGCAGTTTGAACCAAATGAATGACTGCAGTGTCATCCTCAAACCCAGGCATGGTTACAGTATGTACCCCAAGTGCTCTCAACACTGTTCAGAGCACAGGTTATTACGCCATTAGCCCCTCCCCTCTTCTGCCGAGGATGGGAAGGTTAAACTTTCTCTGCCTGCCAGAGTGCTGAGAATCTGTCTGGAGCGTTCTGCATCTCTCAGACAATCAGAACAGCTTTTTGTCTGCTTTGGTGGCTGATCTAATGGTGATAAAGTCACTAAGCAAAGACTGTCAGATGTATAGTGGATGCCCTTTCTATGGCTTATACTTCATTGGGTCAGGTTTGCCCCATATCAAGGCCCATTCGACCAGAGGCATGGCTTCATCATGGGCTTGGCCTCATCTGGCTTTCCCATTTAATATATTTGTGATGCGACCAGCTGATCGATGGTGTCTGGTCATGTCTAAAAATGTTACTGTACAGCATTTTATTTTTTCAGAGTACCAAGGTCAATAACAAATTTACTGAAAGCCTATTTGGGAGATGTGGATGAGATGGGAGAGTGTGGAACAATACAAGATGGACTGGCAAGGCCTTTGGTCAATGGGAGAGAGTAGGATCAGTTCCCTCATCAGGTCAACATATTCAACTTCAAATTAGAGAGAAGGATGAACACGCATCATGTTTATTTTCTTTATCTTACAAAAAACACAACATTTTGTTATATTATTATTATTATTATTATTATAAGTGTACACAAAAAGTAGACATTTAACAGTTTTGAATGATGTACACCACGTGCCTGTATCACAAAAATCGACAGAGTTGTTTGAGTCTCTTATGCACTGATAGAAGAAAAAAAAGAGACAATCACACCGGCGTGAGGGCCGAACCCCATGGGGTTAACTTGATGTGGCTGAACTAATATTACAATCAATTAATCAGTTTGTCCAATTAACTCATTTACTTCCAAAGGTACCTTCCATGGCCACAGAAAAAATAACTATCTCTTAGCTTGAACAGCGCTTTGTGCATTTAGGCAAATTGAAATCGTAAAAGGGACTCACAAGAAATAGTCTTTTGTAGCAGTGCTTCATTTTGGGAAATTAGAAAGTACACAATAGCAAAATGTATACCACACAAAAACCAAAACAAACCAAATCTACGTGGTAAAGGTGGGAATACAGAAAACTAAAACGTTGAAAGATAAAAACTCTTTTTGTACACGTTTCATAGTTTTTTAATATATCTATTCTAGGAAAGAAATAAAAAAAATACAAAAATAATATATATATATATATATATATATATATATATATATATATATATATATATATATATATATATATATATTCTCATTAATCAATCAATAAATCAATCAAACTTTATTTATAAAACACTTTGAAGCAACTGAAGTGAAGCAACGGAGTAAAGTGCTGTACAGAAAAATAAATAAAAGATGTAATATTTTTCCACATTTATCCACAATCATGAGGCTTTAGTTTAAATTTGAACAGATATTAACTTCATAAGAAAATCATGACAAATTGCCAAGGACTAAGATCTAGATACTACGCTTACTGAGCAGGCTCTGTGCCAACTTGCACAGTCAGGAATTGACTAACAATAGGTGCTGTGTAGTCTTTAGTCTTGGTTCTAGTATAAAGGCGCAGGTGACAGCAGTCAATGAACAACCAGAATCAGCTTCAGCTTCTCCTTTGTGGAACTACTGAGGATCAGCCAGCGCAACCATGATGGGCAAGGTAAACTTCATTGCAACATACAATTTCAAAGTTTAATTTAAAATGAAAATAAAAGTAGAGATTTTAATAAACCCTTGAAACTTCAACTTTTGAATTTTTCAGGTCATCTTCTATGAGGACAGGAACTTCCAGGGTCGCTCTTATGAGTGTATGGGCGATAGTGGTGACTTCTCCTCCTACATGAACCGCTGTCACTCTTGCAGAGTGGAGAGTGGATGCTGGATGATGTATGATCATCCCAACTACATGGGAAATGGGTATTTCTTTAAAAGAGGCGAGTACGCTGATTACATGTCTATGTTCGGGATGAGCAACTCGATCAGGTCCTGCCGTATGATCCCCATGGTGAGTTCAGTTTAAGCTTATATAAAGATAAAGATACATCTGTGTTTACATGTTAACATTTTATTCTGGCTGAACTTAAATTAAACTGATTTCTCTTCCACAACAGCACAGGGGCTCCTACAGAATGAGGATCTACGAGAGGGAGAACTTCATGGGTCAGATGTACGAGATGATGGATGACTGTGACAACATCATGGACCGTTACCGCATGTCTCACTGCCAGTCCTGTCATGTGATGGACGGCCACTGGCTCATGTATGAGCAGCCCCACTACAGAGGCAGGATGCACTACTTCAGGCCTGGAGAGTACAGGAGCTTCAGCAATATGGGTGGCATGAGATTCATGAGCATGAGGCGTATCATGGACTCCTGGTACTAGTGTTTCTATCAATTAAATAATTTCTCTACAACAATACAACAGTGTCTTGAAAATCATTACTCAACAAAAAGTGTGTCTATAAAAATATCAAACAAATACACAATATACACATAAAATACTCTGACCGATTCTCCTTAACCTGAGTTTACAGTGTGTACTGTATACACAATATCAAATAATATCATATGACACTTCACAGTAGAGGAGCTGGGTGAACATGTAAGTTTGCAGTTTAGTAGGCCTACATGTTTATTTTTAATTTTACTTCTCATCTACCCAAATCTATTTGCAAATATGAATAGTGTGGACTAGACATTATTTAGGGATCACTGGTGGGGAAAAATATATAAACAAGAACATTTTATTGTTTATAAAATAACTTGATAACTTGGACCAGTGAAAGGTCAACACTTTTATAATGATCGTATTATCATAGCTGTTTATTTACTTTTAAATGCAGTGTTTGAAAGCCAATAAATATACTGGTAGCCTGTCTGTAAGACATAACTGTTTACATTAATTTTGCATCATAAAAGCATTTGGAAATGCAAGATGCATTTAACATTTTACAACAAGCTTACACCAAGTCATAGACAGCCAAATGCCGTGGACACTCTTTAAAAACGAATGTACAAAGAGCGAGTTTTGGGTATCAAATTTATCCTTCAAACTGTATAAATCATGCCTTTGTAGACTGTTTGAAAGAGAAAACACTGAAATACCAGCAATAACTGCACATTGTCAAGCATTTCTCATGGTGCATGCCCAGTGCAAAGAAGCAATTGCCCTTCTTTTCACTTCAATCATGAAATCTTACGCAAATATATGTAGTCTACTTGTTTTAATGGTTTTGTGTGTATGCATGAGTGTGTTTGTGTCTTATTAGCAGCAAGAAGAATATGGCTGTCTCTAGTGCACACAAGTTATGTCACTCATGCAGAAACAACTACAGCAAGTTCAGAAAGAATCAATTCTGAAGCTTTCATTTTTTCTCCCAACCGATGTCTGAAAAGCCTTTAGAAGATCTCAGGAGTGGACAACGCATTCTCATACCCAAGGCGCCATATTTTGACACTTTTGCAAAAGCGTCAATATCCAACGCACATGGCACCCTTTAGCGCCAAATGAGACACTTCGGTTATGCGTTAAGTTTCAGTATGGGTAGGGGTAGGGTTAGACCACTTAGGAGGCGCCTTCTGCTTCGATTTATTTGGCACTAAAGGGTGCCATGTGCGTTGGATATTTACGCTTTTGCAAAAGCGTTGTATATGGCGCTTTGGGATGAGAACGGCCTGGAGTGGAATATCTGGTAATACAGTCATGGTTAGAAAATGACAAATTATTTTCAAATAGGTGATTCAGAATATTTTTCTTCTGTGTTTTCTCTCATATATACAAACTACAATTATTTTGTTCCATACTTCTGTGATTCTTTCTTTGAAAATTTGCAACATAAATATTACAAATATTGTGCAGCTAAAAATACTTTTTTAATACATATAAATTAAATGTATGGCACTGGATGGTGCCTTGCATTGCTGACACTGCCGTTGGTGTATGAATGTGTGTGTGAATCGGTGAAAAAAAAAAAAAAAGGTTTGTCTATCAGTCGACTACGGCAAAATGTAACGAATCAGATTCGACTATGAAAATCCTTAGTTGAAAACAGCCCTAAACTGTGATGTTATTTCAAAACATCTACAATAAAGTCTAAAATGTAGCTATTTGAATTTTGAGCATGTGCGATTTTCTCTTTTGAATGTATATTTTGTAATAACTGGATCAATTGTGTTAACAAGCAACCACCCCCTTAGTGCCCCTTTTTTGGTTTAGGCCACTGCCCCTCAAAATGTCTGTGCACAGCCCTGCTCACACAGGTCAGTTTATTAGAGGAATTAAACTTGAGGTAACGCAGCACTGTTTCACTTGCTCGTTACATATCAAACTAAACAGCATTTGAGTGTTGAATGCTGTTAGTTGGCTGTATGAGACTAAGCTAGATTAACATTAGAGAGTCAAGATGGAGGGAAGAGCGCAATGGACGAGATGGAGGAAAATCCGTACTGTAATAATTTACAGACGTCATTACAAGAGAAGTATATAAATAGAAAATCAAAACATATGTTGGACGTGATCCTTACGTTATGAAGGACCGATTTTCAACTGAACTGAGAGATTTGCCTGCCATTCGAGGCTGTAGATATCAGCAACTAACTCATCTTACAGACATGCTTTGACTTTACAAAATTCGTAAACCGGTACGTTACACAAACAGCCATATAAGTGTATTTAAACAC
Organism: Hybognathus amarus; assembly: GCA_030378365.1. Classification (NCBI taxonomy): domain Eukaryota; kingdom Metazoa; phylum Chordata; class Actinopteri; order Cypriniformes; family Leuciscidae; genus Hybognathus; species Hybognathus amarus. The sequence goes on from JAQIUQ010007609.1 coordinate 47,529, forward strand.
CTGAATAATGGATTTATAAGCCACATAAATAATGTATTAACTCACATTTGCCGAAGTGATCACTGCACACACACACACACACAGGCATTTTCCCATTTGGCTCCTCCCGAACCGCTGATGTAGGTTTGCAAGGCATTTTCCCCAGTGTTTTTCTGTCAATTTCTTGTATTTTCCCCCCTTATGAACAACAACTTTTAGCACATGATAAAAACTCCTTGTGGTTTGATTGATTTGAGCAACCATAAACGACGCAAAACATAGGCATTTTGAGTTTGTTATAGTGCTTCCTAAATATAGAAAATCACTTCCTGCCCTCCATCTGCATTTCGCAGCCATGGCAACGCAGTGGCGTGACGTCATATGAAAACAAGCTATTCTAACATTTGCTCACCTGTCTAATAAAGTAATATGCAATATTCGCATCTCTGTCAAGTCAAAGTTAGTCACGGACATGGAGCTCTCGGCATCAAAGATTTTGATCTTCGTTTTAGTCCTGTTTTTGTCTCTAAGTCTGCTTGCCATGGTCCATAATGTTTGAACAAAACAACAACAGCGTGGGCATCCTTCAAGGCATAATGGGCATAACCGGGCATCACCTAGTGGTCAACGTCTGTGGCCATGGTTAATATCTGCCGTTACAGAGGTCAAACTTGTGGAAACCGAGGGTAACCGCAGATATGACGTCACTGACTGGCGACTCCTCACCCCTGCTCACACACCGTGTTTCCTTGGTAAAAATCTGCAATTTCTCACGATTTACAAATAGGCTAGTTAACCAAACAAAATATATAACATTGGCCTAGTGGTTTTTGGATATTTTACTACAAAAAATCCTGCATATTGTACCTTTAATGTAATGTTAACCCATAGAGGTAAGTGGTTTCTTGCTAATGCATGTTTATGACATATTTATGACAAGTTGTGTTGTCTTTTTAATGTCAAGTTGTCATGACAAAAACGGGTTATGACAGGTTATTATGTATTGGTTTATACAACAGGTTATTATGACTGGTTATTATGTATTGGTTTATGTCAAGGTGTCATTACCAAGACATCTCAAACAATGTCATATTTGCATTAAAAATGACACTAATGACACTTAAAGACAGTTGTCATAAACATGCATGAAACCTCCTTCATATTCATGTGTCATGTCATGATTTTGAAGGTGTCATGCCAGTCTTATGCACACCCCTTCAAGTAAAGTTGTTACCAAAAAATCTAAAACAAAAAAAAGTTAGCATGCAATAATATCTATACACACACGCACACACACATATATATATATACACATATAAACAGTGTTGGGAGTAACGCATTACAAAAGTAATGCCTTACGGTAACATATTACTTTTTGCTGTAACGCAGTAGTGTAAGGCATTACCACTCAATTTTCAAAAATATTTTACTCGGTACATGTTCAGTAACGCTTCCGTTACAACACACTTTTAGCCCAACATTTTATAGTAAAAAAAAAAAACGCGAGACGATTTATTTCATTCATAATCTCCAGTCCAGTGAAGGCGTGTTTAGGGTGTGTTTTACAGGAGTGCCACGACCCGCGAGATTTCGGCCTCTGTGCTCGCGCGCTGGCAAGTGGAAGAGTCGCTAATGGGTAAAGATGGCAGAAGACTGTACATTCGTGAGATGGACGTATGCCCATTACTTCGAGTTTTTCTTCTAAGCAGCAGTTAGGCTATGTTTAGCCTATGTTCATTTTCATTGACTAAAATGACAGGCTGAGGGTTGGTCCTCCAATTGCACTTTATACTTCCATCATACTCACTTTGTGCATGACAGTTTTGTGTTGTGAACCTCTTGAATTAAAGAAAATAAATTAATGGCAAAAATAAAACATACAGTTCTGTTGTGTCTAATATGAATAGACCAAAGCAATTGCCAGATAATCACTTCACCTGTACCATACTTTTAACAGACTTGGATCGTTTGTGATTCTGTTTGTCATGCTCTCTTCTTCTCTTGAGCCTTCACTTTGCCAATTATATGATATTGTTAGTAGCCTGTATAGCCCACAATCATTATGCTACATCATATTGCCTTCTACTGGATATAAAATGCTCTGTAGTACATTTTGTCTTTTTATTTTTTATATTATAACTATATCTGTAGTTATTTTGGTGAAAGTAACTCAAAAGTAATACAGGAGTAATGTAACGCATTACAATTCTGAGACAGTAATATTGTAAGGTAATGAATTACTTTTAAGTAACAGTAACAAGTAATCAATGATGTATTACAGTTTGGAAGTAACTTCCACAACACTGCATATAAACTTAAACAATTATAGTGACCTAATAATATGAACACTAAGATCTACATACCAAGCTTTAGCTAGAAAGGCCTCTGTGCCAACTTGCACAGTCAGGAATTGACTAACAATAGGTGCTGTGTAGTCTTTAGCCTTGGTCTAGTATAAAGGTACGGGTGACAGCAGTCAGTCAACAACCAGAATCAGCTTCAGCTTCTCCTTTGTGGAACAACTGAGGATCAGCCAGCGCAACCATGATGGGCAAGGTAAACTTCATTCCAGCACCCATTACATTAAGTTTCCCTCAAATTACTTTGATACAAGTTATACTGTATAAAGTGAAAATTCATTACAGATTAACTTTCTTTTCAGGTCATCTTCTACGAGGACAGGAACTTCCAGGGTCGCTCTTATGAGTGTATGGGCGATAGTGGTGACTTCTCCTCCTACATGAACCGCTGTCACTCTTGCAGAGTGGAGAGTGGATGCTGGATGATGTATGATCATCCCAACTACATGGGAAATGGGTATTTCTTTAAAAGGGGCGAGTACGCTGATTACATGTCTATGTTTGGAATGAGCAACTGCATCAGATCCTGCCGTATGATCCCCATGGTGAGCTCCATGAATGTATTGTTTTGTAATACACTCAAAGCCACATCCTATCATTTTAGAATATATCTTAATTATATATATATATATATCTCAAAGCGCCATATACAACGCTTTTGCAAAAGCGTAAATATGCCAACGCACATGGCACCCTTTAGCGCCAAATGAGACGTAAAAATAAAATCGGGCAGAAGGCGCCTCCTAGTGGTCTAACCTTACCCCTACCCCATACCTAAACTTAACCATAACCGAAGCGTCTCATTTGGCGCTAAAGGGTGCCATGTGCGTCGGATATTTACGCTTTTACAAAAGTGTCATATATGGCGCCTTGGGATGAGAATGCGTTGATATAGAATCATGAAGCAAACACATGTAGGACATAAATTTGCCGGACATTAGAGGAAAATCCATCAACTCAGAGCAACTTTCAAAATGAGGGCAGAACTATACCGCTTTGGTTATTTGTTTACATTAGATGTTGTTTCTACTATAGCTAAACTTGAAAATAATGGATTCTCTTCTATAAATAATTCTCTTCTACTACAGTACAAAGGCTCCTACAAAATGAGGATCTACGAGAGGGAGAACTATGGGTCAGATGTAACCGAGATGATGGATGACTGTGACAACATCATGGACCGCTTACCCATGTCTCACTGCCAGTCCTGTCATGTGATGGACGGCCACTGGCTCATGTATGAGCCAGTGGCCGTCCATCACATGACAGGACTGGCAGTGAGACATGGTGGAGCGGTCCATGATGTTGTCACAGTCATCCATCATCTCGGTTACATCTGACCCATAGTTCTCCCTCTCGTAGATCCTCATTTTGTAGGAGCCTTTGTACTGTAGTAGAAGAGAATTATTTATAGAAGAGAATCCATTATTTTCAAGTTTAGCTATAGTAGAAACAACATCTAATGTAAACAAAATAACCAAAGCGGTATAGTTCTGCCCTCATTTTGAAAGTTGCTCTGAGTTGATGGATTTTCCTCTAATGTCCGGCAAATTTATGTCCTACATGTGTTTGCTTCATGATTCTATATCAACGCATCTATTCCCAAGGCGCCATATATGACACTTTTGTAAAAGCGTAAATATTCGAACGCACATGGCACCCTTTAGCGCCAAATGAGACGCTTCGGTTATGGTTAAGTTTAGGTATGGGGTAGGGGTAAGGTTAGACCACTAGGAGGCGCCTTCTGCCCGATTTTATTTTTACGTCTCATTTGGCGCTAAAGGGTGCCATGTGCGTTGGCATATTTACGCTTTTGCAAAAGCGTTGTATATGGCGCTTTGAGATATATATATATATATAATTAAGATATATTCTAAAATGATAGGATGTGGCTTTGAGTGTATTACAAAACAATACATTCATGGAGCTCACCATGGGGATCATACGGCAGGATCTGATGCAGTTGCTCATTCCAAACATAGACATGTAATCAGCGTACTCGCCCCTTTTAAAGAAATACCCATTTCCCATGTAGTTGGGATGATCATACATCATCCAGCATCCACTCTCCACTCTGCAAGAGTGACAGCGGTTCATGTAGGAGGAGAAGTCACCACTATCGCCCATACACTCATAAGAGCGACCCTGGAAGTTCCTGTCCTCGTAGAAGATGACCTGAAAAGAAAGTTAATCTGTAATGAATTTTCACTTTATACAGTATAACTTGTATCAAAGTAATTTGAGGGAAACTTAATGTAATGGGTGCTGGAATGAAGTTTACCTTGCCCATCATGGTTGCGCTGGCTGATCCTCAGTTGTTCCACAAAGGAGAAGCTGAAGCTGATTCTGGTTGTTGACTGACTGCTGTCACTCGTACCTTTATACTAGACCAAGGCTAAAGACTACACAGCACCTATTGTTAGTCAATTCCTGACTGTGCAAGTTGGCACAGAGGCCTTTCTAGCTAAAGCTTGGTATGTAGATCTTAGTGTTCATATTATTAGGTCACTATAATTGTTTAAGTTTATATGCAGTGTTGTGGAAGTTACTTCCAAACTGTAATACATCATTGATTACTTGTTACTGTTACTTAAAAGTAATTCATTACCTTACAATATTACTGTCTCAGAATTGTAATGCGTTACATTACTCCTGTATTACTTTTGAGTTACTTTCACCAAAATAACTACAGATATAGTTATAATATAAAAAATAAAAAGACAAAATGTACTACAGAGCATTTTATATCCAGTAGAAGGCAATATGATGTAGCATAATGATTGTGGGCTATACAGGCTACTAACAATATCATATAATTGGCAAAGTGAAGGCTCAAGAGAAGAAGAGAGGATGACAAACAGAATCACAAACGATCCAAGTCTGTTAAAAGTATGGTACAGGTGAAGTGATTATCTGGCAATTGCTTTGGTCTATTCATATTAGACACAACAGAACTGTATGTTTTATTTTTGCCATTAATTTATTTTCTTTAATTCAAGAGGTTCACAACACAAAACTGTCATGCACAAAGTGAGTATGATGGAAGTATAAAGTGCAATTGGAGGACCAACCCTCAGCCTGTCATTTTAGTCAATGAAAATGAACATAGGCTAAACATAGCCTAACTGCTGCTTAGAAGAAAAACTCGGAAGTAATGGGCATACGTCCATCTCACGAATGTACAGTCTTCTGCCATCTTTACCCATTAGCGACTCTTCCACTTGCCAGCGCGCGAGCACAGAGGCCGAAATCTCGCGGTCGCGGCACTCCTGTAAAACACACCCTAAACACGCCTTCACTGGACTGGAGATTATGAATGAAATAAATCGTCTCGCGTTTTCTTTTTTTACTATAAAATGTTGGGCTAAAAGTGTGTTGTAACGGAAAGCGTTACTGAACATGTACCGAGTAAAATATTTTTGAAAATTGAGTGGTAATGCCTTACACTACTGCGTTACAGCAAAAAGTAATATGTTACCGTAAGGCATTACTTTTGTAATGCGTTACTCCCAACACTGTTTATATGTGTATATATATATATGTGTGTGTGCGTGTGTGTATAGATATTATTGCATGCTAACTTTTTTTTGTTTTAGATTTTTTGGTAACAACTTTACTTGAAGGGGTGTGCATAAGACTGGCATGACACCTTCAAAATCATGACATGACACATGAATATGAAGGAGGTTTCATGCATGTTTATGACAACTGTCTTTAAGTGTCATTAGTGTCATTTTTAATGCAAATATGACATTGTTTGAGATGTCTTGGTAATGACACCTTGACATAAACCAATACATAATAACCAGTCATAATAACCTGTTGTATAAACCAATACATAATAACCTGTCATAACCCGTTTTTGTCATGACAACTTGACATTAAAAAGACAACACAACTTGTCATAAATATGTCATAAACATGCATTAGCAAGAAACCACTTACCTCTATGGGTTAACATTACATTAAAGGTACAATATGCAGGATTTTTTGTAGTAAAATATCCAAAAACCACTAGGCCAATGTTATATATTTTGTTTGGTTAACTAGCCTATTTGTAAATCGTGAGAAAATTGCAGATTTTTACCAAGGAAACACGGTGTGTGAGCAGGGGTGAGGAGTCGCCAGTCAGTGACGTCATATCCGCGTTACCCTTCGAGTTTCCACAAGTTTGACCTCTGATACGGCAGATATTAACCATGGCCACAGACGTTGACCACTAGGTGATGCCCGGTTATGCCCATTATGCCTTGAAGGATGCCCACGCTGTTGTTGTTTTGTTCAAACATTATGGACCATGGCAAGCAGACTTAGAGACAAAAACAGGACTAAAACGAAGATCAAAATCTTTGATGCCGAGAGCTCCATGTCCGTGACTAACTTTGACTTGACAGAGATGCGAATATTGCATATTACTTTATTAGACAGGTGAGCAAATGTTAGAATAGCTTGTTTTCATATGACGTCACGCCACTGCGTTGCCATGGCTCGAAATGCAGATGGAGGGCAGGAAGTGATTTTCTATATTTAGGAAGCACTATAACAAACTCAAAATGCCTATGTTTTGCGTCGTTTATGGTTGCTCAAATCAATCAAACCACAAGGAGTTTTTATCATGTGCTAAAAGTTGTTGTTCATAAGGGGGGAAAATACAAGAAATTGACAGAAAAACACTGGGGAAAATGCCTTGCAAACCTACATCAGCGGTCGGGAGGAGCCAAATGGGAAAATGCCTGTGTGTGTGTGTGTGTGCAGTGATCACTTTGGCAAATGTGAGTTAATACATTATTTATGTGGCTTATAAATCCATTATTCAGGTGTTTAAATACACTTATGTGGCTGTTTGTGTAACGTACCGGTTTACGAATTTTGTAAAGTCAAAGCATGTCTGTAAGATGAGTTAGTTGCTGATATCTACAGCCTCGATGGCAGGCAAATCTCTCAGTTCAGTTGAAAATCGGTCCTTCATAACGTAAGGATCACGTCCAACATATGTTTTGATTTTCTATTTATATACTTCTCTTGTAATAACGTCTGAAATTATTACAGTACGGATTTTCCTCCATCTCGTCCATTGCGCTCTTCCCTCCATCTTGACTCTCTAATGTTAATCTAGCTTAGTCTCATACAGCCAACTAACAGCATTCAACACTCAAATGCTGTTTAGTTTGATACTGTAACGAGCAAGTGAAACAGTGCTGCGTTACCTCAAGTTTAATTCCTCTAATAAACTGACCTGTGTGAGCAGGGCTGTGCACAGACATTTTGAGGGGCAGTGGCCTAAACCAAAAAAGGGGCACTAAGGGGGTGGTTGCTTGTTAACACAATTGATCCAGTTATTACAAAATATACATTCAAAAGAGAAGATCGCACATGCTCAAAATTCAAATAGCTACATTTTAGACTTTATTGTAGATGTTTTGAAATAACATCACAGTTTAGGGCTGTTTTCAACTAAGGATTTTCATAGTCGAATCTGATTCGTTACATTTTGCCGTAGTCGACTGATAGACAAACCTTTTTTTTTTTTTTTTTCACCGATTCACACACACATTCATACACCAACGGCAGTGTCAGCAATGCAAGGCACCATCCAGTGCCATACATTTAATTTATATGTATTAAAAAAGTATTTTTAGCTGCACAATATTTGTAATATTTATGTTGCAAATTTTCAAAGAAAGAATCACAGAAGTATGGAACAAAATAATTGTAGTTTGTATATATGAGAGAAAACACAGAAGAAAAATATTCTGAATCACCTATTTGAAAATAATTTGTCATTTCTAACCATGACTGTATTACCAGATATTCCACTCCAGGCCGTTCTCATCCCAAAGCGCCATATACAACGCTTTTGCAAAAGCGTAAATATCCAACGCACATGGCACCCTTTAGTGCCAATGAATAAAATAAAGGCAGAAGGCGCCTCCTAGTGGTCTAACTCTACCCCTACCCCATACCTAAACTTAACCATAACCGAAGTGTCTCATTTGGCGCTAAAGGGTGCCATGTGCGTTGGATATTGACGCTTTTGCAAAAGTGTCAAAATATGGCGCCTTGGGATGAGAATGCGTTGTCCACTCCTAGATCTTCTAAAGGTTTTCAGACGAATCACGGTTGGGAAAAAAAATGAAAGCTTCAGAATTGATTCTTTCTGAACTTGCTGTAGTTGTTTCTGCATGAGTGATATAACTTGTGTGCACTAGAGACAGCAATATTCTTCTTGCTGCTAATAAAGCCCCGCTCACATCGCCAGCGACACGCAGCGACAAAGCGACAAGATCCCATTCATTTCAATGGAGCGCTGGCGACATCCCGGCGACATGAGCGACAGTGACCGGTTGACGACAGAATGTGGGCGTGTCAGCGACAAGAGACAAGCGACAAAAGTTGAGAATTTTCAACTTTATGCAAATCAGAAGCGATCTTGCGAACGAACAACCAATAGGAAAGAGACTGTCTTTCAGTGGAGCTCACGTCACCGTCTCGAGTGCAGGCAAGACAGAAAAGAAAGAGTTTGAGGATGAGTTCACTGTTTAATATGATTTTACTGTAACCCATACATGGATAATAAAATGATGCATGGAAAAGAAACTGCCGACAGTCTCAGTGAGTTTAATGCATACATTTTAACGTTATAGTTCGAGTCTTTTAATTTTATGATGCACGTTTAGCACTGCTGCAGTTCATTTTGCAATTTCCTCTGCATTACGTTGACAATTAGGCACAAGAAAATTGATTATTTGTCAAATTCGAATGGCGTTTTTATAATTTGTGCCAGTATGAGTGAGTTTAATTTGTTCATTGATCGATCGTTGATCTAGTAAATGATTTAATCCACTGAACACTGCTGTGGTAATATAAAAACACTCTCCCAACAGCATACAGTTTCTTTTTAGCCTTAAAAGTCATTTATTCCCCGTCAAATTAAAATTATATAGTTGTATATATCACTTGTGATGGTCTTTTGTATAGATATGGCCAGACGTGCAGTCTACCAATAACATCAGAGCGACAGCACTACGAACGCCCACAAGCGACATCACTGTACAGAGCCTAGCGACACACAGCGACAAAATCGCTGGCGGTGTAACGGGGCTTGAGACACAAACACACACATGCATACACACAAAACCATTAAAACAAGTAGACTACATATATTTGCATAAGATTTCATGATTGAAGTGAAAAGAAGGGCAATTGCTTCTTTGCACTGGACATGCACCATGAGAAATGCTTGACAATGTGCAGTTATTGCTGGTATTTCAGTGTTTTCTCTTTCAAACAGTCTACAAAGGCATGATTTATACAGTTTGAAGGATAAATTTGATACCCAAAACTCACTCTTTGTACATTCGTTTTTAAAGAGTGTCCACGGCATTTGGCTGTCTATGACTTGGTGTAAGTTGTTGTAAAATGTAAAATGTTAAATGCACTTGCATTTCCAAATGCTTTTATGATGCAAAATTAATGTAAACAGTTATGTCTTACAGACAGGCTACCAGTATATTTATTGGCTTTCAAACACTGCATTTAAAAGTAAATAAACAGCTATGATAATACGATCATTATAAAAGTGTTGACCTTTCACTGGTCCAAGTTATCAAGTTATTTTATAAACAATAAAATGTTCTTGTTTATATATTTTTCCCCACCAGTGATCCCTAAATAATGTCTAGTCCACACTATTCATATTTGCAAATAGATTTGGGTAGATGAGAAGTAAAATTAAAAATAAACATGTAGGCCTACTAAACTGCAAACTTACATGTTCACCCAGCTCCTCTACTGTGAAGTGTCATATGATATTATTTGATATTGTGTAACATACAGTACACACTGTAAACTCAGGTTAAGAGATCGGTCAGAGTATTTTATGTGTATATTGTATATTTATTTGATATTTTTATAGACACACTTTTTGTTGAGTAATGATTTTCAAGACACTGTTGTATTGTTGTAGAGAAATTATTTAATTGATAGAAACACTAGTACCAGGAGTCCATGATACGCCTCATGCTCATGAATCTCATGCCACCCATATTGCTGAAGCTCCTGTACTCTCCAGGCCTGAAGTAGTGCATCCTGCCTCTGTAGTGGGGCTGCTCATACATGAGCCAGTGGCCGTCCATCACATGACAGGACTGGCAGTGAGACATGCGGTAACGGTCCATGATGTTGTCACAGTCATCCATCATCTCGTACATCTGACCCATGAAGTTCTCCCTCTCGTAGATCCTCATTCTGTAGGAGCCCCTGTGCTGTTGTGGAAGAGAAATCAGTTTAATTTAAGTTCAGCCAGAATAAAATGTTAACATGTAAACACAGATGTATCTTTATCTTATATAAGCTTAAACTGAACTCACCATGGGGATCATACGGCAGGACCTGATTGAGTTGCTCATCCCGAACATAGACATGTAATCAGCGTACTCGCCTCTTCTAAAGAAATATCCATTTCCCATGTAGTTGGGATGATCATACATCATCCAGCACCCACTCTCCACTCTGCAAGAGTGACAGCGGTTCAGGTAGGAGGAGAAGTCACCACTATCGCCCATACACTCATAAGAGCGACCCTGGAAGTTCCTGTCCTCATAGAAGATGACCTGAAAAATTCAAAAGTTGAAGTTTTACAGGGGTTTTATTTTCTCTACTTTTATTTTCATTTTAATTAAACTTTGAAATTGTATGTTGCAATGAAGTTTACCTTGCCCATCATGGTTGCGCTGGCTGATCCTCAGTAGTTCCACAAAGGAGAAGCTGAAGCTGATTCTGGTTGTTGATTGACTGCTGTCACCTGTGCTTTTATACAAAACCAAGACTAAAGACTACACAGCACCTATTGTTAGTCAATTCCTGACTGTGCAAGTTGGCACAGAGCCTGCTCAGTAAGCGTAGTATCTAGATCTTAGTCCTTGGCAATTTGTCATGATTTTCTTATGAAGTTAATATCTGTTCAAATTTAAACTAAAGCCTCATGATTGTGGATAAATGTGGAAAAATATTACATCTTTTATTTATTTTTCTGTACAGCACTTTACTCCGTTGCTTCACTTCAGTTGCTTCAAAGTGTTTTATAAATAAAGTTTGATTGATTTATTGATTGATTAATTAGAATATATATATATATATATATATATATATATATATATATATATATATATATATATATATATATATATATTATTTTGTATTTTTTTTATTTCTTTCCTAGAATAGATATATTAAAAAACTATGAAACGTGTACAAAAAGAGTTTTTATCTTTCAACGTTTTAGTTTTCTGTATTCCCACCTTTACCACGTAGATTTGGTTTGTTTTGGTTTTTGTGTGGTATACAGTTTTGCTATTGTGTACTTTCTAATTTCCCAAAATGAAGCACTGCTACAAAAGACTATTTCTTGTGTAGTCCCTTTTACGATTTCAATTTGCCTAAATGCACAAAGCGCTGTTCAAGCTAAGAAATAGTTATTTTTCTGTGGCCATGGAAGGTACCTTTGGAAGTAAATGAGTTAATTGGACAAACTGATTAATTGATTGTAATATTAGTTCAGCCACATCAAGTTAACCCCATGGGGGTCGGCCCTCACGCCGGTGTGATTGTCTCTTTTTTTTCTTATCAGTGCATAAGAGACTCAAACAACTCTGTCGATTTTTGTGATACAGGCACGTGGTGTACATCATTCAAAACTGTTAAATGTCTACTTTTTGTGTACACTTATAATAATAATAATAATAATAATAATAATAACAAAATGTTGTGTTTTTTGTAAGATAAAGAAAATAAACATGATGCGTGTTCATCCTTCTCTCTCAATTTGAAGTTGAATATGTTGACCTGATGAGGGAACTGATCCTACTCTCTCCCATTGACCAAAGGCCTTGCCAGTCCATCTTGTATTGTTCCACACTCTCCCATCTCATCCACATCTCCCAAATAGGCTTTCAGTAAATTTGTTATTGACCTTGGTACTCTGAAAAAATAAAATGCTGTACAGTAACATTTTTAGACATGACCAGACACCATCGATCAGCTGGTCGCATCACAAATATATTAAATGGGAAAGCCAGATGAGGCCAAGCCCATGATGAAGCCATGCCTCTGGTCGAATGGGCCTTGATATGGGGCAAACCTGACCCAATGAAGTATAAGCCATAGAAAGGGCATCCACTATACATCTGACAGTCTTTGCTTAGTGACTTTATCACCATTAGATCAGCCACCAAAGCAGACAAAAAGCTGTTCTGATTGTCTGAAAGATGCAGAACGCTACAGACAGATTCTCAAGCACTCTGGCAGGCAGAGAAAGTTTAACCTCCCCATCCTCGGCAGAAGAGGGGAGGGGCTAATGGCGTAATAACCTGTGCTCTGAACAGTGTTGAGAGCACTTGGGGTACATACTGTAACCATGCCTGGGTTTGAGGATGACACTGCAGTCATTCATTTGGTTCAAACTGCAAACATGAAGGGCTCACTAACAGAGCCTGCAGATCTCCCACTCGCTTGATAGATGCCAGTGCCAACAAGAGAGCAGTCTTTCACGAGAGAGGTTTAAGATCAATCGACTTGGAGCAGTTTAAAGAGCGGACCCTTCAGAGCCCCAAAGACCCTGGAGAGGTCCCAAAGATCCACAGAAAGAGGTCCGAAGGGATTAATCCTCCTAGCACCTTTTCAGAAACCATACCACCAGGTCGTTTCTTCCTAGTGATTGGCCTGCCACCCATGCACGAAATTTGCACTGGGGTTACAGGGGCCACGACCCCCTCAAAAATCTGATCCAGCTAATATAACACCCCCCCCCCCCCTTTTGTTGTCGACATTGTTGGTCGACAACAGCCAAAGAGAAGAAAAATCCTGACCAAACAGAGGAACCCCATTACTAAGTTAGCTGTTAAGTTACTGTAGCTCAATGTTTCTCAAAGTGTCGGGGGCGCGACAAACAGGTTTTGTGCTCATCTTTTTAATTCCTTTATTTATTGACAACACACTCAAACAAAACAAAGACACATTGAAATGCAAGTCTTACTTAAACTTTTCACACGTAAATTTAAAAGTTTTATTGATCAAAAGTAAGATAAAAAATGTATTGATTAAAGTTATTGATTGTCAGAGGTGGAAAGAGTAATAAAATATTCTTCTCAAGTAAAAGTACTACTTCAATGAAATTTTACTTAAGGACAAGTAAAATTATGTACTGGTCTAAAAATGAACTCGAGTAAAACTAAAAAGTAGCTCACTTAATATTTACTTAGAGTTGAAGTTACTGAGTTACTTTTTTAACAGCGAGGGGCTGGGTGGGGGACTCTCCTGTGTAGGGTTGTAATGGTATGAGATTTTCACAGAATGATAATGTCTGGTGGTTTACAGTGTATGGTTTACAGTTCTAATCAATTATTAAATAAATAAACTGTATTATTAAATTGTTATTACTATTATCATTTTGAGAAGTACTTTATTGTATGCCTACAATTGTAATACATTTTTGTCATAATTTCCTGCTAGTTCAAACAAAGTTTTAGTTTGATGGGTTGTAGTGTAGACCTGTTTCAAAGTGTATTAGACAATTTTTTTTCTCAAATAAAATAATGAAAATGCTCATTAGGCGTTCTCTCAGAGCAGCTCTGGAAATATTAATATATTCATGTCCTTAAATTGTTTGTGAGACGCTGAAAACACCATGAACGTCATGCATACTTGAATATGGCACAACATTTAACAGGATACTTTAAGACAAGCTAATAAGATTGTCTGTGATCATGTTTTGTATACAAAGTGAGTTGCTTCCTTCTGGGAGGAGGTTTGGTGTTCCTTATTACAGATTGAATAGATTTTAAAAATAATGTATTCCTGTACCTGTAAAACTGCTTTTATCATATTGCTGTGTTATTCATGTCATGGCTCGTTTTATTATTGTTTGGGTTAAATGATTATTGTGTGTTAACAGTGAGCTGACTGCAGCTGGGTACAAATTTCCTAACACAGTCTCTTCCCAATTCGTATATAACTGACATCTTGGACGTCTTTTGACCATGTCAATATACACCTTTTTAGGGTCCCCTTAATCGTTGGTAGATGACGATCCCGGGCCGTCATACAACTGACGCTTTACCTTTAACGTCAGTTAGGTGACGGGTTGGGTTTAGGGTTAGGTTTAGGTCTGGGGTAGAGTTAGGGTCCGATAACGTCATCTACCGACGTTTGAGGGGGCCCTGAAAAGGCGTATATTGACGTATGATCTTTTGTTCACTCAGATCTATAATTGTGGGAACAGATTTCAGATATAATCTGACTCAAAGTTGTATAACTCAACTAGTTTTACTTAAACTTAGTGCTGAATTTGACACTGTAGATCATACAATTTCTTTGGACAAGCTTAACAATCTTGTGGATGTTTTTGAATTCGTCTCGGTCAGATCACCACCACATTGTATTTAAATGAGCTATGTGACTTAACACATAAAAATGTATGGTGTGCCTCATACAGTAGATCAATCTTTGGCCTTTGGGTGTTCTTCAAACCCATTCTTTTTATGATGATTTTTAGGCAACAAGGTATTTAGCTTTTTTTGTTGTTCGCCACATTAAATTTCAGTTTTGTTTACAAGACTAACTGAGTTAGTGGACTAACTCCGTTTTAACAAAGGGTACCACTCGTCATTTGACCAGATGTTTTGATAAGTAGTGCTATCCAAGTACAGAATCTGTGTCTATGGTTCCACTGTTAAGACATGTATTCTGCTAAAGACCTGAGTACCTTGTCATTTGAAATCCAAAATCCAAACATGATCAATTTAAAAAAAAAATAATACAGTAATTTATTATTCTTTTTCTTTTCTTAATATGTTTGACATCATGAGAACTTTGTTTGTTTGAACAATACCCATGCAGATATTTGTGGCATAATGATTTTCAAGACAATGTTTAGTGTTCTCATGAAAATAGTTTTATTATTAGAGACACTGGAATGCTAGTACCAGGAGTCCATGATACGCCTCATGCTCATGAATCTCATGCCACCCATATTGCTGAAGCTCCTGTACTCTCCAGGCCTGAAGTAGTGCATCCTGCCTCTGTAGTGGGGCTGCTCATACATGAGCCAGTGGCCGTCCATCACATGACAGGACTGGCAGTGAGACATGCGGTAACGGTCCATGATGTTGTCACAGTCATCCATCATCTCGTACATCTGACCCATGAAGTTCTCCCTCTCGTAGATCCTCATTCTGTAGGAGCCCCTGTGCTGTTGTGGAAGAGAAGTCCATTATTTTCAAGTCAGGCAGAATTAACATAACATGTAAAAATCAGGTCTGTCTCAAATCACCATTCTTATAGGTTCCTCTGTTCTTTTCAAAAAAATTTCTCTAACCCCCCCCAAAAAAACTAGAATTAGTTCTCTGATTTATGCTTCTAAATGCATATGAATTATAATATTTCATTTATTACAAATCCTTTAATGTGGAGCTCACCATGGGGATCATACGGCAGGACCTGATGCAGTTGCTCATTCCAAACATAGACATGTAATCAGCGTACTCGCCCCTTTTAAAGAAATACCCATTTCCCATGTAGTTGGGATGATCATACATCATCCAGCATCCACTCTCCACTCTGCAAGAGTGACAGCGGTTCATGTAGGAGGAGAAGTCACCACTGTCGCCCATACACTCATAAGAGCGACCCTGGAAGTTCCTGTCCTCAAAAAAGGTGACCTGAAAATTCAAAGTTAATTATTTAGTGATTTAAAAGTTAAATATACCAAATAAAATGCTTAAGAAGTTAAAACGTGTAAATGGCAGCTGGAACAAGGTTTACCTTCATGGTTGTGCTGTCTGATCCCCAATAGGAATGCAAAGAAAAAGCTGAAGCTGATTCTGGTTGTTGACTGACTGCTGTCACCTGTGCTTTTATACTAGACCAAGACTAAAGACTACACAGCACCTATTGTTAGTCAATTCCTGACTGTGCAAGTTAGAATAGAGGCCATTCTAGCTAAATCTTGGTATGTAAATCATAGTGTTCACATTTTATTGAGACAAATTATCATAATTTTCTAACATTTACATTAGTAAATGTAAAACACTTAAACTAATCTGTTAATGTTAATCTATGCATATATTAGTATTTTAATTAAATTGAATAAATTAAGTTCTTAAATTAAATTGATCATTATAATATATGAATTATTTATAAATTATCAACAAACATTAACAATAGTTTATTTAATGAACAATAGTATGGTGTATTCATAAATTAGCTTTAAAGGGAACATATGCAAAATCCACTTTTTTAGCCCTTAAATGCATTTTGTTGTATATTTGGAGTGTTTATAAGTACAGAACAGATGAAATATGATGTGATCTGGGAAAACCCACCACATGGTGAAATTTGACATATTATAGGTTTTGATACCATATTAAAGCTGGGTTCAAGCCCTTTCCAAATCTGTTTTTATTTATTTTATCGGTTGTCTGTAAGAAAAGTTATGGTTATCTTAAGTCAGCTGATCGCTATGATTTTCAGAAACAGAATTTTGAGAAAAACAGGTTTAAATAACTGTCACATCCTGCTAGCACGACGACTGGCGCTCCCTTTTTTATTGCCTTTTTTACATATCACATATTTTAGTAATCATCATAGATTGGGTATCATTCTAAAGCTTACAAACTCAAAATTCATCCTGTGAAAACCGTTTTGAAATTGGACGATTGAGAGGCGAGCAAGGTCTTTTAGACGAGCAACTTCAAACTCTGTTGTTCTCTTGTGCTTCGCATCATACCACACGATAACGCTGGATAAAAATAAATAAATAAAAACTTGCGTGCCGTTGTAGTTCACCCAGGACTGGACTTTATTCTGTTATGTGGTTTATTTTGATAGGTGAACTGTCTTTGTAGTGTTAAGAAGGAGAGCTAAATGGGAGATTTGTGTTTCCCCTATGGTGTTTCCCCTCCGCTTCGCCTGCGTGCATGTTATTAAAGTGAAACGCAGTCTTTTCAGCTGGTCATTATAAATCGCTATTTTTCTGCAGTAAACTAGTGAATTTTCCCAAGTTATATTCAGAGATGATAAACAAGATGTTATAGAATAATAATTTAATAAAAAACAAATTTTGACAAAAAACTGACATTCAGTCTCTTTTAGACTTTACTGAAAACGTTCCAGCGCGACATCCGACGGGTTTTCCCAGATCGCATCACAAATTATTCTCTTCAGGTGCTTTGTTTATATCTTTATATTCTGTTTTGGCCATATTTTTCAACCTGTTCAGATTTTTCTGTTGTCTATGACGTTTTTTGAACAATAACGTCACAGTATTTGCAGCGGAACTGACAAATAAGGACATCGACTACCGGTCCAACACTTCCAGCAATCCGCCATTATTATTTCTCGCTCCGATTTTGTAGTCCAAGCTCAATGATGCAGAAGTTACGAGAGGGCAAGTCAAAATGTTCAGTTCTTCAACATCCGCCAGTATACAGAAGGGTTTGCAGATCGACTTTGTCTGAATGAGGAGTAAATTCTTTCTATCATTTAACGTTAGCTGCTGTGTTTTCTGATGCTTTCTAAACGTAAGTTATCATTTTATTATCAATACAGATTTTTAGTGGTAAGATCAGACCGCAGTCCTTTATCTTGTCAGTGTGCTTGTTTTAACAAGAGAAATAGTCGACTTTCACTAATAACACAACATAGTTAACTTACATACCACTGCCTCCATATGAAGACGTTGTTCTGCAGGTTCGTCGTCGTCATCATTTTCAAATCGCTCGCTCTGCTCGAATATGTAAGGCTTGGTGGACAAGTCTTCCGTTGTTGACATTTTGTTAACGTGTGAATAAAAATGTTCTTTGAAGCTATAGTAATCGTATATCTCTTATCAAACTACAATAATAGCGAAAGAACAGAGAAAAGCTTTACTGACATACTTAAACAGAATGGGATACAATCATTGGATCTGAGATATGTATAAATGTTAGCAACCAAATATTTTAACTATTGATTTAAAGGGGGGTTGACTGCGATTTCACTTTTTTCATTTTAAATAGTGTGTAATGTTGCTATTGGTGCATGAACAGTATCTGCAAAGTTGCAGCGCTGAAAGTTCAGTGTAAGCAGAGATATAATCTTTTAAAAATCATGAAGTATAATTGCCTACAGAAACGACTCGATTGGGACTACAGCTAGGTTATGGTACGTCACTAACCTACACATTTGCATCAACCCCTCCCTCAGAATATGCAGAAAATGGCATGGCATATTTCTGAGGCACGTGCGACTCATTGAGATGTGTTGTTCACGCAGCTGTCAGGTCTTCTGTGTTCGGGCTTCCCATGGACGCTATTCTTCCTCAACAATGGATACAATTTATGTTTGATTATGTTCCTGAAAATGACGATCGTAATCTCACGAGTTCAGACACCGGATTCAACAAGAAACTGTTACTAAAACATGAAGCAGTTCCGACTTTAAAACAAGAGGCAGCAGTTGTTGGGCCACAATCTGTAAGTAGGCTAAGACTTTAATCGTTTTAAATGTATTTGCATGTATAATTCAAGACGTAGCCTTGTGTTTTATTTTTTCAAATGCCAGCGCTGGCTTTTAGCCACTACTAGTTAGACTATGCTATTTTGTGTCTACGACAAACGTGTACAAACATTATGGACCTGAATTTTCTATAAGTACTAATGTTTTAAACTTATTTTTCATGTATATATGCTTTATGACATTATTTTCGATTTGATCAAGAACGTAAACATGCCAGCGCTGTTTGAGTATAACATTAGTAGCCAGTCAGTTGCTATTGTTGCCAGTCAGATGCTATTGTGTAAAACAAACGTGTATAAAGTTAAAAAATGTAGCAATTATCATTCAGAAACGTTTAGTGAGAGCCGTGTGTGGTCAGAAATAATGCCGTGTGTGGCCAGAAATAATGTACGGGGATATATTCAAGTATTTTGTGCTGTCCCTTGGTGTAGATGGTGCCGCTCTAAAAAGCTACAGGAGCACTGAAGCCTACCAGTACCTTCACAGTAGTAAAGTGGGTCTTGTGTTACTTAACCAAGTAGATCTGAAAGACCAGCATTCAGCCTGGGTACTGGTGACAAACCTGGGAGCAGTAGAGACAGCAGGGTGTTCTTGCATCACTGGCCTCGAGCAAGTCATATAGCCAGTGCAGCTGAATTTATGGAAGGTGAGGAAGTAGGATGCTACATTATCAAGTATTCTTTGATACACTTATGTTTTTTATGTATCTATATATTTTTAATCTTAAAGATATAATTGCTGTACAGTATATTGATCTAATTGCTCCATTGTTGCTTGAAATTAAGATCTTTATGGGCCCTATCTTTACACAGAATATTGTATTATATATAATTTTTTAGCCCATGCACTTAAATCGTTAAAATAGGGCCCTAAATCGTTATATATTTAATATTCTGACTGTAATTATCTCTGTGTTAGGTTACAGAATGCTGTGTCCCAGATATAGGACCTTTAAGGACTAAAAAGTGGATTGCATGATATGTCTCTTTTAAAGCAGACAACTGGAAATTGAAGTGCATGGCATTGACTAATTATGTAATTAACACATTTATTTACACTATTCAGTTAATAAAAATATGTTATTAAGTAATGAATACATGATGACACATTTGATTAATAGCATTTCATACTCTTCTTATATGCATCATATATACTCTTTATTAGTTGCTGATGCTGTAATCGATTAATTAATGGTTTAGTTCTTCATGAGTCATACGTTAACTCATGATTATCTGTGCATTATCTGAGACGTACACTGTAAAAACAAAACAATCTTCGCGAACGTGTAAGGATTTCGACACAGGGAAAAAGCTTGTATTTTTTGCCCAGCCATATTTATTTGAACTTGAATACACGGACACCCCAGATAACACATCAGCACCGTCTTACATCATCAGCGTCATTGCGGACTCGCGTGAACACGTTTTGACAACAGAACCTGAAGAGAATACATTGCTGAATAAAGTCAGTTTTTTTTGTTTGTTTTTTTGGACCAAAATGTATTTTTGATGATTCCAAAATTCTAACTAACCCACTGGTGTCACATGGACTACTTTAATGATGTCTTTATTTCCTTTTTTGACAAGGACAGTATGTGTATACATGAAGAGTTATAATCCCCTATATGCAAAACGAAGCATCAAGAATGACTGTATGAAGTTCAGCGAACTTCTGAACTGTATCAATGGCGTTTGTGGTTCAACTTGTTGAGACTGATTTTCAAAGATGGCTCCTGCCTGTACACAAAGTGCACTGTCTTTATAAAGTATCTTCTTATTAAACTGTCAGTACACTCAATGCTTTGCATGTAGGGACCCTCATTATGTTACTGTGTTAGTGTGGGGCTATTTTGAGCCTTTTTAGTGGTATTAACTAGCGATTTACTTATTAAATGCCCCCACATACTATTGTTATACTCTAAACAGTTTTTAGAGATAAATCTCTTTACATCTCGATTAAAACAAATCTCAGAGAACGGTGAACTAGGTACCAATGTGTTTTTAGATCAAAGTTTCATTTTGCACCGAGACTTCTCCTTTAAAAGCATACAACTTGGATGCTATATGGTTCTGTGGTGTTATCTTTTTTGTTACATAGCCTGCGTTTTAACGGTCTTCTATAACTCCACAATTCAGTCACAGTTCACAGTCTATGTAATGTGTTTAGCAATACACTTTCTAACATTTATATTGTGTTTAGATTTTTTGTTTTATTGCCTTAACCGGGACTTTAAGCTTGATTTTTTTGTGGATTGCTCATGTAATAGTGGCATTAATTATTTTCAGAACACAAATGTTCAGTGTTGTTTAGAACTTATTTTATTGAAACATTTGAACACTCAGTACCAGGAGTCCATGATACGCCTCATGCTCATGAATCTCATGCCACCCATATTGCTGAAGCTCCTGTACTCTCCAGGCCTGAAGTAGTGCATCCTGCCTCTGTAGTGGGGCTGCTCATACATGAGCCAGTGGCCGTCCATCACATGACAGGACTGGCAGTGAGACATGCGGTAACGGTCCATGATGTTGTCACAGTCATCCATCATTTCGTACATCTGACCCATGAAGTTCTCCCTCTTGTAGATCCTCATTCTGTAGGATCCTCTGTGCTGTTGTGGAAGAAAAGTCCGTTTAATGTAAGTTTATCAGTCACAGCCAAAACAATTATTTATGGTATGATAATTATTATATATAATTTTGAGTCTCACTCATTGGGATCATACGGCAGGACCTGATGCAGTTGCTCATTCCAAACATAGACATGTAATCAGCATACTCGCCCCTTTTAAAGAAATACCCATTTCCCATGTAGTTGGGATGATCATACATCATCCAGCATCCACTCTCCACTCTGCAAGAGTGACAGCGGCTCATGTATGAGTAGCATGTCAAGCACTGTCGCCCATACAGTCGTAAGAGCGACCCTGGAAGTTCCTGTCCTCAAAAAAGGTGACCTGAAATATAAATTAAATGAGAGTGATTTAAAGTGAAATGTACCAAATAAAATGCTTTAGAAGTTTAAATATTTGTAAATGGCAGCTGCAACGAAGTGACTTTACCTATCATGGTTGCGCTGGCTGATCCTCAGTTGTTCCACAAAGGAGAAGCTGAAGCTGATTCTGGTTGTTGACTGACTGCTGTCACCCATACCTTTATACTAGACCAAGACTAAAGACTACACAGCACCTATTGTTAGTCAATTCCTGACTGTGCAAGTTGAGAATAGAGGCCATTCTAGCTAAAGCTTGGTATGTAGATCTTAGTTTTTTTTAAAGTTTGTTTAAACATTTGTAGTACTCTCTATTGATAACATAAATACAGGTGCAAATAATGCATTATTTCTCACCTAGATTAGATATTTCCATTGTGCACTCATGGGTCATAATTTAGCTTGTCAGGCCTTTATTACAAAGAAATGTACAGCCAAATATAGTGACCAATGGTGTAGTTTTATAAATACAATACTTCTAATCAATTAAATAAAAAAACAAAAAATAAAAAAAAACATTCTCATTGACTCTGCCATTGTTGGTGAACTTGCCTTTTTATTTAAGATTTCCTTATAGTGTGTATTTTTTTGTCTTGTTTAATATTGTAGACTTTAAACTTTAAATATATGGCAATTCTTACTTCCAAAAAAACATACCTTTACAGTGTTTTACAGTAATACAAAATTTCCTGGTAAATCCATAATTATTATTATTTCACTGTATTTTGAAAAGTCATGTACTGTACAGTGAGTCTTTGCTAATGTCTGCCCTAAAGATGTTACTTAAACAACCCTACCTTAACAACTTTGTCTGCCTATACCATTTATTTTTCTTTGAGCATTTACTCACTTCTAATGCCAATCTAAAGAGGATCTGTGTGTTTGTATAATTTTCATTTAATTGTGTTTAAAGAATATTGTTGCCGTGTCATAAGACATCCCGAACAGAATACAATTTGTATTTATTATTATTATTTTAAAGTAGATTCTAAGTTCATGCTTTTGATGAAACTTTGTGTTAAACCTTATTGCCAATGCCAACTAAATGTCACAGGTCAGTGTAATACCCCTGAAGAAGACTGTATAAAGAGATTGATAAAGAATTATACGATTTCAGAGATTGTTCATTATTAATATCCTCGTTTATATGCTGGTTATGGTTATATAGTACAATCCTAACAATATGAATAGAAAAAAGAATGAAAAAAATCCATTCACTCTATTGGCTGTACAGCCGCAAGAGAAGTTGACCAATGAAAGCTTTGCGGCCGCAAAGCTACATTGGTCAACTGCTCTCATCCAATCACCAGCTACACTTGAAACTCCGCCTGGCGCTCGCATCTCCAACCCAAACACACCCGACCCCGCCCCCCTCCTTACGCGAGCAAGTGCAGCTGACAGACAGTCTATATGGTAGCTAGCTAAGTAGCGTCATATCAGCACTGGATAAAGCATTGGATAAAAATATAAACGACAGCAGCAAGCGGCCCCTGCTTGCTCCTACTGTAAAGTTTGGACGAAAGAGAAAGTATGTGGAGGAAAGAGCGGAGATAAAAACAAAATGTGACGCTGGAGTCGGACTCTAAGTAGGATAAATATAGGGTTCAACATTGACCGTTGGAGGAAGCTTCAGGGAGATCTGGCACTGAAAACCGACTGACACGGGCACGGCTGACTTTTTGTTGAGCAGGTAAACATTTATTTATATACTTTTATGTTGTGACGTGTGTTACATAGCTTTTTATCAGTTTGACAACTTGCTCATGCTGCCGGTCGGCATTGGCAATGTTAGCCGTTTAGCATCGCCGATCACGGGTCAAAGTAATTATATTTCTAAAAGTGCTTGAATATATTTCAGTATGCCTAGCGGGTTTCTGTTCGGAGCCGAATCGGAATTTGAACAATATGCGCTGTTGACGTGAACTCATCCGTGACATAGCTCAGGGATCAGGTAGCACAGAGGGGAGGGGGTGTGTGTGTGTGGAGAAGGGCGGGATGAGTTTTTTAAAACTTCCCTTCCGTCTCAGGCTTTCTCGACCGATTTTCAACATCGTATACCATAGCTTTAACACCGAGCGCTGCAGTGATGGCTTCGATAGTATTTACTCTGAATCAATTAAAAAAAGCATTACATGTATAACAAATACTACATTACATTATCAGTGCATGTATCACTTTTTCTTGCACAAAAATGACTGGTTGTAAATGTATGTGACTTTAAGCATGCCCTATCACATAAGATACATGTTTGCACATTGACACTCAAATCTCATTCTTACAAAATGAAACATTTTCCAGACTGAATATCTACTCAATTAAATGACAGTATGAACTAGATGACAACAATGCAGCTGAGATATTAAACATATGTTCACTCATTGCCTCTGATATATTTTATATTTGACATAAATGGCTCTCTCTCTGTGTCTGACTGTAAAGATGACCCTACTGTCCATGCAGAGTCCAATTCAGTACTTTTCCCAGTACATTAACAACAACAATTTCGAGAATTTGGCTCAATTTACAAATCAAAGAGAGCTGCTGGGGGGCATTTCTATCCACATGGCCTGCCTAGGATATTCCAGAATTAAAATGTTTTGGGTCAAAAAAATAAAAGTGCCAGTTAAAAGCAGCAAAATGACAAGGGATAGTTTTTTCAAGCTGAGAACCTCACTCAAGATTGTGGATGACCTGGCTAGAACAGAGGAAAAAATGGCAGACATTCTTTGAAAAGTCAGGCCATTACCTGACCACATGAGGCAAAGCTGCCTCAACCACCCCAAGACAGAGAAGGTCTGCATTAATGAGCACATCATCCCTTTCACAGGTTGCTTCATATTTCCAGTCAGACAATATGTTCCATGCAAGCCAAACATTGTCCTTGCCTCTCCAAATGGTCTGATACTGGATTTTGAAGTGTACCAAGTGAATAATACATTTAATGGCTAAAGACAGGGAGTTCTGGAAGTCACCCATTATTTGATCAATAATTCACCACTATCAATCAAGCTCATGGATGCATTGCTGGCAAAGGGCCTTCCAGCAACAGGAGCCATAATGAAGAACCGAGCCCCAAAGTGGATCCAATTCAAGTCAGTCAGCAAAGCAATTAACAGAGCAGCAAAGTACACCAACGGTACCAGTATGGTACGGGTATGGGATGAATTATGATATAATTTACAAAATAATATCAGTTTAATTTAATTCACATTTCAGTGAGAAATAATACAAATATATGTCTACAAACTGCTCATTAGCTGAAAATTCAATATAGCCAACATAAAACCACAGTGTGGCGCTGTGAGGAACCCCCCAATCACGCACGTTAATACTCGAATGAAATGATTTTAGTTGGCGCGAGATTGCAGGCTGCATTCAAAACAAAGCAAACAGATGAAAACTCTTCAAAAATGGACATTAGAAAATGGTTCAGTACCCCAGTTTCTCCTTAAACATCGAGACAACAACAGCGACAGCCCGGCTTTGGTATTTGGTGCTTCTACCACCGCCTGCGTGGAAAGTGAAACCATCTAGAATAATTACAACATTTTTATATGTTGAATTTATTCTTGGATTAATTTCACCCTATAGCCATATGTTTTTTTTTCTGAGTTTGGCTGTCTTTTAGAACTAAACTGTTCCAGGACTATCACTACTAAGCAAGTGAAACTATCCAGAATGATAATTTTCTTTTGTTTTGTTCTGTTTTGTTGGATAATATCACCGCCATATTATGTAAATGCTTTTATTTTCTGAGTTTGGCTCTCTTTTCAAACTAAATTGGTCCTGTGGTCCACATATAAATAAATAAAAAAAAAAATATATATATATATATATATATATGACTCCTTTTTCCTTGAGTCTCAGGAGGATATGAAAACCTTTTTTTCTTTTCTTGTGCAGTGCTCAGTATTTTGTCACACGTATGTTTGGGGTGATAGCGGGTGAAAGCGTGTATGGGTGAAATATGGGTGAAAGCGTGTAAATTTAGTATATTTTTAAAAAATATGTAGAAATGCTAGGGGGAAAATTGTATTTGTTTCTCAAAACATTAAGTTTTGATTTCTAGGTGATCAATTTATGTGTTTTCACGCATGATTGTTGGGTGTATGTAATGATAGCATTGAAATTGCAGTGTTTTTTTAATGAAACAAGAGCTGTTCGTTTTGAGTGAATTTGCCTGTTGAAAACTGTGTTTAGCATTTGCAAAAAAAAAAAAAGTGTTTTACAATTGCAAACTGAGTCATATAATGTGCTTGTAGTTTTGCAGACTTTAGACTTAGTCTGATGATTAGGTAAAAGAGTTCATGGTTCACTTAGTCATATAACTTAAAGGGCATTAAAGGGCACCTATTATGGAAAATTCACTTTTACATTGTGTTTGAACTAGTGCTGTGTTGAAAAAATCGATTCACCAATTCTGAATCGATTTTCATATTAATTTCTAAAGATCGATCCGTAACTCAGAGAATCGATTTATTAATAGGCCTCCATTTTCCCCGTGAACTTTAACTTGGCGCAGACCGGAGATTCCTTTGTGCGCATTAAAAGCTTTCACTCAGCGCGCACATTGTTATGACAATGGACTTTGAGTCATTAAACCGTTCATTCAACGAACACGTTCAAAAAAAGCAGATTGATTCATTAAAATAGATGCAATGAAACAACTTCAAGGTGTTAATTATTTTTAACTTTGAGTTCCACTTGTCAAGGCTCAGCTGAGCAGCGCGTCACATGGGCAACGCTGAAGCTGATGCATATGGCATTGATTCAATGCGTGACTCGCTGATTTTATTTCCCGCGGCTTCCTCGCGCTGTGGGATGCTGACCAGCGCTGCTGCTGACGTGCATTTATGGTAAATATCCCGTAACATGAGTGTTAAAAGGATGATACAACAACTATTTCGCTTTCCTTTGACATGGCAACCTTTCCACGAATGACTTCAGACGCAGGGTAATCGCACGTGGCTCTGCCGCTCTCTCTCATTCACTCTTTGCGAAGCCTCTGTAGGCTACACATCACCATGATAAACAGTCTCGTTATCATTATGAACTTGTCTGAACATTCAATACACATGCATGAAGTTCAAAACAAGAAGTGTATAGCCTTATATAAAAACGTGAATATCACGGTTCCTGGTGTACTTGCAATCCTCCTGCTGATATAGCCTATACCTCTGCGTCCTCTGTCGTCTGACACCAGTGCACGTTTGTGAAAGCAGTTGTATCAATATGGAAGGGGATTGTTCTTTACAATCAATACTACATTAATTTGCAGTTGAATGTCTAATAGTATCAATATATGTTGCATAACCACAGTCCTGTAATTCAGGTAACAGCTGAAAAAAAATGCTTTTTTCAGAAACAATTATCTAAATCTCAAGATTTAGTTAATTGAATTGAATAATGATAATCGATTAAGATCTTTAGAATTGGAATTAAATTTAATCTCTGAAATTTGAAATCGAAACACAGCTCTAGTTTGAACATACATGTGTGTTGGCAGTGTATGAGCAAAACCACCCTAGAATGATAAAAATCCACCCAGTGTTTTTTTTTTTTTTTACAATCTCAGTAAATCATATGCACGGTCTCAGAACAAGCTGTTCTAAGATTCAGCACTTTGTGACGTAGAATTGGCTTTATGCCCAGCTGCACTACTTTCTGAACTTCAGCCAGCTCCTTGTTTCCTGTCAGCCATTCAAGGATGGACAAGTTGATTAATTCAGGTGTGCCTGACCTCAGTAGCCATGGCAACAATAATCAGACACACCTGAATTAATCAAGTTTGCCCAATAATGGCAGACAGGAAACAAGGAGCTGGCTGAAGTTCAGGAAGTAGTGCATCTGGGCATAAAGCCAATTAAGCTAGGGGTTTGATTGACAGTGTGGTTGTGGTATAGACCCCGCCCTTAGTGATCTGTACAACATCCTCCATTGTTTCAACAACAGGCAGTAATGTTTCTTGGAAACATAAATGTTCTGTCATGGGTTAATCCTGTTGTTGTGGCTAAAAAGTTAATCCTCAAGTGTGGATTGTCGTCTACTGTTTGCGATCCAACGACACCTCCTGTAACAGTGAGTGTATTTTATGATTTTTGAGCAAATAGTCTTTTCAGTCGATGTCAGCCAATTCAACAAATGCGTCTGTAAAGTTATTGTCGGCGTAGGATGTCTGTGTATATAATTTAAACCTTGTTTGTATAGTGTGTAACCACACGTTTATAAATATAACGTTATATATTTAAAGATATTGTATTAAAAACTGCATATATGTTGTTCTGTAAGTTAGACATCTTCTCACATTTGCCACAGAAGCACCTGTATGACAAGTAAACATGACGCAACAGGTTCCTCACATAAATGTAATTTCGCTTGTACGTAGCAAACTTTCTCACAGTAAGTGTATGTAATTTCTAAAAATTGCGCCAGCGGTAGTGTTTGTGTGTGTTTGTGTGTGTGTTGCACATCCATAATTGCAAAGGGGACACAATTACAACTCTATAAGTACACAAATGTATCAAATAACCATACTGGTCCATTCTCATTTCTGTTTATTCTTCCAAAGTCTCTTCGTCATCTGGGTCTGATCAGAGACTATTTATATATTGTGATTCAAACATGTAAGGCTGAATGACATTCAAAACAGCGGGTCTCTCACTCTCTCAGCCCTTCTGCTTAGACCGACTGTCAAAGGTATGAAAGTGACGCCCTCATCCAAAGGCTTATAATAAATTAACTGTGGGGTATTTTGAGCTGAAACTTCACAAATACGTTCTGAGGATGCCCGAGAACAATATTACATCTTGTGAAAAGGGGCATAATTGGTGCTCTTTTAAGGTAAATATCTTTGATAGACTAATTCTCATAGATCTCATGTCAATCATTCTCATCTACCTGAAACTCTTGTACTGCCTTGTATACTGCCCAGGTGATGCCTAATAATTATAGAAAAGCTTATAAGTAAATAGATACAGGTTTTTTTTTGTTTGTTTGTTTTGTGATAACATTTTCATGAAACAATGGTTACTTTTGTATAGAAATTATTTTATTGAAGAATTAAATCTCTAGTAAAAGGAGTCCATGATACGCCTCATGCTCATGAATCTCATGCCACCCATATTGCTGAAGCTCCTGTACTCTCCAGGCCTGAAGTAGTGCATCCTGCCTCTGTAGTGGGGCTGCTCATACATGAGCCAGTGGCCGTCCATCACATGACAGGACTGGCAGTGAGACATGCGGTAACGGTCCATGATGTTGTCACAGTCATCCATCATCTCGTACATCTGACCCATGAAGTTCTCCCTCTCGTAGATCCTCATTCTGTAGGAGCCTTTGTACTGTATTGGAAGAGAAGTTATTTTTATTAAATATTTTGTTGAGATAAATGTAACCAAATCCATAACAAGATAAAAAAAACTAAACCAACACCATGTTTCTGAATAATCCTATCATTAACTCTAAATTGAACAATTCAATTGCCCAAAGTGAATTTATTTAATCCAAACACGGATACAAATTTTTATAGAACTCACCATTGGGATCATACGGCAGGATCTGATGCAGTTGCTCATTCCAAACATAGACATGTAATCAGCGTACTCGCCCCTTTTAAAGAAATACCCATTTCCCATGTAGTTGGGATGATCATACATCATCCAGCATCCGCTCTCCACTCTACAAGAGTGACAGCGGTTCATGTAGGAGGAGAAGTCACCACTGTCGCCCATACACTCATAAGAGCGACCCTGGAAGTTCCTGTCCTCGTAGAAGATGACCTGAAAATTTCCAGATATTTTTTTAGTGGTTTATAGCTGTATCTGTGAAATTAACGTAACGTGAATTACATTAAATTCTAATTGTTGCTGGAATTAACTTAAATTACCTTGCCCATCATGGCCGTGCTGTCTGGTCCTTAGTTCCACAAAGGAGAAGCTGAAGCTGATTCTGGTTGTTGACTGACTGCTGTCCCCCATGCTTTTATACTAGACCAAGGCTAAAGAGTACACCCTGTCTATTGTCTGTCAATTCCTGACTGTGCAAGTTCATATAGACTCTATTCTAACTAAAGCTTATTATGTAGATCTTAAAACATTTGTCAGGATTCTAGCATTTCTCTCTTCATTTTTTATAAAAAGAAAGAATTTGAAACTCGTATTAGGCTAATGTTTTTATGTTCTACTGCAAAATCAAAGTAATATAATAATTAGTTGAATATCAAGTGACATTTTTGTTTTACCAAATATTAGATTTTAAATCTTCTTTATGGTTTTCCATCCAGTGAAGTCAAGCTCTTCCTTTTTGTTAATTTTATTGTGAGCACCTTTAAAAATGTATAAAATATGTTATAGCAACATTTCAAATAAATTCTAATAAATGCAACTCCTCTCAGGTCACAAGGTGAACAATTTTGTTATTTCATTTGTTTATACTGCAGATAATTTGCTGTTAGTGTCTTGTGTCGACTTTTTTGAAAATGTTTAATTTTTTTATTACCAATTTGAAATTGTTTTGGTTGATAGTTGATAGCTAAATGTCTAAATGGGAGAAACTACAAATTTGGTTTTCACATTGTAGTGTGCCAGATTTGAATGAAGAAATGTTTTATCAGTATTTTATTTCTTGTTTTTCAAGTTTCCTTTCATTTTCATGGTATGGAAAACAGCAACCAGAATACTCTGCACAAAACTTCATTCTGTGTGACAAAAGAAAGAAAAAGTCAATAATGACAAAATTATATATTATTTTATCTGTATAGGTTGCACAATTTACTCAGACAACTTAGCAGGGAGAGAGTAAAGAGAGCATAAGCGGGAAATGTTGGACCTACAGTTCACTGACATTCAGGTAACACTTTATCGGTAAGGGTACATTAATTATCATATATGTATAAATTCATGCGTTTTTCATTCATGATTTCATGGATTAAAACATTAACTAAGAGCATGATCATTATGTTTTCTTTGTTAACAGTTATGCCACCTTTAATAACACATTGTTCATCAAAAACTCACTGTGAATCTATGAAAGGAAAGGCATTTGAGTAAATTATGAGGGAAAAACGGGTAGTAGAAAACTTCGATTTTTGTCTCCATCTTATGTGTTTACTGTATCCACTTATGATTGTATTATTATGAGAACAAGTTCATGAACAATATACAGTAAGTTATTACTTTGTATAGGATCCCGTTTGAGCCCTAGAGCAGACCGGAGATCTCTCCATTTGTTGAAAGCCTTCCCGATGTTGTCTCTCGTCTTATTCCGACTCCTGGCACTAGACAAAAGTTGTGTTGTCTTTGTCTTATGTGGAGTTTGCGTTGGGGTTTGGAATGAACTACAAGCCATTCTCTTTGAATCCATCTTCTACTTTTGTCGAAAGTTGACTAAAGTTGTGTCACTCGAGTTGTCTTCTCTGAGACAGAGAATGGCGGCGAATACACAAACCTGTCAGACATAGCCAGGAGAGCGTGAATGCGCATGACGTCACGCCCAGTCTCAAATTCGAGCCCGAATCCCTCTCATTTATTTTACTGTACAGGATTATAGAGGCAATTGCAGTGATCAGAGAAGGGCTCATTCAGCCCATCAGGCAATTGTTTAAGCATGTATAGGTTAGGAAAATGGGTATTTTTAACATGAAATGTTGCATAATGCACCTTTAACAAATAAAATGTGCACTACAATCTCTCTTCTCTCTGTGGTAATGTGAAATAATAAATGTCTTGTTAAAGGTTGCAATGCCTTGTTAGTTTTAAAATATGTATTTTTTTAAAAGACATTCCTGATCGCTGGCTGTGGATTTAATTTTGCAAAGCCAATCTAGTGATTTCAAAACTGGCTGATTTTTTACATCTTTAATATTTGAGAGTCTTTGAAGAATTAAGCTATAAAATGTTGCTGGCTATCTAGTGGTTGACCAATACATCGCCAGGCCATATAAACTGATATTTTGAGACTTTTAATTATCGCATCGGTTAATGCGTTCTGTTTGGTCAATTTGTCTGAAGCAGGGTTTTATTTTGCAAGTGGTAATAATGCCAGTGCTTTGGTGAATCCATCTATTAGCCTGCATATGTGATGTCGGTGCAAATTGGACACGAGTAGAGTTCAGCGGTCACTGGATATGCACAATTGTCAAACTTTAAATCTTTGAATTCAAACTTTGCTGCAATATCCAGTTGGCCACTATGTCGTAGGCTATGTGTGTCATATTCACTGTGTGCTGTATATAAAATTAGTATTACTTTGTCTTTTGGAAGAAAAAATAAATGATTCCCAGTGTGCACAGACTAACCAGGGGTGCGTTTCACGAAAGCATCGTTAGCCAACTATGGTCGCAAGTACTGTCGTTATCAGCATAGTTTAACGAGTCGGTGTTTCCCAAAACCATTGTTCCAACAAACATTCGCAAACAGACCTCTCGACCTATGGTTAGAGGCATCGTTTCTACTGTATATTGCATGACATTTGGAGGTAATAAATCCTTATCAAGCTGACATTCAGTACAACCGGTGCCTTTTATTTAGAATAAATACAAATGGAATTTACGTCTTTTAGTTTGTCAAAAGATTTAAAGTAACGTGTTTGAAGAGTGCGCATGTGCGAACGTGCTCTACTATGTAAGAACGAGCCAAATATTGAGTCTGGAAATAAGGCAAAATAACTGTAAACAATTAGAAATAGTGCTCAGATTACATGTTTGTAATTTATATTAAAAAATGTAGCGTTAATTGGATCTCAAACAGTTTCATTAATAGTAGTTATTATTCCACCACATGCGAAACCAACGTAGTTGAACGTTACTTTGTGACAATTGGTTTCGGAAAACAGTCGTGATTAGCTAGTTGATTTCTCCATCTACAAAATCGTACTATGGTAGCGAAGCAGCAAACTACGTCGTCGTACGGGAAACGCACCTCTGATAACACTAATGACTGCACTAATTAATAAAAAATATTCTGTCATCAATCGCGATTAATCACACCTAACACATTACATTTTTTTATATATATATTTTATTGTAATACTTTTACATTGAATCTCCAAAATAATGTATATTTTAGATATTTGTTTTAATGGTGTCTTTTTCGTAAGCACTATAAATGAAGGCCTGTATAATTGATACCAATACTGACACTGATGTCTCTATTAAATAGATTTTTCCCCCAACATATTAATTACAGCCATTCAACATTACAGTATAATTGAAAGTTCTTATTTTTAACATTTGAAAGGCTTTAAAAAATCTAACAACTTTTAATTTAAGGGATCTTAAAACAATCTGCACATAAACCCATTGTAATAAATGACACATTTAGCTGTGCTTTTAATATATTAGGGCTTACCTCTAAAGTTTTTTTCTACTGGCCCAGTTAATAAAAAATAAACAATAAAGTAAAAAATAACTTTATAAAGTCATTGTCCTAATTGTTTTGACCCATGTCACCTTATAAACAGTGGTATCCTGAGGGCTTGTTTCAGGTGTTTGACCACAGAGAGCCGCTTCACAGGCCAGTGCAGATTTGAGTTCCTTTTTTTGTGCTTATTGTGCTTAAATAGTTTAATAGCGCATGAATGAATATGATCATATACTGTAGCACAGCCGAAGCATGAAAGAAAAAAATGGATGCTGTATTAATTGCTGTAAATTAATTTGGTTAAAATTAAAATATTAAATTTAAAGTGTTTCATTATCAAATTATTTATATTTATTAAATATTAGGTCAAATAAATATAATTTTTATTTCAGCAGTTTTTATCTTTAAATAATGTTATATCATCTACTGTATATCAGCTTTACGTCGGCCATCTGCCATTGAACATATCCGCATCGAGCATCAAAAAAAAAAATAATAATAATTGGTTCACCACTATGGCTATCATCTTAAACAGGTCTTTAATAATCAGTGATAATAAATAATTTCATACTTTTAATGTGCATTTGTGAGTGTGATTAGCTCAGGCCTTTTTGGTATAGAATGGAAGTGGAATTCATTTTCAAAGCACAATGTTTAGTGACAAATTATTTTATTGAAACACTAATACATGGAATCCATGATACGCCTCATGCTCATGAATCTCATGCCACCCATATTGCTGAAGCTCCTGTACTCTCCAGGCCTGAAGTAGTGCATCCTGCCTCTGTAGTGGGGCTGCTCGTACATGAGCCAGTGGCCGTCCATCACATGACAGGACTGGCAGTGAGACATGCGGTAACGGTCCATGATGTTGTCACAGTCATCCATCATCTCGTACATCTGACCCATGAAGTTCTCCCTCTCGTAGATCCTCATTCTGTAGGAGCCCCTGTGCTGTAGTAGAAGAGAAGTCAGTTTAATTTAAGTTTATAATTTAAACAAAAACGTATATATATATAAGCTTTAATTGAGCTCACCATGGGGATCATACGGCAGGATCTGATGCAGTTGCTCATTCCAAACATAGACATGTAATCAGCGTACTCGCCCTTCCTGAAGAAATACCCATTTCCCATGTAGTTGGGATGATCATACATCATCCAGCATCCACTCTCCACTCTGCAAGAGTGACAGCGACTCAGGTAGGAGGAGAAGTCACCACAGTCGCTCATACACTCATAAGAGCGACCCTGGAAGTTCCTGTCCTCGTAGAAAGTGACCTGAAAAATCAGAGTTATTGTTTTAGCAGTTTAATGTAAAATGTACCAAATCAAATAATTTGACTTAAATTGTAATTTGACAATCTTTGCAGGAATGAAGTTTACCTTGCCCATCATGGTTGCGCTGGCTGATCCTCTGTAGTTCCACAAAGAAGAAGCTGAAGCTGATTCTGGTTGTTGATTGACTGCTGTCACCCGTACCTTTATACTAGACCAAGACTAAAGACTACACAGCACCTATTGTTATTCAGTTCCTGACTGTGCAAGTTGGCATAGAGGCCATCATAGGACCAACATACATGCTTTTGTGATTTTCCTGTCAATTGTTCTTCAGAGTACCTCTGACTATGCCTCTGTGGGAATAATTTACTAGAATTTTTCGGTGTATGGCAAAATGTCAAACGTTTATGAAGCTTTTAACTTCCTTTTGGCAGTAAGAATTGTAATAATTAGCACGTGTATGCAAGGTTCACTTGTGAAATCAAATCCTTAAGGCAAAATCACATAACTATTATTTTTTTCCACTTTGCACTCCTCTTATACTCTGATTTAGAGCACCTAACAGACAAGTGGAGTGATACAAATGCATAAACTGTCACAGAATGGGTGGATTAAAGTGCGAGGACTTAAGTGCGAAACAATGGGTATATTTATTAAGTAACCTAAACAGAAATCAGGCAGGATACAGGCAATACTAGCAACATGGATAACATGGACAACGAACCAGGGAGATTAAAGGGATACTTCACCTCTAGAAAGATGAATGTGGGTCAGATTTAAAATGGGTCATTTATGTAGAAGAAATGTGAAATTATTTTTGAATTTGGAGCTTCCTAGACTGAGAAAATGTATTTTTGGCTTATGTGGATGAAAGACAACAACTCCCAAAATGCACTTGATTCGCTGCCCTAGGAGGCCACGCCTACCGGTAACAGAGTGCAAGAGTTAACTGACAAGTCTACGCTACTAGTGAGTCTCCGTATTGAGCCTCCCGGAAAATGTGTTTCGAGATCGCCCAAAACGTGATTATAGATGAGCGACACCTGTGAGACGTACCAGTCTTTTATCTCTCACGGAAGAGCGGGAATTTTTTTTAGCAATGTTAAAATGCACATCAACCCATCTCTTGATTAGCATTCACATAAATACTACATTCAGATTCACCAATCAAAATGAATTCAGTTAGATTGAAACAAAAGCTGTGCATGTAAACAATGAATGGCGACTTCAGAAAGCAAAAGCTGAATTACGGACATCGACAGCCGGACATGTCCAGAAAAACAGGATGGTAACCCCTACTACTCAGCTTTCACCACAGAACAAGAGCCTGCTAGCTTACTGTAGCTTCCAAAAAAAGATGGCTGACACCATGTGTAATCCCAATCCTCCACAATGCATCCATCTTTGGTCAGTCAGAGGCTGCTATAAAATGTGCTAGATAAATAAAATGATCTTGAACTGACGTCACCTATGGCATTTCGGGCTTCCATTGGACTGATTTTACATGTGCTTCACAACGTAATCATGCAGAGCATTCCCACCATGTCTCAAACGCAGCTTGAAGTTTCCTTGAAAGGGAACTCACAACTGTTAGTACAAAACTCAAAGCTTTTGAATGGCTGTAGCTAAGTTAGTGGAGGTTGACCATAGACTTGCAGCACTTTAACATGCGTGTTTTTTCTCTTGGCAAGCCGAATGGACGTGACATGGGTGCGGCAACATTGACGATTTAATTTTTAAATTCGTTTAGTTCGAGATTGTGAATTAATTTTTATCGATTTCATTTTAAAATCGGAATCGTGACACCCTTATCAGACATGTTACAGTATTGGTACAATATGATTTATTGACTGTATACTCCAGGGCTATTCTATTGGCTATCCCGCGGGGCAAGTGCGGCCCGCCAATCTTCTCCATACAGCCCCTTTTACCTTTCATTAAACATATTTAGATATACTGAAATCGTCTTCCATTGTGATTTCCTGTAGCTATATCTAAATATGTTTAGATCTTCACAGTGTAAGGTAAAACTTCCGATATCTTGTTTAAACAATGAGTGACGTACACGCGCAAGCGATTACTTCCGGCGCATGCGCAGACTGAAGCGCCCGTGCCTTCAGATCACTTGGACGTGGCTGTGGGTACACAAGGTAAAAACGATATAAATACTGTTCGTTTCTCACACAAACTGCTCGTTTCATGTCTTAGGCCATCAGTGTGTACTTACATGTACAAGTCATTAAATCATGTTTAATTTGGACTTCTCTGTGCATGCACTTAGAGTAGGACCCCCTATACCTGCATGATTTGACTGATAGACGGTAATCAAAGTGAACTATCCCTTTAAGGGGGCTTTCACACTGGCAGTTTATTTCGGAACGGGGCACGGTTCGCATGAAAAATTGCTAATGTGAACGCTGTCATGGGACCCGTGTGCGCACTGGGGTACCGAACCCGAGACTACCTGGAGGAGGTGGTCTGAGTTCGGTTGCTTCCGAACCGTGCCACGTGAATGTGAAAGCAACACGGATTCGGGCGCGCGCTTGTTCAGGAAGTAAAGTATCCTGCGCATGCGTTTTAGCTTATTGTGATGTATTGAGATGCATCGAAATTGGTACCGAAAACCGTGACATTTTAATGGTATCGGTACAGACTACTGGAAATTTGGTACCGTGACATCCCTAAGCAAATTAATAAAAAAACACAATATTTACACACGTTCTGCTTTCTATCATGCGCCTGCACGTTTGCGATGATGTAAGATGCACGCAAACGCACCGGGGTTCGATGAGAATCAAGTTGAGTGTGAAACCAGACCAACGCTGCGGGGGGCACCGGGAACAAACGTGCTCGGGCTTGCACCGCAGCAAACGAGCCCAGTGTAGAAGCCCCCTAGTAATGCATATCATCCTAATGGACTGCACCAGATTCCCAGTTCTTGTTGTCAGATGTTTTTGCTGAGTTTATTAGTTAGGATAAGTTAGTTGTCTTTCAGTTACTTACTCCCTCAAGGAGCAAACTTTTTAGAGAACAATGTGTGTGTGCTTTTGTGTAGCTATGTCATGATGTATTGTGATTTGTTCAAGTGAGGGACAATATATTTGGATTTGGTTAGGATGGTGGGGCTTTGTGTACTTCTTGCCACTGCCCTCAAAATGTCAGTGCAGAGCCCTGTTTCTTATTCATTTATAATTATTTCATTACTATAAGACAATTTAAAATGTATGTATGATACATATAATTTAAAAATGTGTATTTTTTAAATCTTTTATTTTTCAAACTAAGAACTTTTCTATCAGACTAGGCTCACGCATAGGCCATGCCACGTCTTACAGGCATAAAGTTTCATGAATTACAACTATATTTAAATATGCAAGTGAATAAAAAAAATCTTGTTCTGTGTATGTAGTAGCCTATTGATTTACTAATTATAAAAAACAATACTGCCATAATTATTAATAAGCGCCATTTTACATTTTACAGAATAATGTTAAAGTTAAAATATTGGTAATTCTAGCTTCACGCACACCGCTTTGATTAGATCACATCCGGTCAATCGGTTGAATGCAGTTTATCCGCATAAGTTCAAATAGACCTATTTCAACGCATCCAAAGCTCTAATCGGATCTGAAATTTCCGCATTCGCATATGATCGGAACTCCATGCAGCTCCCGTACTAATCTTTTTAAGCACCGCCCTCCTTTGTTACTGTTGACATACAAACATAGTTGCTAACTTTGTTACAATGACAGCTGTTAGTGTGAAAACCTTGTCCCAAGATGTTCTTGTTAAAATTTGGACACAGAAGTACCACCTCTCATCGAGGAGCATTCAAGTAGGACTTACGCCATGGAGGGATATTTAGAACATTTTTAAATAAATATGGTGGTTAACAAAATTAATTTGGATTTACAGATTACAAAGTAAGTGGGAGAATCCTCATGTTATAGTCTACAAAATTGCAGATGACAACATTTTAGGATCAACAATGTTCATGTGATGACCATGACAACCAGAAAATGAATACTTTCATCTTCATTGGGATTGGGGTTGAATCCTTACACCGTGTCCTAACTACACGCGCTGCGACACGCGATAAAAGGTATTTTTTCCATGTTAATCAGAGTTTTTGTCCTAACCAGACGCAATGGCGACACGCGACAAGTTTCTAATTTAGAAACGGTTCCTATTTCTGCGACGTCGCGGCTGACAGAATGAAGAAATTACACTGGTTATGAGTAGTACACATTATTTATTTTTAGTTAAAAAAGGTCACTGTGCCACAAGATAACGGGATAATTTACCTCAGATTTTGAAATCATATAATGTAGCGTTCAAAATTAATTATATGCAAACATACAACTGTACTTTATAACAAAATTAGTCAATTAGTATATTTTGTTAATGTTTTGATTTTTAATAATGTTATTTCTTGATTTGATTATGTCCTTACCCATTTCCAATGTGAGTGCGGGCCAGCAGTGCGCTTTCACGCAGTTCTGAATGGTTGTGATTTTAGATCACAACGTGTGGCGTCTCACAGTCGCTGTCACATCTAGTGTGGACAGACACACTTGCAGTCGCTGGAATTTTATTGTGTCGCGTGTAGTTAGGACACAGCGTTAGGGAATCAGGTTACTGCCCCCACATCATTACAAATAAACCGGGCTTCAGTCGTATTGCGCAGATAATTGGTCAGTTCGCTCAAAACTTATCACACTTTTGAAACACGCTGGTGAACGTGCATCACAGTATGGTGATTCAAACCATCAAGCCCGATCTCATCAAAGTTTGTATCTATAGCACAAATGTCATTTCTCATGGCATTTATACGCCAAAAACTTTTTGCATGTATATGGTACTCGTTTTTCGCATGCATATGATACGCACTTTTTGGTGTATAAGCACAAACTCCCCTACCCCAGGGTTTTTTAATGCGTAGCATATGCACGAAAAATTTTTTGGCGTATAAATGCCACCAGAAATGACATTTGTGGTATTGATACGCATTTTCATGAGACTGTGTTGAACTGATCATTGTTAGAAGTACCTCAGGTGCATCATTTGACCATTTTTGTAGCATAAAAACCATCAAAATGACAAAAGCATTTGATCTTCCCATGTTTCTCTATGGTGCCGAAACCTGAAGATCTCTCAAGTTTCGGTCCTGTGCAACTGATACTCAACTGCCACTGACTCATCTGTGTTTTTGACGGCCTGCTCATGGAACGGGCAGCTAGAGGATCGTTAGGAAAGATTAGATGAATGTGATCATTTATGTTTGTGCCTTTTTTGAGTCTGAAATCGCTGATACAACCTTTAACTAACAGACTAACTAAATTACGAAACTGTGTGTGTACAGAACAGGATTAGGCACTAAAAGGTTGACATTGACAACTGAATTTAGCTGCAGTGTGTAGGCTACGTAGCCATATACTTTTCTTTAAGATTTAAACTCTCTTTATTAATAATAATTATAAATTTTTTATTACAGATTCAACGGTCCAAAAAAAACAAAACAAACAAGACACTACTCACAATACAACACAATATATGAAAAAACAAAAAGCAAATACAACTTCAGAGGAGACAACCATACCATTGCTTCCATAACTTGGATTTATAGCGTGTAGTGCTAAACTTGATGTCGTGTCAAAGCCACAATTATATAATTCTCTGAGTTATGCAGCTGACATATACATTTGTACATAACCTTTCTCAATGTGGCTTGCAGAGTATTAACACCAGCAGCCACAAACATCTCACAGCGTGGTCTTCTCAGCAGAATTCTCAATGCATCTTTGTAAGCTACCTGAAGTTCATACAAGCTAGCTTTGCTGAAACTGAGACCACAAGTGGGCATTGTGGAGAGGAGTGCAGTAAGCTCTGAACAAAGCAACATTTTTTATTCTTTTCAAGAAAAAATATCTTTTGAACCATTTATTTATATTTATCTAAATTTTATTTTACTCTTTCCAGGCAGAAAGATCTGTACCCAGGTAATGTTCAATAAGTAGGCGATAGTCATTGCCCTTTGTTCAGTTTTGGTACAGTGTGTAAATGTAGGTAGATGGACATTCCACAAAAGCAATGAACCTTATCATCACATATTAGATCATTAACAAAATGTAATGTAATGATTTAGATGCATGTAAATCAACATTTGGCAGTACAGCTTTCACAAACAAAATGTATGGTTTTATCATAAATTTTGTGCATAAACATAATTGATCTTTGATATTATAAATCCTAGGCACTTTTGAGTTTCAATGTCACTGCATTTCTTGGGAAACTACATGGAAATCATTTGTTATCTTTCATCAGCTGAAACAAGTGTAATTTTCTTTAACAGGACTCCATGATACGTCTGATGGAACCAATTTTCACTCTGCCTAGACCCATATTATTAAAGCTGTTGTACTCCCCTGGCCTGATATATATCATTCTGCCTTCAAAATTGGGCTGTTCATACAGCAGCCAGTGGCCATGTGTGACATTGCAGGACTGGCAGTCAGACATGTTAAAGCGTTCCTGGATTGATTCACAGTCATCCATCAGCTCATACTTTTGTCCAACAAAGTTCCCCCTTTCAAAGATTCTCATTCTAAACGTTCCTTTATGCTGCAATGACAAAATGATTATTATGTGTTATTTAGTAATTCAAACAATGACATCAATTTATAAAAAATAAAAAAAACTGTCTAGAATTACCATAGGGATCATTCTGCAAGATCTGATGCAGTCGCTCATGCTCATACCCATGATCCTCTGGTTATCAGGATATTCTCCTCTTCTCACCAGCATTTGGTGGCTCATGTAGTTGGAGCATTCATAGACCATGAAGCAGCCACTTTCTACCCTACAGGAGCAGCAGTGGCTCAGGTATAAGGTCACATCAGGGCAGTCACCACTGATCTCATGGCTACGACCATTGAAGTTTCTGTCCTCATAGAATATTATCTGGAAAAAAAGCATGCTTACAATAGAATGTTACTCTTTGTTCTTTACTTTGTTTGTCAATCCATTTGAAAATACTTTGTATTTGTGTTCATCCATAAACAGCTGACTGTCAAATCAATGTAGATCTTATTTTGGATCTGATCTGGTCCTTGTATTAAACCCCTTCAAAACAACCAATAACATGTGTTTTCAACAAAGAAAGCCCTTACCTTTCCCATGATTTTGCATTTGTTTCAATAGTGTCAGTGTTTTACTG
Source organism: Hybognathus amarus (assembly GCA_030378365.1). Classification (NCBI taxonomy): domain Eukaryota; kingdom Metazoa; phylum Chordata; class Actinopteri; order Cypriniformes; family Leuciscidae; genus Hybognathus; species Hybognathus amarus. Next base: position 89,263 of record JAQIUQ010007609.1, read on the forward strand.
AGTTGCTTTTATACTCAACTTGATTGCTAAAAATCTATAGACCATTGTTTGAACTTCTTACTCAGCAATCCATTTTTTTTAAACAGTCTACAACTAGTTACCAGAACTGTTTGCTCCTGTTTCTGGTTGTAGGTGGACAGCTGACCCACTTGTGTCTCAGTCAAAGAGAAATTGACAAAAAGTGGTTTATTGTTACCTTTCCTTACAGACCTTCAAAGCCAGGGAAGGGCCGTAACACTCTATTGACTTGTTTTTTTTGTTTTTGTTGTTGTAGTTTTGTTTATTTATTTTTTTTTTTGTCAATCTGACATTGTCAAGCCATGAGTCTTTAAGCCTGGAACACACCAAGCCAACGCCAATGAAGTAGTGCTGATGAAAGCCGACTGTGTTGTCGCCTCTCGTCCGCTCTCATCGAGGTAAAAAGCTGCAATTGAACACACCGAGAGAACTGCAGCCGACTTTCAGCTAGAATGTGCGTTCTGTGCCTGCGTTTAATGAGCCAATTATCTATTTCTGCAGATATATTAGTCTATATTCGTTATTCAAAAAGGAAAACCGACGCTGCAGATACACATAACGTAAACAAAGCAGCGTGTGCTTACCGTTTTGAATATCAATCCTGCTAAACACTTTCTTTATTTCACTCCGCTCATGTTAATATTGAAATATTTGCCAATGAACACTCAGGTAAGAAGACGTAACATAAGAACAGCGTTCTATCTTTACCGTCTTGACTTCTTTGCTTGCTGTTTTGCTTTTATTCTCGTGCACTGACTCTTTCACTAAGCTGAACAGCCAATCAGAGTTCCCTCTTTCCCCAACGGCCCGATGCCAATTCAACATGTAGAATCGGGCGAAACAAAGCCGACGAGGACTATTTTCAGCCAACGGCACGGAATTGTGCGTATCACACCGAGGAAACTTAGTTGGCCAACGCACAAAATCTGCCAGACGGCCGACCGCCAGCTTGGTGTGTTCCGGGCTTTAGGGAACACTGGAAATATGTGAAGCTGCACTTCAGTGGGCGGTCTCTACCAACCAATCTTGTGGATAACCCCTCCCCCCTAGGCTACAGTGGGGATCACTTGAAGGCTTTCAAGAGTCAATATGCTGTGGCTGGATGAGTAAAAGATCATTTCCTTGATCATTTCCATTTGTATGCTTGTTTGTTTTTCTCGTCTCTCTCTCTACCAAAGAGAGTGGAGGTGTCCCATTGTGAAGGCTGCATCCTCCGAAAGCCGTATTTGAAGGCCGATTGCGTCACATTCGCGCAACGAAGGCTGTCCCCTCCAAAGGTCTCATTTGAAGGCCGATTGCGTCACCATTGCGTGGCTTCATTTGTCTTGTGGAAACGCGAAAGCGAAAAAATACATTTCTGTAGATTATTATTCATAATTTATTATTTTATGCAACTTTAAATGTGCTAAATAAAATAAAATTCATGGCTCTGGACATTGTTTATTTTTGCAATGGCATCTGAGTGTTTGCAAGGTTGATACATTCATAGACAGTAAAAGAAATGGACAGAGCGATCTCATTGGAACTCCATTGAGACGATTGAAGCCCGTTTTTGGCAATGCTTTAGCACTTCCGTCCCTGACGCCCAGACTCAAACAGAGCTTGACGACGTAGTTGTGACGTGAGCAAACCGTCTGTCTTCTAGTGGCTGTGGCGTGAGAAATCTGAATCATTCCCTTCCGAAACATGCAGAGGCGGAGAGTGTGAATAGGAGCTGTCCATGAGTTAGAAGGAGACAATTCTGCTAGGTATTCTGATTAATTATTTTGTCATTTTGCCTCCATGTTTCCCTGATTGCGCGCAAGCTTCTTCTCCTGTCCATACGGTAATCTCTCCACTGTGTGACAGAGAGTCGCTTGGGTATGACGCAATCGTTAGCCTACTTTCACTAAAACTGCTTCTATGGGGCCATAACATAAGCTACAATGTAATGGAGCAATTTATACATTGTTGTGTTTCTTTAGAAATAAAATAAAGGACAAATGGGGTCTTCAAATGCCTCAGATGTAAAGTTATTCGCTGTCAAAGTGACGCCAAAATGAATGGGAGTCAATGGGAATGCTAACGCAGGTGAAGTTCTGCTACAAGATGGCAGCTCCCGTGAGACTTCAACTTCCGGTCGGTGGATTACCCCCTTGGATACATTTAAACTATAGGATTGCCTACTTTAATGTATACAGTAGTTTAATGTAAAACAATGCATAGCAGTGTTGCTGTACTGTGAGGGGTAAAAGTAGGCTACTCCACACATTTACTTAATAGCCTATGAAGTAGACTGTGAAGTTCAAAATTAAAGTAACAATATGTAGGTCTGTCACAGTATTAACAAATTGTTGTTAACTACAGCTGCGTCCCCCCATATGAAAGAGCGGACCAGACCGGTCCACAGAGAATTGTTCTTTTCGCCAACTGTGACCGACAGCTGCCGATGACGAGTGGAGTAACGTTACTTGCACTGCACTTTTTATATTCAGCTTGTTTTAAATATTCAAATAGGGTTGACAACCTGTATAAATAAATTCACCATGGTCCATTTCTGTACACAATAAAAAGCACTAGCCTATGAAATCACATTAAGGTAGCATGTGAATTACACTGTGCATACCACAGTAATACTATCCACCAGATGAAGAAGGGTTGGCTCTCAGTCTCCACAGAAAATAAAATATAAATTTTATTTTATTTTTGGCATATTTAATTTTATTCGCATTTATTTACGCCCCTGCTCCCATGTCCTAATATAAAACAAAAAACAAAAAAAAACAATATAGACAGTTCTGTCTCCATAGCTGTTTACTCAATTTTATCAAATAATGATCAGGATGGCAGCTGTACTCTTGCACTGTTGCTTGGCGCCAGGAGCAGTAATAGGGAATACCTGGTTGCGCAATTAGGAAATCCCAGGAAGGCTACATGGTGTGTCCTTCGAAGGACGAATAGGCTGCATTCTTCGCAGTCCGCGGCCTTTGAATGATGCAGCCTTCACATTGGGACACAGCTTGAATGTCAAATCTGTTAAAAACATAACCGACTTATTTTACGTGAATACGCTCCAAAATGGACATTTAACCCTCATATTATCCTTAGGGTCAATTTGACCCCATTCAATGTTTAATGTCTGTAAGTACATCATTTTATTTATTTATTTATTTATTTATTTTTTGCTTCAGATCTAATGACTTTTACTAATTTAATGTGGACAACTTTGTAAACATAAAATTAACCTGCTAATATTTTTCAAAAGTCTTGTTCACATTTTGTACAGTAGCATTAGTGTTTCTTGGGGTCCTATCATAATGACCTATCGTTTTGCTTGATTAGACCCTTATTCAACATCTGGAATCGTTTAAAGCCCTTTGAATAGTTTGCAGTTTGCACTGAAACTGTCTTTTGGACCTTGAACCGTTTGGTGCCCATTAAAGTGAATTATATGGAGAAAAATCCTGGAATGTTTTCATCAAAAATCTTAATTTCTTTTCGAACTGAAGAAAGAAAGACATGGATATGTTGGATGACATAGGGGTGAGTAAATTATCAGCAAATTTCTTTAAAAAAGTGAACTACTCCTTTAATTATAAGTGTGTTTTTATGCATTATGATTGATTTCTTCACAACAGACAATGATCTGCTAAAAAGAAGTTTAAATGAAATGTAAACTTAGTTAAGACATAGAGGCATGTTTTTAAAAATTGGTGGTATTTCTTCATTTGACAATGATATCATAAACTTGCTATAAAATATGTTGTATTTTCCACAGTTTTTTTATACTGGTGGTATAAACAGGTAAAAAAGATAAGCTGTGTATGTAGTCCAAAACAACAGACAACAAGATAAATGCATTGTTAGAATTTTATTGTTTATACTTAAATTATATATTTTTTTTTTGTAAACCGCAAATTTAACACAAGTCCATGATTCTTCTAACAGAGCTGAATCTGACATTGCTGTATCCCATTTCCCTGAAGCTCCTGTACTCTCCGGGCCTAAAGTAGATCATCCTTCCTCTGTAGTGGGGCTGCTCATACATGAGCCAGTGGCCGTCCATCACATGACAGGACTGGCAGTCAGACATGCGGAAACGGTCCAGGAAGGAATCGCAGTCATCTGTTAGCTCGTACATTTGACCTCCGAAGTTCTCCCTCTCATAGATCTTAATACTATAGGATCCCCTGTACTGTAAATTGAAAAGAATTGTTTTCATTCAGTCTGATTCAGTACATGTATAACTCAGTACACTCTGATTCAAATGCACTGAATCATAAATCTTAATCCATGCTGAAAATTCCGGAATTGCTGATCACAAGCATAAGATACGTTTGCATTTTGGGACTGGCAATGAAAGCTGGTTAAGGCAAGCTCACTAAATGTCTTGACTGGTCGTTGACTGATCATTAAGTATGAGCAGGTCAGCGATGTGATCTGACTCTGTCTCGAGCAATCACAAATGCTGCGATATTTCCACACCTGTTTGATATTATTGCCACGTTATCTTTTAATACGTGCAATGCAACAAGGTGGAACTAATCCAGCCAACCACAGTGCAAAAAAGTAAAAATCTTGTAATCACCTTTTTAAAAAAAAAAAAATGTGTTACCTGAGGAACCATGCGACAGGACCTGATGCCATCACTCATTCCCATGCGCATGTAATCAGCATACTCGCCCCTCCTCATAAAGAACTGGTTTCCCATGAAGTTAGGACGGTCATAAACCACAAAGCAACCACTCTCCACTCTGCAGGAGTTGCAGCGGCTGAGGTAGGTAGACATGTCAACGCAGTCACTGCTGCACTCATAGGAGCGACCCTGGAAGTTCCTGTCCTCGTAGAAGATAATCTACCAAGAAAAGTTTGTATATTTAAATATAAGTTTATGGACTCAATGTAACCTTTAATAATTGAAGTGACTGGCTTTTTGTTGTTGTTGCTTGCATTACAGACCAGGTGTGTTTATTTAGAGCTTGTGTATGCAGGAAATATTCAATAAATTAACCTAAAAGATATTTATGAATCTGACACTTCCTCACATAAAAAAATAAAATTGAAAATCTTTGAATTTAACCGTATCAAAGAGGTGTTTGCTGATTTTGTCCGCTATACCCAATACATACCTTGCCCATGTTTGCTATTCTTTGTGGGATTCTGTCCAGCTACTGTCTGTCTAACTGCTGCCTTTTATACTTTATAGGCTGATAATGGTTTTTGTCATTCAAATACCCCAGAACCTGATGATCAAGCAGGTCTGTGATTTCTGTTAATTTAAAATGTGCAATCACAGCCTGCATGAAACAAACAGAATGAAAGACAGACAGAAAGAGAGAGCGAGAGAGAGAGACAGCAAACGAGCGCGAAAGGGATACAGAAATCGGGTCAGGCAAGAGTTACCAAGTTTGACAAATTTCTTAAAGTACCAAACATTTTTCAAAAACTTAAAAATGTTCAGATTTGCATTTCATTACCTTAGCGTGTGATATACTGAAACATAATTTATTTTGTTACCATCTATGGTTAAAACACAGGACTCTGGATGGTTTACCATTAATACTCTGATCTTAAAATTCAGTCTTTTACCAAATGACCAAGGTTTAATCTAGAAATGTGTCTGCTATAAAACCTTATAATATAATTGTTTAAATGTGTTGGCAGTCATAATGAAAATGACTTTTTTTGAATTGTTTTTTTAATAGTATTATGTCATGCTGATCCTAATATTTAAATTGTCACTAGAAACTATGTTAAATGTTTTTAATAAGAAACCTCTAATTCTGTCAAATTGACAGATTTATACATGGTGTAATTTTGCATGAAGAGAGGTGCAGCAGTAACCCTTTACAGTACTGCTGTACTGAGTCACAAATGAGTAAGTAGTAATTACCAAGTTTTTTGTTAGGTTTTGGATAGTAATGACTTTGTTCTAAAAGAACTAAAAAGAACTTTGGATAGTAATGAAGTGTTCTAAAAGAACTAAAAGTAGTCGTTCTAAAAGAACTACTGTCGTGAAAGTGAAAGGAAAAAATGCAGGTAAAAGATGTTTATTATAAATAAACAATGATGATCAGCTCTAACTCCTCTCCTCAGTCTCACGGGCTCTGGTCCATGTGCAGTGACACCTCGGGGTGAGGGTGTTGGTGGAGGGAACCACGACTTCGAATTCCAAGCTAGGAAAAACTGGTAGCTGGTAACCTATGCAACACTCAAACGGAGATAGACCCGTGGATGACACTGGTAACGAGTTGTGAGCGTACTGATTTCTTTCATTTTGAATTGTTCTGTTTAAAAGTAGACATGTCTGTGAGTCAAGTAGGCTTTACGCTGAGTTTCAGTTCATTTATGAGACGAGCTCCAGTTCACGCGCCAGCGCCTTTTATTTATCATCTGCTATATTTACTTCTTATTTATTAAATCCAAGCAATTGGTTGATGAAACATTTATTCAAATTTAAATGCAATTAATACAAAACGAAATTCAGGTTAAAGAAGGTTTTGAGTTTTAAAGCATCTTTTACTACCACTTTCAGAGCACGTCCGTAACGAAGAACACGTCTGTAACATTGTTTTTCCTCATAAATGCAAACATGAAAAATAAAATAAAATGAATATTTTATGTAGTGTGGAGACTGAGAGCCAACCCTTCTTCATTCGGTGGGTAGTATTACTTTGGTCACATAATCACAAAAAAAGAAAAAAAAAATATATATATATATATATATATATATAGCGTCAGAAATCTGAGGGCCACCACCCAGCCCCCCTCATGGCTATGCCACTGGTACACGGACACATTTTCTCTCAGCACGTTTCCAAATTCGTGTCTCTCAGCAGGGGGACAGATCAGATGATGAGACTTTCCCTCAATGACTTGAGACTTGACTTGGACTCATTGCAAAACATTTGAGACTTGACTTGAACTTTCCCCTCAATAACTTGAGACTTGACTTGGACTAGAACTCAAAGACTTGAGACTTGACTTGGACTTCCAAAAAATGACTTGTGAACATCTCTGGACCACTGAGTGCGGCTGGAACGCTGATCCACTGGAAACAAGCACTCACTCCACAAAATTGGCGAAGCTCCTTCAAAGAGCCTCCCCGGAGTGCTCTAAGTGTGGCTGTGTTGATGCCATCTGACCAGAATCTCCAGGGGAGATCTGGAAACTAGGTCTGAGAACCATAATTAGCCAGTATGGTGCTTCTAGCAGTAGGCTTATTCTATCCTGGCAGAGCTTCTCCAGAACTCCTGGGAGCAGAGCAATCAGGGAAAAAGAGTAGAGATGTTAGAAATTGACCGAAAACTCTGGAAAAACGGCTTGCAAACCTACGTCTGTGGTCGGGAGGAGCCGAATGGGAAAATGCCTGTGTGTGCAGTGATCACTTCGTCAAAGGTGAGTTAATACTACAATTCAGTGAATCATCTGTCAAGAGAGTGACTCGGTTACAAATGAGCTCCTAGCACTGGTTCTTGGAACAAGAACCAATAACCAGGTAATCGATATAACCAAGGTGCAGAACCCCTCCCCAGCGTGATCTTGATCATACAAAGTAGGTGGCATGGGTTTTTCTCTTTTACCACTGTGAGGATAGCAGCAACATAAGCAGCTACAGTAGTACAGCCTGCTTTGTCTGAATCCCACACCACACAGAAAGGTGGTCCTCTGTACTGGAGGAAGCACACTCTTCTTGGCATTAAGTCTCAACTCCAACTTCTTTATATGAGTGAAAGTGACATCTCAATGCAAACCGCCATTTGTTCCAATGGTGCTAGAATAAGCCAGTCATCTATATAATTCAAAACAACACTGGAGAGCGGCCATACAATAGATAAAATGGGGAAAGCCTGTTACCTTGTTAAGTGCAGTTATAAGCAAATATGAGCTTATTCAGAGAGTCTTTCCAGATCATCTTGTCTTTGTCTGTAAGAGTCTTGAGCATCTGTATTAATGTTCAATTAAAGCGTTCTACTTGGCCATTTCTCAGTGGATGGTAAGGTGTTGCCCTCAATCCAGCTACACTGCAGTATTTGCTGATAGAAGAGTTGATTCTCGAACTCACCTATCTGTGGTGAATGCGTGTTGAAAAAATTATTTTCAGAGCATAATCGTTGAATATTTTGTCAGCCAATGTCTTTCCAGATTTCTATGTTGTCGGGTATGCCTGTGCAAAACACCTACAAGTACTACAGTAGCATATACTCGTAGCCGCCTTTGCACTTAGCTATGTGGAGGAAATCTAGGCCTACTGAAACAAGTTCAAATGGCTGGGTGGTGACAATGTTTGTTAGACCATTGTTTGAGGAGACAACTCCGTGCATTGAGTTTTCTCAGTTCCTGACCCACGTGCCTCACCCCAGACAACTTGCAATATGTGAGTCATCTCTCTGATCCTGTTGTATCTGTGCTGGTGTTATTGAGACAACTGATGCATATTGAACCTCGAGGAGACTCTTTGCAGAGATGGCCATCGACCATGAGGCATTTGACTCTGGCTGTGATTCTACTGCCTGAGCAGTTGTTCCCACTTCATCATAAGACATTTCTTCTGTGCGCTCATTCGTCAATTTTCAACATCGACTGGCATCCTAGACAAACCATGGGCATCAATGTTCTCTTTGCCAGGGTGATATTTAATGGTAAAATTGAAGACTGGTTGCAAGTTGCCTAAATGGAGATGATAGTTTCTTTCTGATGTTGACGGTGTCCGGGAACCGTATGCTACAACACAGTTTTCCATCTTGTTCATAATACAGCAGAGCTCTGAGTCCCTTATTAGATGTGTCTGTGTGCAGTACAAATGGCTGGGAAAAAATCAGGGAATGCCAGGACAAGTGGTTGGACAAGGCAGTCTATCAGGCGCTCAAGGGTTTTTTTTTTGTTTGTTTTTTTGGTGTAAATCTGTCCATTCATTTGGTGTGTGGGATGGCACCACGTTTGCATTTCATTTTTTCTGCACTTCCTGCATCCGTCAGGTTGGTTCTTCCGATTTAACTCCCTGTAGTCTATGTAGTGTCGTAAAGAGCCACATTTCTTTTCTTATGCACACAATGGGTGAAGCGTTGGATGAGTGGGTTTCATCAATCCACCCTTGTGTAATCCAATCTTTTAAATAGTCCTTCATTTCCTCGTACAAATGGTAAATGGACTGCATTTATATGGTGCTTTCACAGATCCAATGGCCACCAAAGCGCTTTACATTTTCCTCACATTCACCCATTCACTCACTCATTCATACTCCAATGGCGGTGTGAGCCATGCAAGGCGCCATCCAGCTCGTCGGGAGCAGCTGGGGTTAGGTCTCTTGCTCCCCGACACCTCTGACACTTGGTCAAGAAGTATTCCTCTCCTCGCCGCTGGCACATAAAACATCTTGTTGCATTGGGTATCTTTGTGGTGCAAGCCTCTGCTGAAACTGGGATGTTGCCGTGTTTAGTCTTGAACCACCAGCAGTTTGGTACTCTTTCACTTGTCTACTTGGCTAATGAAAGCTGTGGCACTCTCTTTGTTCCAGGTCGCCACTTACATTACTAGACTGGACAGCGTGGAAACCAGTAAGTCACTGTGGAGCTGTCAGTCTCTTTTTATCCTGCCTCTCTTTCTCATTAGCACATGCCAGATTTAGCCTCTCTAAGAGCAACTTATAAGAAGTAGCTGCAACAGGCTTACCTGTAACAAGTAAGGCTGGAGGTCAGTTTTGATGCTGTCATTTTTTAGGCCTGTGAGTACTGTGTGTATGAACATCCTCTGCACTAAGTGTGGGGTAAAATTTTAGGCTAGACTCAGCTTCCTGTGATGCAAATAATATTTTCTGTCTTAAATCCATAGCTCTGATTAAAAAAAAATGGTGGAGTCTCTCTATTGTTCTAAACTTCTCTGGTTTGTTGTTTATATAGCTCAGTTGCACTCATCTCTTGGTAGTCTGAGCGGAGGATCCTTCTAAGGGTTGGCAGAGACAGATCATTTTTCCTTCAAGATAGTTCCACAGCAGCAGGCCAGGTACAATGGCTCTGATTATGGCATTTACTACTTCTGATTCAAGGTAACCTTTACTGAGACCAATCTCAATTTGACAAGCCAAGATGGAGAAGGTAAGCCTATCTTTGTGTCCAGGTTCACCAATCTGACCAGAGATTTTACAGTATTTTCGCCATAGCGGGCTGTTCGCATGAGCACATGGACTACGTGAACTGGGTAGTTTCATTATTTACTGTACTCTTAGAGTTTCTATTAGCTCATTCCTGCATTTCAATTTTCTTCTGTTGTACCATTAGTTTTAGTTGCTCTAGCTCTTTCTTTAATTTCTCCTGAGCCTCGTTATCTTTTGCTTTTTCTGATGTCTTTTTTATGTCCATGAGTCTTAAAGTGTAACTAAACCCCTGGTCAAAGCCTGACTCCACCCACTGGCAAAATTTGAAAATGCTAAAAAGTGGGCAGACCCCAGCGGAGACAGAGGGGACGAGCCAAGGGCGGGGCTGAGCGGGGAGCGTGCACATGAGACCCGCAGTGACGGATTAATTGACAGCTGTAGTGGTGGGAAGTTCGGATCATTTTACTGACTCGGATCTTTGAGTCTCGTTCAGCAAATGAACTGAATCTTTTATCGAATCATTTCGTTCATTTCATCATTATATAATTAAAATGTCATGTTAAATATTCCAAAACATCTAGTAGGCTACTTACGAAAATCTTGATTACATTTACCGGATGGTCGAGTGTGTCTTGGTGTAACTTCCTTCCGTAATTCGACGCGGATCACTCGCGGCTCGCGGAAAAAATAGACTAGACGCCGAAACTGGCACTTCACGGCGCGGGCCGGCTGCGCCTTGCGCCGGCGCTCGCGTCTGGTGTGAACGACACCATAACACTGGGCGTCGAAAGGAAGCGGCCGTGCCGATATAGCACAGCAGTACTGGAAAGAATAAAGATTAGTTCATCTCTCAAGTCTCGAGTTCGGCCGTGGACTCCGAGTCTTTCGTTCTTCCTGTCAGTCCCATATAGTCTATGCTGTCAGCACCGGAAAGAGAAATGATTAGTCCATCTTTCGAGTTCGGGTTCTCATGATGCTATCCTGATCGTTTTCAAATACTCATAAATCCAACTCCTGACTCGCTAGAGTACTTTTGACAGAACCAGATGCTTTTATACCAGGGGCTGCCAAGGGCGTGGTGAGCTCGCAGCAAGGGCGTGACAGAGTAGTGTCAGAGAGTACCCCTGCTGCAGGAGCTTTCCGTTAACCTGAAGAGGGCAGCACTGAGAACGTTTTTACACCATATATTTGAAAATTAAAAGACTTTATTGCCAATTGTCAAAAAATGATACTCGAATCAATGAACAGCATTTATGAAGCTCCATTCTTACAGATCATTAACTAAAAAAAGTTGGTTAAGTGTTTAGTTACTCTTTAACAGATCAAGACATGCCTTCATCTTCAGGGTCACTTAGTTCATAATATTCAATGTATTGGATAATATGGGAAACAAGAGCATAACAAGTTTCTAATAATTTTTCTCGGTTTGTTCCTGATATTTCAAGAAAGTCACTTATCTGAATTAACTCACCTGTAGTGAGTTGAAAAAGATCTCCTTTAACCTCAAAAAGCAATTCTCAGCTTCTGGATCCATCTTGGCGGGTGAGCTACAAGCAGGGTTGTGGTGTGATGTATTGCCTGTTACCGTGATTTTTGCTGCTCCCTAGTGTGTCCTGCACCTCAGGATACACGCTTTCCTTGGATAAACTTTCACTGCAAGCGTGACTGCACTCTGCCACCTGGGTTATTTTATGGGACTGATCGATGTGTGGTTTCTTCCCGTCTTTCGACACCAACCTCACTTCTCTCACTTCTCAAAACTATTTACACCATTAATCGTACTCCATATGTTTTATAGCCATAAACAACACATGCTACAAGTACAATGTCACTGCATAACTAACGTTAACAACTGCCACGCGTTCATCCACGAGGTAGCGGTTAGCATTACTAAAGGCTCATTTAGCTTGCTTATCTCGTCATCATGTAACTACCGTCATAACTTGACAATGTTTGACTAACTGTGCTTAAGACCACTCTCCTCGAGACATGTACACATTAACATAACATGCGAGTAAACAATATCACATATTCTACCAGATACCTGAAAAGGGAATAATTGAATGAAATATGCATGGACACAAACTTTCCTCAGATCATGTGTGTTATGATTGAAGGAAGAAGTGAGGTGCACCGTAACAGTAGTGTGTAGTTAAAGCGCTATGTAGATGCCTCATTCAATTCAATTAAATGTAATATCATGTTGCCAATCATTGCCAAACAGTTATGTTGCTAAGTGTGAGGATGTTGTTGGCAAATATTTGAATGCAGAAGATATTTTTGTGGTAACAAACAATCACCCTGAGCTGACTAAGTATATACCAACAATGTGCATGTTGTAAAGTCTGAATATGGGATTCATTGGTGGTGGTTGGGATGCTTGGTACTCACAATTTTATTGTTGAACAAATCTATGATTCAGTGCTTTAGAACAATACATTGAGCTTGGATAATTTTTTTGAATTGCTGATTACATTTTTTTACAACCTGTGCCTTTGTTCCGGACTTCTATAAAGGCTACAGGCAGTTTTCCATCCAACATTTCACATCGGACAATGACGACTGAGAGCGTAAGTGCCTCTTTCTCCCTGATTGTCCATATCCCACAGTCTGTCATGATGTATTAGCACAATGTAAACTGTCATTGCTGTTTTTGACAGATTGTGTTCTACCAAGACAGGAACTTCCAGGGAAGATCCTATGAGTGTAAGGGGGACACAAGTGATTTTCGTTCTTTTTTTTAGCCGCTGTAATTCTGCAAGGGTGAAGGGAGGCTTTTGGGTTCTGTATGAGCGGCCAAACTACATGGGCTACCAGTATATACTGGCCCCAGGGGAATTTCCAGATTATCACCATTGGATTGGTTTCAATGACTGTGTCCGATCTTGTCGTTTAGTCAGGCATGTAAGTCCAATGACACCACAAATGATGACTTTGAATTACTAAGTTAACAGTGTAATTGGGTGCATACATAGAAACATGATTTGTATTTCCTGCAGGTAACTGGACATCTCAAGCTGAAACTCTTTGAGAGGCCCAATTTTGATGGCCAAACATGGGAAGTTACAGACAGCACCCCGTCCACTCAGGAACGTTTTCTCTGCAAAGAGGTCCATTCGTGCAAGGTCCATGAAGGTCCCTGTGTGTTCTTCGAGCATGCAAACTACCATGGCCGTCAGTACCTCCTTGAGAAGGGAGAGTACAGACGCCACACTGAATGGGGGGCCATGCATCCCACTGTGGGCTCCATTCGCCAGATCAGCACAGACTGTTGAAATTAAAGCATGTTATCGAAACTACTGAAAGGCATCTTTTGAAGAGTTTTTTTATTTTTTACTTTTGCCAGTTAGCAGACAATATAATATTGAGCAGAAATGCTCTAAACATATGTGATCTGAAATCATTTTAAAGGGATACTCATCCAAAAATGAAAATGCTGTCATCATTTACTCACCCTCAAGTTGTTGTAAACCTGAATGAGTTTCTTTCCTCTTGCTGAACACAAATCAAGATATTTTGAAGAACGACAGGAACTTTGGCAGCCATTGACTTCCATAGTATTTTTTTATTTTTCTACTATAGAAGTCAATGGTGCCAAACAACTGTTTGGTTTCAATCATTCTTTAAATTATTTTCCTTTGTGTTCTCATACAGGTTCGCAACAACTTGAGGTTGAGTAAATAAATGAAGTTCCTAAACGTAAGTTAGGGAGGAGTCGAGCCCATCCAATCTTTCAATCAACGATCAAAGTATATAAGCAGCCGCTTACCTCTCCCTAGTATCAGCTGTTCCAGTATCCCTCCACCTCCCCAAACTCCACCTTCATCTTAGGTACCTTGCCATTTAATTGACAGGTCCTACATTAAGCCACGGGGGGTATATCAGAGCTCCAAGTCTGAAGCTGCTTCATTGAGCCCCTCTTCAGTGGACAGCAAGCCAAATAAGTTTAACCTAATATCCTAAAGATTTTATGGGCAAATCGAACTCGTTAATGACAGAATTTAAATTTGGGTGGAGTATCCCTTTAAAAAGCATTCTTTTAAGCCAGTCTTTTATTTATAGTTACATTAATGACTGGTTTGTGAGAAAGCCGAAATTATAAGTATAAGTTATAAGTTAAAATGTGTATTGCAATTTAGTTTTCACCAAATATTCTGAACAAGAAACAAAAATAAATTATTATATATATATTTTTAACAGAACATAAGTGTAAATTTACTCTTTAGGTCAAAGGATATTTTTAGTAATTCCATCCACCTATTGGCCAGATATTCAGGGCCCAAGCCTTGAAAAGGCAAAGACCCTATTGTTTTCCTTAGGATTATTATTATTATTTACCTACTCTTTGGGCACTTTTGGGGCTCTTAACATGCTTGAAAACTCTTGAAACTTTGCACATGGGTGACCCGCAGTCCACGAGAACCCACAACCATCAAGACAGGTCTGAAGCTGGTACCGGGCGTGGCAGGAGGGCTCCAGAGCGTCCCTGGAACGGGGTCCCCAAAACTCGGTCCATAGGTCAAACACGCTTGCATGAATTAATATGAAAGAATGAAAGAATAATATGAAACACAAAGTGTTATAACTTCTGCATATATTAACTGATCTTTATGAAACTTCTGCAGTGTGTTCTTGGTAAGAGGCCAATCAGATGGATGTAAATATTGTGAGTCAAAGTTATAATGCCACCAACTGGCAGCAGGAAATCTGTCACTTTTAAAATGCTTTTGACAAAAGTGTGTATTGTGTATTTCTTTTCTACAGTAACAAAGCTTGGTATGTACAGTATTTTGTTCTCATCAAGCCGGACAACTTTATAATTTACAGTCATTGGACTGTATCCATTTGCAGCTTTTTATTTAAAATGGTCAAAACAGGCAGGGTGAGTAATGGCAAACAGGGCAGAACAGGAAGGGTAGAGACAAACCAGGTTGACAGGCAAAGGGCAGAGGCAGGCAGCAAGAATCAGAGTCCAATAAACAATCCAGATGGCAGGCAGAAAGTAGTCAACAACAGTAAACAATCGGTCAAATACAGAAATCCAACATGGAAAATTAATAAATAAATATAGCTGCGAGCAGCGATGAAGGGCCTAGTTAGAAGGTAACTAAAGGCATCCGGGGTTGCAGTGCCACTGGCTTAGCCCCGTAATTGCTGCTCGCAGCTATATTTTATAGATTATTGATGCTGTTATTTAAATTATACACATCATAGTGATTATACTGCTATATTTAAGTAAAAATATTGAATTATGCTATTTGTACTCAATGCAATGATATCCTTTTGCAAACTACTTTTTTAGTGTACAATAAATAGCTGCTACCTTGCTTTAATATTTTGTTTACACATGCATGTTTGGTGCTTTCAAAAAGAGGATCCAATTATGTTTCATGAAAACACAAGTTTGAAGCCCTTTTCATCAGACTATGTAGGCTGTCGTGATAACATATTTTATTCCTCTTCTGAAAGCAGCATAACAACTTTGTTTTATCTGTTGCCATTTTGATTATAACATCGTTATACAGCGTAACAGCTTGATTGTTATATATTGCCTCTTTTGTTTTGTTGTGCTGAATAAAATGCAGTTTCATACAGTTTCATGCATACATGCAATATATATATATATATGTGTGTGTGTGTGTGTATGATCGTGCCAATGCTGCTTAAACTATGCCAGTACCAGCAGCTGGAAAACAATTTAATTGGCCCAATAAATATTTTCTGTACTCAGCCATTGCAGAATCGAAAGGTCAGGGTTTCATACAATGGCCACTGCATTAATCTACATGAACAATCTAGAAACAATCGCAGTATCAGCTGTTGATGATGCAATTGCTGGAGCCATTCATATAACAATGATTTGCCTGGCAGAGCAACTCAATGTGAAACATATAAATCTCGCTCATTCTCCTTTTAATACACAGCACAGCAAAAGGAGGAATCAAATTATCCCCAAACATGGACAGAATGGGAAAAGTAAGAAATATTTTGCTTGCATGTCTCCACAGTCTTGTTAATGGCTTATCTGTGTTTTTACATCTTCTCCCATACAGATTGTCTTTTATGAGGACAAAAACTTTCAGGGACGTTCCTTTGAGTGCAGCATGGACTGCCCAGAGTTGTCGACCCACTTCAGCCGTTGTAACGCCATCCAAGTCAAGAGTGGGGCCTGGGTTTTGTATGAGCGTCCAAACTTCATGGGCTGCCAGTACATCCTAACCAGGGGAGAGTATCCTGATTACCAGAGCTGGATGGGGTTCAATGACTCTATTAGGTCTTGCCGCATGGTGCGAAATGTAAGTCATCCCTGTTTGAAGAACCGTAGCTAGGTTATTCTTCACAATGCAAGTCTGTTTTCCTCTTTTCCAGCAAAATGAGTCTCCTATGCTGGACATTATGTTTGACGCTAATCATTCAGGAAGAGTATAATTGGCCTTAAACTCTGCTAGATTCTGAATAATACTGTTTCTGTCAGGACCACTATCATCAAATACGATTGACAATTAGAATACAGTTTGGATCTGCGTATGGTTCTGTTCAGCCTAGCATAAATAAGAGAAGGGAGAGCACAGCAATAACCCCCTTAGGGTAAACATGAAAAGAACCATTAATGTATTGCAGATATCATTAATTCAGGATTTTAAAGTACAAGATAATTCGAGAATTTATCCTAATTCAAAGGGCAATCAGCATGCAAAATACTGACTGCACGAGAAGAGGAGCTGGGGATGGAGGAGGGTAGTTAGCTACTGAGAAATGCGATGCTGCTGATAATACTGAAGGAGCTTATATATGTATACAGTAATAGGTGTCGTATTCCTATAGGTAGACGTGGATCAGCTGAGAGTCAGCTGATGTGAGTCTTGACTAATGTGACCTGCCAGAACTGATGCTACACTTAAAATTGTTTCCCACTGAATGTTTGTTTTGTTCTTGAAAGAGATTTAAACAAAAACTCCAAGATGCATCTGAGTTTATTTTGTGTGATTCTGTGGCGGTAGAAACAGTCCTGTAAACCATTTAAACCACCCCCATAGACTGCATAGTTTAGCATTTACATTATGATGGTTTGGATTTTGGATATGCTGCTTTGCTTGCTTTTCGTAAATGAATTTGTCATCATATTTGAGAAACTACTCTCTCTGTTTTAGCACACTGGCATTTTCCGAATTCTGTCTGTATGAGCGGCCTGACTTTCAGGGTCAGATTATGGAGTGCAGTGAAGACTGGCCCCATCTCTACGACCGCTTCCGTCACCGTGAGGTCCAGTCCTGTAACGTTTTGGGGGGAGCCTGGGTCTTCTTCGAGCATCCTGAACTACAGGGGACGTCAGTACTTGTTGGAAAGAGGCGAGTACCGCCGCTTCAGTGACTGGAATGCCATGAATCCTACTGTCGGCTCCATTCCGCCTTATTCAGGAGTTGTAGGTTTTTCAGTGTGTAGTTGATTGTTCCTTGACTATTTAATAAAAATGACACTGAGCCCATTAGCCCCTATCTCCTGTTTTATTTTGTTATTTTGAAAAAGTCTCTTATGCTTACCAAGGCTGCATTTGAATAACTGTTTTTGTTTGTTGTTTGTTTGTTTGTTTGTTGTTTGTTTTTTCACAAAAAAAGTTTTTTTTCTTTTTCATAAACATTAAAATATTATTTATTCCTGTGATGCATTTTCAGCATTTTGGTGACACATTTAATGATACACCATAATACGTGTATCACCATGCATGTTCTTTTTTTTCAGGATTCTTTGAGGAATAGCATAATATACATAGGAAAATAACAATTTATTTTAAATAAATTTTTGAGTCTTTACTGTCATTTTAAAATCACATTCAATTTATCTTTGATAATGTATCTGAAATAAAAGCATTCATTAAAAAATGTATGTGTAAAATATTAGGCAAAATATTTATATTTGGTATTTATTCATTCTCAACATTGCTTTCAACAGTTTCTGTAGTTGATATAACTCAATACTCCCCTCTATTGGTTTATATTTTCTCAATGGTGTCTAACAAACTTAAACTTAATATTTAAAAATATATTTAAAAAAAATGATTTCATAGAAAACAAAATTGAATTTACAAAATTGAAATTGCACTTTACAATACATTAACAAATAATTAATCATTTAAGTTTCACCTAAACACTTTGTTTAAAGTTTATTCATAACCTGCATGACAGATGAAGAATTAGGATTAAATAAATGGCTCAAAAACTGCCTCATCAGGTCTTTTCCTATACAGACACTGCGGTCAGGAATTTTGTTTTTGTTAGTACTTGTCAGCATGAATATAAATACCACACATGTTTTTTAACCATTTGTATGTTAAAAAGAATGAATGCTTGTGTGTTTGCATAGGCAGAGAGCATGAACTGTTAGTTGTGTAGGCAGCTGCTGGTCAATGGCCCCTGGTAAATCTCCCCATACAATAGTTCAGGCCATGTTGATGACTCAGGAGCTTTGCCAGTGCGATTCCAGCATGTACCCAAAGTCCACAATGCTTATGCAGACCAGAGAAGATGGACAAAAGTATGTTAAAACAAAAGGTCCACCAGCAAGCACTTTTTCACAGATGGGCAGCATGTCTCTGTTGGTCCAGATTCCTCCATAGGCATCCAGCACTGAATGGAAGGATAGTTCACAAAGTTCAATTGCTAGTATAGTCCTTTTTTGTGCTAGCATGAGAGCACCTCTTGTGGCAAGTACTCTTATTATCTGTGATTATAAGTCCGCATCACCAATTACACACTGCTAGTGTTTCTATTTATCTGCTATCTGTTTTTCAGATAATTGTGAAATAATTAAATGCAGATGTAGTGGAGTATGTAATGTAATGTACTGTTTGTTTGTTTGTTTATTTATTTAATACTTGGTTCTAACTCTGAGTCAGACATCCACTGTATTCTCACTAAATTTGGGTAAAAACAGAGCAGAAGCAGAATAATATTTACAATTTCAATCTCCCAACATCCCAAAGTCACAAAACATGTCTGAATCCATTGTTGTGTGCTATAGCAATAGTCTATGACATATTTTTTTTCCCCACAATTCCTAATATGTTTAGTGACGTTAAGAAATGCCCACACAATATCTTAAGAAATGCCAATATTGAATGTTTGGATTAAAGAATTGCAACAGTGTATTTCAGAGGGCAGTCATTTTTAATATTGTTTACATAGCAGAACCCAATTAGAAAATCATTGATCAACTACTCCAAATTATGTTTGACTGTACTGAGATGAACATAATAAAGCTTCAACCTAGTTTACCGAAAATACATTTATACAGTTCAATCCAACTACAGTGTAGGCCTCTAAATATGCATTTTTAAATACTTTACAAGGGCTTGGTTAGTGTGGGGGTATTCAACCGAAATTGCAAACTGCTGTTTGATTGAAAATCTAAAACAGTCCATGGACAGGAGTCAGGTGGTAGGAGCAGTGTTTTTAGTTGGTTTTAGTTTAAGTTGGTCAGGATAAGTCACCACTCTTATGCATTCAAAGGGGTATACCACAGGGCTCTATGCTGGGACCTTTGATGTTTCGCTTTTTTATAAATGATTTGCCACAAATCTGTCCAAAATGTAAACTGCCAACTTTATGCGGAAGATGCTGTTTTTTTACTGGAAGATGCACCCGCTGAGTCACCGGTACAGTCAGCGGAGGTATTGACCACTTGTAGGGCGGAGGTCAGTAAATGGCTCATTCAAAATCAGTTGGTACTAAATTCAATTAAATGTCTCTGCAAGACATGATGCAGAACAAAATTTTCAAATTAATTTGCAAGATACAACTATAAAATTGGTAAAAGATTTCAAATACCTTGCGATTGGTCCTTGACCCTCAATTAATATTTGACAATCAAAAACTATACAAAGTAACTTAAACTGTTAAACTAATTTGACAGTATATTCCAAAAAAGGCTGCCCTTCTGTACATGCATGCTATAATATTCTGATAAATCTGTAAGATTTATCAGCTGCTCCCATGTGGTACACCTATGAATTAACAAGTTGGCAAAGTATGTGCAGGTGTTAATTACCTGACAGTTGTGATTGGGAACTGCAAGGTCATTGTGGAGACACCCCTGCTGCAATGTTATAGCACTTTTAAAAGATGGAGACATCTTAAAAAATGGCAGGAATTAATTATAAAATAGACTTCTAAAGGAGTAACGTTATTTAAGCCCTTTATAAAATGTTTGAAATCACAGTAATTTTATTGTACAGTAATATTGTACAGTAGTAAAACTGTCACATTATGTTGTCACAGGCCTAATCTAAAAAAAAAGAAAAACAAATGTTTGATTTGGTTATTGTTTTTCCCCATGAGAATGAAATTTCACGTTTTCTTATTGCTTTCAGAATCACATTCCTCCCGGACTATTTTTAAACCTCTGAGTCACTGATACAGGTCCACAGCTGAAATGAATTACTTTAATCCTATGAAAAGAATGTAAAAATAAACTTTCCAGGCAAGACAATTGCCTTGTAAGGAAATGGCAACAGAGTCCGAGGGAATGAGGGGGCAGGGGTTAAAAAAAACCCATCATATTCATCTATACAAAAGCCATAGTTTCTACAGTAATAATATTTGAAGAGTTGCCTTGGGCACTGTAAAATCCAACAATGCTGTTCAATGATAAAAATAAAAAATGTTTACAGTAGATCCTGAAAAGAGGCTTGAAAAGTAATTGTACATCTGTCTTTTGTTTTCTATTAAACTATAAAACAGGCAGTAATGTAATCTTGAAGAACAATGTTTAACCTCTTGTGCAGTAAAAGCTCCTGGAATAGGCACAGCTCATTAAAGTGCTATAGACTAATTGCCTGTATCTTAACACCCCCCCCCCCTCTCTCTCTCTCTAGTATATCTTTAGTATGAGTGCATGAATTATTAAACAAAACCTCTTTCTTGCCTGTATTCCTTTGAGAAGCTTAAGATTTAAAAGCAGAAGATTTGCACAAAAATTCAGACCTTTCCTAGTGTGTAAAACTGTAAAACATACACTCTCCAAAACTCCAACATATTAAATACGCCTAAATATATTTTACTCTTAGTAATTCTGTCCAACAAGGCTTATTAAGACAGAAGAAAACTAGGATTCATTATTACATGGGTAGGCTGGAGGGGTGACCTACAGGCAATCTCACACCTTTCTAGTGATGGCAGACAGACTGGTGGTACACCTGGCACAGAACGGCATGCTGGGTCCTTAATTATGGGGCTCTGGCCTGAGGTTCCTTAGATGACCCACCTAGTGCTGCCATACAGTAAATCTGTTACAAATACCTAATGATGCCTTTTGAATAATAATGACACCCCTCCTACTGCACTTTATTCTAGCTCTTCTGGGAAGCTGAGGAAGAACTGGAACGTATTTACTTAAAAATGTCATCAACAAATATGTTAATTAGTTTATGTAGACTAAAGATGTCCGACTTCCATGAAATGTAGCTGTAGGGGTTTGGTTTCACTTGTGCCTTTTACTTTCACCATAGGAGGGCAGCATAGTATTTAGAACAAAACATTTCCAATGACACATTCTTTTTCTAATGTATATTGTATTATTATAATTGTTGTTATTATTGGGGTATAGACTTTTTTACTTAGAGATCCACACCATGCATTTCAGTCAGGTATACCCTGCAGCATGAGGAAGACAGAAGAGTCAGTGTGATATAAAACAGGCCACTACAGGCCTATTTTAAAGGGGTGATGAACTGAGAAATCTTTTGATATCTAAGAGGTCATCATATTATTAGAATATCCTGTAAGTTTCAGAACTGAAAACGTCCTTGTTAGTCCAATAAGCTTTCAATGAAACCAGCCTCAGCAAACGAATCATTCCGGTTCCCATTTTACAACATTGGATGTTTTCAATAAATAATTTCCCCCAAGTGCACCGAAGGGTGAGTTGAAACTCATTATAATATGCAAAACTGTTATCCACTCACAGCAGTGGGCGTTTACTTCCAAGTCTTCAGTGCGAGACGCCCATAAAAACCGAGCGCTTTTCAGCTAGGCTCAAAAATAGGGTAGAAAATAGCCTATTACTTATTTATTTTGATGTTTTTGAATGCAAAAACCAAGCGAACGTCATAAGTTGACCTCAGACAACAATATAATAAAATTTAAAAAGCCAGTTCATGACCTCTTTAAGGCTTTGTTTTACAAATGTAATTTCTCAAGGATAATTACATTTACATTTGTAAACTCAGGAGGTATTGTTAGGTGTTGATAAACAACATTCGTGATGATGTCGGCATGATAAATTTCAATGGATGGTAACCACACCATTCTTTCTGTCTCATTCACTGTGGCGCAGAAGTACTGTCATTTCTGTACACGAGATCCAGGGGGCAGAGTTGGATCCAGATCTAAGGGGTGAACATGGTCAGACAAGAAGTGAGCATTATGCCATAGAGGAGATTGCAGAGAGAATTTCTTTGAATAGCCCATTGTTTTTTCAGCACTGCGATAGTTCACCTATTTGAGCTGGGATATGCTGCTCTGGCATCTACTGCTGCAATGCAACACAATAGGAATACGACCGGTTCAGATGGCGGCCGCATCTCTCAACGGCCAAAAGAGCATCTAGTCTCTTTATGATATCTACAGTATAGTGTTGTGCCTGAACGATAGTTCATGAACTTGTTCATATTTTGGGTGAACGTGAACTGAACATACTAAATTACTGCCTGATGAACGTTACTGTGAACTCGTTCATTCTGGTGTCTGTGAATGCAAGCTTCTCTGGCGGTTATGTTATCCAAAATGGCTGGACACTTAGCCCCGTTCACACTACACGCGACTTTGTCGCTGCAGGTCGCCTGTGGCTGCTGCTGGAGGGCGTTCCCCACTACTGGTTGCCTGAGTAATGTTTGTGAGTGACATTCACAGAAGTTACTCTATGTTGGACAACAAATGCGTTTTATTGCCTCTACAAACAAATATTTTGGAAGGAAAAGTCTAAATATAAATGGAATCAATACATAAAATGCATAATATTAAGAAGAACGAGAAACAGTGAGTGCTCTTTGCCATCGCATCGTCGCTGTATATTGTAGTATTTCGCACAACCACCACAATGTTGTAAATACGAGTGGGAAGCTCTGATTTTCTTTAAGCCCCGATCTTTATGAGTTGGGGGCGTGTCAGTGAGAAACATGGCGGAATACAGTATATTTAAAGTCCCTGTAAAGACCATTTGAAATGTATATTATAAGATAATATAAACATTATAAACGTTAGAAATGTATTGTTAAAACATATTACAAAGACTGTGAACTGTGAAGTACTGAATTGTGGAATTTTTCACCATTGGTGTGTTCCAGATTTTTTTGGGTGGGGCTAAAAGAGGAGCCCCTGAGCTCCTGGACACCTACTTGATGACGCACTGGAGCAACCGAGGCTGGCCCCTGCCCTAACAATAGAGCACATCCGCATTAGTTTGCCGCTCAATTGTGAGTTACGGTCAGTACTATTACTTACTACAGCCTACAGTTTGTTAGCTAGCTATGCCATTGTTGCGGAAATGCGTATTACCTGAATGCGATCACATTCAAAACAGATTGTGTCCTTGTTTAATTTTCCAAAAAGCAGTCACATCAAGAAGAGGTGGATTCATTTTGTGAAGAGCCACCTTGATGGAGAGCTGAGGATCACCCCCGACACCCACCTCTGTATTGATCATTTTACACAGGATAGATTTATAAACTTCCATCGGGAGACAACTGGGATTCACTGATAATCCTCTGTTACTAGTGAACAAGGCCGAACCGACTATCTCCTGCCTCAGCCTCCGTGCTCCCGTCCCGAAAGCAGTAAGTTATCACCTAATATCACTGTCAGCATCTTTCCCGTGAGTTGGTGTGGTTTCAGCAAAGCCTCTGTTTCAAAACAGTTTCAATATTGCTAATTTTTTCAAGATTTTGATCGCTTATTTTATTTACTTAGCGGCTTTTTTATTATTCAAATTCGGCTGGGTAGCTACTTACACATTTTTTGTGGTGTGACAAACTCAGAATACATACTTAAAGTGATTCTATGCCATTTTTTTAGCTTAACTGAGCAGCTCCAGAGTTATTTAAATGATTATATGACTTCTTTCTGGGTTGAATGGTGGCCGTCTTGTGGAACGCTGAGAAAGCTAGGAAAGCATTGTCAGAGGAACAGAAAGAGGAAACGGCAGACCGACCGAGCGAGGAGTCAGACATTAGCATAGGCGTAATTTGCGGGTGTGATAGTCCCCATTGAATCTCGTGGCACGGATGTACCATTACAAACAAATAAAATATCTTCGAGTTTACTGAGTAGAGTATTCATTTTGTTTGTTTGTTTGTTTGTTAAATAAGAGGCGATCTGAAATGTGTTGTTTTTGAAGTGTTTTTCAAGTGACCAAAGTGCTCGTCTGCCGCTGCGATCAGTGGCGCGGATACAGTGTTCTGATCTGGCAATCTTACATAGCGTTGTTATAGTAAATAGGACTGCAACTAATCCAGAAGTGCTCTTCACCCTGTCTTAATGAACCACTGAAACGATTTTGGAAACTTTTTAAGGGTAAGAAAAAAATATTACTTAGTGTTGCTTTAAAGGTATTTGTTATTGTCAGTTTTTTTCTATTTACAGCTAAGTAAGCTAATTGCCTGCACAGAATATAATGGCATTATAATAAAACAATGTAATATGTAAAGATAAAGTTTTCAGTGGCTTCATAAATTAATTAAAAACATTTAAAAAAAGCAAAGCACACCTTATGCACATTTTCTAAGAACTGAACTTTACTGTGTTTTGTGAAATTAATTAAGAGAAAGTACACTGCCATTTGATTCCGACGAAAGTGACTTAAACTAACCTGCCGTTGTAAACACGACTTCCCACTTCATACGTACGAACTTCCCAGGAGGACAGACTTGAACGCATAATTAGCTCATGCACACACGATGCCCATGATGCTGCACGTGCATGATGCCCAATGCTGTCACGGACGCCAGGTTTTGAGAAACAGAGTCACGACTCCAGACTGGCGAGGAGATGAGGACACGAACTGAATTCATCTGTGGGTAGGTTCTTTCCTTTTGGTAGTTACCTTGGATTGTTGCTAATACATTAAGACGGCAAATAGCGATTTAATCCATGGTAAAATGTTACGGACATTGCGTCATTAAGCATATGATTTCACCTTCTTAAGTTATTGCTTTTTTGCGTATTGTGTGGCATTAATTATTGCTAATGTTTTAATAGTGGGCCATTTAAAAAAATAAACAAGCTAAATTTAAGATATGGGGACATGTAGATATGTAGGCCTATTTGTAAATAACAATAAGCGTAAAGCACAACCTAATCAGCAGCCTTATTCTTTATGCTATCCACTAAAAAAAATATGTACCTTGTCATATATATTAATAATTGCCTGCAGTTTGTATGGATTTATACTTCCACAAACAAGCACACTTGTTTTTTTAAAAGGGGTTTATAGATGGTGCTTTTCCCAGGACTGTCTCAGAAATGAGGTGTTTACAGTGCTGGGCAAAGGGGGATCCTGGGAGGTTGCTATTTTTAGCTCTTATTTCATCATTCCTCTGCACAGTGCAGTAAGATGCTCACTGAATCTTAATGAGTGAGGATTGGAACAACAGCCCCCTTTTCTTTCCACATTTGTTAAATCAAAAAAACATTTTAAAAGGACAAACGGATGTGGTGCCATTCCTTTTTTCCATCCAACTCTTATATTGTTGCTTTGCTTACGTTGTGCAGTATTGTGTTCCTTACACATGGAGCATTAGGACATTCTTCATGGGCATTCAGTAGTGTTTGACAGAATGATGTCTCTTGATACTAAACACAATATATACAAGCACAGATCCATTCACAGTGTTTCTTCCAAGGTTGTCATAACAGCATGAGCCAGATTGGTATCTAACGCCATACGCCTGACCTTAAATATGACCTATGCCTTTAAAGTTTCCATGCCATGTATAATCCATCAGACTTTTTAAATCACAACGGAAGAGCCTTCATCTGTGTTGAATGAATGCACTCTTGCACGTCGTGGATGTGGTGTAGATTTGAAGATCTTAATTCAAAAGGAATAGATAGTGTTGCACAGAAAGTGTCTTCATTTTCCATTTAGATTATTTTAATTGTTAGTTCCACCCAACATTTAAATTCTGTCATTATATACTCACCCTCATGTCATTCCACCCATCCCACTTGAATATTCCTGATCTACCATTTATCATAACTGATGGGTGCATTGAGGAATGTCTATATGTGAATAAAGGCCTAAATTCATATATAAATAATATACATTATATATAATAATATAAAGCTACCATGTCTCTTCAGAAAATTAGGACTAAACCGATCAATTCATATTTATTTGCGTAGCTGGCTATGGAGGGATAGAAAGCTCTTAGATTTCATCAAAAACATTTTCAATTATGTTTAAAAAAATAAACGAAAGTGGTCTGGAGTAATTAATGAAATAATTTCCAGAGATGGGTGAATTTTGGATGAACTATCTATTTAAATTTGCTAAGCACATTGTCATGGAAATATGAGGAAAATATGAATATCAGCTTCCTCACTCAGAAAAACTGAGTGATGTGAAAAATGTTGGTATTAATTTTTTTTTTTAATCGCACCCTGTCAATTGTTTCGCATTTGTATTGGAACATTTTCAGATATTTTTAAAGATATCTTTGGCAGTTCTGGCGATTGCATGTTAAGAAGCATAACATATCTCTTTGATAAGATTTAGTGAGCAAATTACACCTTATGTGAAAATGAAAGTGAAATAACTTTAATATGTTTGACACTAATTTCAACAATTTCTAATCCATCTGATTGGACCCTAAGTACATTGAAAAATGATAACTTTAAATTGCTGAAACTGTTTTATTATTTTAACGGATCATTTAAATGTTTGATTGAACCTTGAAAACCTTGATTGAAGCCTTTACATTTCAAACAATTTGCATACAAATTATAACATAGGCTCCTAAACATTTTTAAGTTATTTAAAATGCTGCTGTGTATATGCAGTCCATTATTACAGTGATGTGCTTAAAGCAGAATGGAGTGGTTTTGGTACTTTTGGTATACAGTATATGAAATGTGTCAAAAGGACCAGTTAAGTTTTTTTTATGTAACACAGTGAGCTACCGTACATATTTGATGATTTGATGTCAGGCAGACAGGGGTCTTATTGTGTGGGCTGTCAACAGGCACCAAACCCATATGTGTTTGTGTTGTAGTAGGTCACACACCACTTTTGTAGAAGTGTTTGTGCAAGGAAAAACAACAGAAGCAATGACCTTTTCTGTCTAGAGATAATGAGAGAGGAAACCTACCAATGTAAAATGCTGAACATTGTCAGCATTGGGCCATGACAGTTGAGAGAAAGCAATTGAGAGAAATAGAGAAATGTCATGGGGAGGTGCTAAATGTGTTAAAAGCATTTTAGTGGTGTAAAATGACCTCAAGAAAATTATTCGCTAAAGGAGAAATTAATTGCCATTATGTCAAATTGTTTGTTGTTGTTGTGTTTTTTTTTACATTAAGCATATCTATATAGCAAATCAAGAAATAATTTGGTAGTTGAACAATAGAAACCTTTATATCACCATATATATTACATTAAATATTGCTTTATATGCATTCAAAACTAGTGCAAGCGCAAGGGAATATGCAAGTTTAGGTTTGTACCACAACATGTGAGCATAATGAATTATTTGTTTATCTATTTATTTTTACAATTTACATGCATTTTTATATGAACATGCCTCAACTGTAAAATTCTGCAAAATAATGTAAAAAATGAATTATTTATTTGATGGAGCTGTTCATCAGTTAAATTGCAAATGCAAGAACACTGCAATCACATCACTGCAAGTTGATTGTGATACTTTTATGTCTTTCCTCTTTCCTATTGATGTTAAATAAAAGGCTGCAACATGTAAACCCCTGGCCATCTGTCTGGAGATGTGGGCAGCAATTTATTTTAATATAGTTTCTCAGCCAACCAGGATAGGTGGCACAAATGGAGCATTTTAATTAAAAACTGCTGAGACATTGGGGGAGGATGCCAGCATGGCAAGGTTTCCCCACACAAACACACTGCTCATGCTTCATCACTGCAAAACAAATAAGGCCAACAGAATAACTCAGACAATGAGGGGAATGTATGTTTTACAGAAACCGATTCCATAAGCAAGGTATATAGTAATTCATATTAATTTCCAGAGCGCTTTCTGCTAACACATGCCATAGAAATGCAAAGTTTATTTTTTTACCCAAATAGAATAGTTTATTTTTTACTCAAAAATGTGAGGGTTAGAGTTTCTTACAGCATTGAGGAAATTCCCCCACAACACTAGACTTAGCAATAAACCTGCATTTACATTGTTATTATGTTTTTATTGATTCACTCACCAATAGAGAAAAAAATACAAATGGAGTTGTAACTTCAGCATTTTTTCTATTTAAGGACTGTACTTTTTAAACAAAATACTGAAACGCAATGATACCCACCAATATTAAGTCATAATGGTGAAAACCAAAGTGCACATTAAAGATGTGGTCGTAAAGTAGTTTGGTCAAGTGGAAAAACAAATATTAACAATACAACATTTTTTGAAGAATAATGCTGTAGAACCAAAATAGATGTCAGCTGAACGAGGGGACAAGGTTATGCTTTTGTCCATTAAGATGTTTACAATCATTCCAGGTCTCTGTATTCTCTTAGAGGTTCCCATCGCTATGGTGACAACAAGCTGCTGATGTCACTGCCAAGACATATCATTGGGGTTAGTGGCCTTCGTTCTGTCTCTTTTCCCTCTCCTTCTCATTTTAAATCAAAACCCGAGCATTAGATCGGCAACAATTTTTAAATGAATTTGCTGCTTGGCAAAACATGTAAATATGAAACCATGAAAACACCTTGGATCTTTTGGATGGAGGTTGCCTTTTATTCTTCCTCTGACTGCTAATTATGTTTTCTGTAATGAGCCCTAGAGGCATGCTAATCACATTAGCACCGTATTTACAGGGAGGAGAGGTGTCCAAGGTGTAGTTTTACACAGGGACAGCTGGAATATATCCACAGTGAAGGAAATGTTTTTAGGAAATGTTCTGATGATATATGTAGTTCATGCTCATTAGCTTACATGAACATTCAGTTCTTTATTATTATACATTTCTCTGGTCTTTCCAGCCTTGGCTTCATTTTAAGCCAGATGGTGTAGTAATAAATATCAAGAGAAAATGTGGCTTGAGCTACATTAACCAATATGGTAGCTTAGCACACTCAGCTATGATCTTTTACTGTACAGATTGTTTCAGTGATCTTAATTTTGCTTGTTAGAAATCAAGTTAAATAATTACTTTGTCACTTTTTTTTACTCACCATGGAAGGTACTGCTGTACTGGTCTTATTGAATGCAAGTTTCTCAAGCATTTGAATGATGATGCCATCATTGGAAATATATTGTGTCCAAATTACCAACCTATTCAAGTAACCCTTTGATACCCTGGTGTTGACTGTTATGTTTCTCTGTGGTAGCAATAGAGAGATTTCAATACTTTCAATGTAGCACAACTAAGAAAACATTTTAAGAAATTCTTAATCCAACCTTGGCTGGTTGGTTTTCTGGCTTAGCTGGTCAGTTACTAGAGCGGTTTTGGCAACCTTTCAGCTGACCAGGCTGGGAGAACCACCAGCTAAATTTGGCTGTGAGACCATTTCAAACCAGCTAAGTCTAAAAAATGATCTAAAAGGATATAAAATAAACATGTAAGAACATTTAAGGCATTTGGACATTGGACTCTAAACAAAAATTGCCTGCACTGATCACAGCCAACTGAACTTAATAATTCATTTACCTACTTTAAGACAATTGAAAGAAAAATATGATATTTCCATGGAAGCAGAAAGAGAAGCTTATTAAACAATGATGCAGTTCATTAAAAATGCATGATACAAAAAGGACATAAAATGCAGGTCCACTCAACACAGCTTGTTTTTGTGAGAGAACAATTCAAAAGTTTCTCAATGGCAAAACATCAAAAAGCATTATGGTTTGCCTCTCTCCTGTCCACATTGAGAATGTGACACAGTAATGTATCGCTGTACGCCACAGGGGAAGTACCACCTCCGCTGCCCCTCCACAGGCACAAGGCAACCTGCTCTTTGAAAAGCTATTCCCAAATTGCATTCCTTGACTTGCGACTTCACTTAATTATTTCCACCCTCAGTAATAGCATATCTGTCATTGGTGGGTGTAATGATTAGGTGTCAGTGGTTTTTGTCGCACTGAAAACCCCGTTTTTTACTCCCACCCTCACAAGCAGGCTGAGTCAGATCGCTCTTTGCCGCCTGCTGCCTCGAACCCCTTCATCTCTCCGTCTTCCCATCCATTGCTCGTTTACCCCAGATTATTCTCATGGCTGATGCTTAAAGGGGTGGTTGATTGCGATTTCACTTTTTCCATTTTAAATAGTGTGTAATGTTGCTGTTGGTGCATGAACAGTATCTGCAAAGTTGCAGTTCTGAAAGTTCAATGTAAGCAGAGATATCGTCTTTTAACAACACATTCTCACCCCAACTCGTCACCTTTGACCAAGCTTCAATATCTGACGCTTTGGGGTGCCCTTTGGCGTCAGTTCATGACGCAATCCTACAGCATCATCTGAACTGACGCTTTCCCTTTAGCGTCAGTTGGATGACGCGGTTAGGTTTAGGTCTGGGGTAGGGTAGGGTTACACGCAATCCTAGGGCGTCATGGACTGACGCTAGAGGGCGCCCCAAAGCGTCAGATATTGAAGCTTGGTCAAATGCTTCCCAAGGCGTCAGTTAGGTGACGCCTTGGGGTGAGAATGCCTTGCTTTTAAAAATCAGGAAGTTTAATGCCTACAAAAGCGATCTCGATTGGGACTACAACAGGTTTTATACATAACTGAACCTGTACATTTGCATCAACCCTCCCTCTGGAATATGCGAAAAATGGCATGGCCATATTTCGACGACTCATTGAAAGTGTGTTATGTTCACCCTGCTGTCACTTCTGTGTTTCGGGCTTCCCACGGACGTTGTAGTTTGTCAACAATGGATACAATTTATGTTTGATTATGTTCCTAAAAATGACTCTAGCTCTCTGTGCTGTGCATTTTACGAAAGACAGCTTCTAGAATCTCCACGAATTCAATGTCGGATTTAACAAGAAACTGTTACTAAAACATGAAGCAGTTCCAACTTTAAAACCAGAGGCAACAGTTGTTGGCCCACAACCTGTAAATAGGCTAAGACTTAATCATTTAAAATGAATTTCATGTATAATTTCGGACGAAATGTTTTAGTTTTATAAAATACCAGCGCTGGCTTTATAGCCACTAGGCTACTAGTTATGCTATTTTGTATCTACAACAAACGCATACAAACATTTTGGACCTGAATTTTATATACTAGTGCAAAATGCCCATGCAAAATAATGCCTGTGTGCCCGTGTGTTTTAGCAATTGTTGGTTTGGTGTGTTTGAGTGCTGAAATGAATAAGCGCGAACAATTCAGGGAGCAAATCTGCTTTCTTCGTCCCTCTGTCTCTGGTCCTGCGCTATTAATGCCTGTGTGTTTTTAGCAATTGTTGGTTTGGTGTGTTTGAGTGTTCAACTGAATAAGCATGACAATTCAGGGAGCAAATCTGCTTTCCTCGTCTCTCTGTCTCTGGTCCTGCGCTAATAATGCCCGTGTGTTTTTGCCCGTGTGTTTCTGCAATTGTTGGTTTGATCCTGAAGTGTCGACACCATTATTTACATTTGACATGAACATTTGCAACTTTGCCCGTAAAGGTAATGGGCATGAATTTTCCGGACAATGTGCACTATAGTTTAGCCAATCACAACACACCGGCCCAAACTAACCAATCTGAGCCCACTGCCTGTTTCTGAGGGAGTGGTTTCATAGAATCAGGAAGTCAACCGGTCGTTCAAATGACAGAGGAGAAATCAGCTTACAATAAAGGTGAAATTTATGAAAAATAAGACTTTTTTAAAAAGAAAAAACACGAGTACATGTTATATTGCACCCCATAAACACAATCATGCAAAGAAAAAAAGCAGTAATCCACCCCTTTAACATATGATTTCCCCACTGTAGAAATTTTTTTTCAGCTCTATGATCTCAATTAACACTGAGTTCCATCAGACCTCTCATAAGGGTTAAAGGAAACATCCACATGGCGCTCTTCTCAAAGTAAAATCAATTACTTGACGGGTCCATGTGATTGTGAGCAAACAGAGAAGCTGTGGCTTGAGGCAAGCAGTAAAATGACGCATCTGTTGAAAAGTAATAATGTGCTGCAGCTCATCGAGCCCTGTTTGTTTTATTGTGAAAGCAAACAGTGCTTATCACTGAAGGATGAACTCTCCAGTGTATTTATAGCAACCTAATAGATCCCTAGTGTGTGATCTTTTTAGGGCAAAATATTGATTTTTGAATTGTAATCAGGACCTTCCTGTGTTAGACTGCATAAAGTGGGATTGAAACAATAAGCAGTTTATAATGTACTATTCTGTTTTATTAAAATCCTAAGTCTCACGGTTTTTAGGTAATCAAAGTTTGATTGTGTAAGTGTCAAATGTTGCATTCAGCAACATTAAGCATAAATTCAGAGCCCCAGCTGCATTCATTTCTCATGTCTTTAAATTTTCAAATGCAATATCTGCTTTTTAAATCAAAATTTAATTATTTAAACCTAATGCTGAATTATTAAAAGCTGACACGTAAGCAAGACAGCTCGCTACGGTTAAATTATGGTCGAAATTAAAATTTAAAGGTAGAATACATTTTTTTTGGTCATTTCTTCCCCATTATTTATTTATTTTGCATTTTTTTGGGCTTTAAGAAAATGTGAATCATCTTCATCTATCAACTTAATAGTTTTGTTGTTGTTGTTTTGTTTTTTTACTAATTTTGTCCGGTCTTAAGCATAATTTCTACATTTGCCTCTATAAATATGTGTGTAATTTACTGTCATGTCAATGGCATTCAGTCCCAGGGTTTAAAGGAAACTGAGAGTTATTCCCTTGCTTCTTGAAGGTAGGATACTCCATGTGCATTTGCATGCTAATGGAGGTGGTAGCAAATGTACTGTGTGCATAGTAACGCTAATGTTAACCATTCATCAAGAGGCTTCCAAAGACATTGATTCTCAAGTCAGGGCAGATGTGCATGATAGATTCCCTGTCAGTGATTTGCTGGTGTTATTCCAGGCACCTGTTTATAATGAAGTACATGGAATCCATTTAATGTCACAACTGAAAACTGGATGGCCGTGTTTCTACTCACTCGCGTAAAGTTAGTGCCATTGCTTACATCAAAGGAATTGCTGAAGTAAGAGCAGGAGGTCCCTGCAGAGGAAACCAGAGCGCTATCTCTTTGCAAATGTGTGCATGACTGTGGTAAAAAAAAAATGAGCTGAGGATTTAAACCTGTCTTTGTCTGTGTTACAAGTGCAGGAAGTTTCTGTCCTCAAACTGTGGTTTGTGCAAAGAGTTATTGTTTTAAGCGTTTAGTGAATTGTTTTTAAATAGAACTAAATTCTGATTGGTTAAGCCACATATTATGTGGTTGACTAGTTACTATAAACACACCTGTGCCTGCACAGTTTATATTCTTTGTTGCTTAGCAACCACATAATTAACTGTAACTTATAATAATAATAATAATAGTATAATATATACTAGCCTAATAATATTATTATTAAAAGTGAGGGTTTTTTTTCTATTGAATACCATTTACCCTTTACATAATACTTTCCAATGGCATATTGCTTTTACATTTTCTTGAATTTAGGTTCACTATACAAAATACAGTGACAATGTTTCAGGTATGACAGGAAATAGTATTGGGTGCCTGTGAGTTTTAGAGCTTATAAATACATATTTATACTCTTAATACCAATCCACATGAATGACCAAAATCTGCTTTTTAAATTAATGTACTGATACCATGCACAATGATAACAACTATAATAATAAAGGTGGTACACAATAGAAAGCCAGTCAGTTCTTTTAGTGATGTCCTGTGTGAGAAAAGGATAAGACACAGTAAAGTGTTCACCTTGTGTGCGTATGTGTGACCTTAATGCATGTGTGGGTGGGTGTCAGTAACATGCAGTATCAGGCTGCATGTGTGAAAATGTATTGCACTTCTTCGTTTTTCCCAGAAATGAGCTAATCTATCTAAGTAACCATGGAGTCCTCTTACCAGTGAATGTGTTTGATCATACGTGCCTTAGACTGCTTTATCACTTTTAAGCTAGTACTGTTTTATCTGCATGTAAGCGCCTGGTGCTAATTCCAAAAGAATTTATGATAATCTGTTTTTGCACCTTATTTCGAAAACATATTTTTTGATCTTGTTTGATGTGAGCCAAAAACAGTGTTGGGGAAGCTACTCTGAAACTGTAGTTTGACAAACTACAAGCTACTCATAAGTTAAAGTAGTTTAACTACAGTCAAGCTACCCATTTAGAAAAGTAGTTAGCTACACTTCAAGTTACAATCAAAAAGTAGCTAGCTACATTGAAACTACTGTTGCTTTTTGAACAACGTATATTATAAATAACTGAATAAGTATCTGAGGAATGTTTTAAGTATAATATTTAGTGTTTAAAACAAGGCAATGCAATTACGATTTCAAAGAGTAGTGTTTTATTACACACAACACTAAAATATCTCTGACTGTTTGTCAAAAGTGCAACAAATAGTCTACAATATTGCAAGAACGAAATATACATCCAACGTAAATTGCATGTAGAACATTTCTCAAAAATACTGATTGAACTTGGACAAATATGGCCATGGGTAATTAACGTTAGTTGTTTCTCCATCCTCCAAATCTGCCGTCACGTCTTGCTATATAATCATAATATGGGTGTGTCAACCCACTTCTGTACGTCAGTGAACCGTTAGCCGCAAGATGCGTGATTAAACAACAGGTGGCGGTAATGGCAAAAAATTAGTTTGTAATCTAACAAGAATATCCTTGTGTAGCGCTGAATAATAGCGCTAATAGCGCTGATTCGCACAGGCTCGAAAATGTAGCAATGTAGCTTTTGCTCGCGCTACACCGCTACTTGCTGCAAAAAGTAGTTAGCTACTGGAAAAGCTACACTCAACTGAGCTACTGCCAAGCTACTGAAAAATTTAGTTAAGTTAGTAGCTATGCTACTTGTTGTTAACTACTCCCCAACACTGGCCAAAAATTACAATTATAATGTTCTTGAATAAGTCTGATGTTTTTATGAAATTTAAGCTTGTCAGGTTATTTGAAGTTGTTTTGTGCTGTGCTTCTTCATCACTCTTCTCCATCTCCTCTTCCTGTCCTGGTGTCTCAGGGGATGAGCCTGCCAGCCCAGTGATGTAGCTTTGGATCTCATTAAGGGGTAGAGATTTAATGGAGCCACATGGTTGTCTGTCACAGACTAGGATGTGCATTAATGCAGAACTGTTTGTCCACTGCACCCATTGGTGGTGGTCAAATAACTGGTGCTTTTCCCCACTCTCTTCATTTCTAACTCAAAGAGAGAAAAAATGACAAGCCAACACAGCATTTTGGACATTCCTAATCTGTCTTTTTTTTTTCCACATCTGTAACTACTGATTGCGGAAATTTGGAATTACTATGTGCTGGATTGTTTACACTTTAATTGGACCACAGTTGGATACAGATGCTGTATTGGGAAATTTTCACTTCCTGTTGTTGCAACATGCAATACTCCATGAACTGAACCTTGAAACCTATAAAAAAAATCGAATTACAATTTGGGGTAATCGATCTTTGAAGTGGACAGTTGGTAACACTTTATTTTACTGTGTCCTTGTTACATGTTACTTGTAGTTACAGTATTAATAACTGAAGACACATGAAGATAATATATTTAGTTTTTTTCACATTTCCTATTCATTTCAATGTTGGGTCATATTGACTCTGAAGACCAGAAGTGTAAATTATTATTATTTTTTACATACCTTCAGAACAACCGAATCAAGCCCAGTTTTTTGTGTGTATAGATAGATAATGTATGAAAAGTCACAAAATCTTATTCCACTGAGATGAAGGGGACCTTTTTTATTAAGTAAAAGTCGATTGGGGTGCTGGAAAACACATGTATCCCCACTAAATTGAGATCATTGGGAGAAGTTACTTTTGCAGGATATTTTGATACCATTTTTTAATCATGGCAGAGTTTTTAGGTGATTTTCCAGATGTCTCACATAGTAGGAAGGGAGCTTCATCCAATAAAATAACGCTGCACAAGTCTTTTGCTGTTCAGTCCTTGTACTTCCTGCAGAACTTTTTTTGGAAAGAAGTGGCTTCTTTGTTGCCCTTCTTGACACAAGGCCAATGTCCAAAAGTCTTGGCCTCACTGTGTGCGCAGTTGCAGTCACAGCCACCTGCTGCCGATATTGAGCAAGCTGGAGACATGATTGTGTAGACAACATGACATCATGACTTTTACGTAAACATACACGCCACCTTCAAGTCAAGGGGCGTGTCATTTTGAGCTATCCGTGTGTATGCGTGTATGTCTACGCCGTTAAATGTCCGAGTGATTCGCGTGTATGTACACGCCGTTAATGTCTGAGCGAAACAAAGCAAAATATAGATCTACATCTGGGGAGCAATATTTTTTTCCTTGGATGGTAGGGGAAGACTTATAAATGCTATTAACCCCATTGATGGGTAGGTTTAGGGACGGGGTTGTGGTAGGTCATATATTTATACAGTAATGTAACGTTAAGTCAACGGCGTTCATAAACACGCTGAAAAGCGGTTATGCATGTTGATAGCACGCCGAAAATGGAAATACGAATTGGCGTGTCATACAAACGCCATTTCATGAGATCAGTCTGGCGTAGAAGACAGTTCTGGCGCTTGCTGAACACTGGGACATCCTGAAATGATGAATCTGTCTCCTTCTAGTTCTTCATGATCCTCTAAATGGTTCTTCCAGGTGAAATATATTTTGCAGCAAAAAATGAGGCTGACACAAGAAAACAATTCCCTCCTTTTATTGTAATCAGTCTAGTATAGTCTTATAATCCAATCAGAATGATAGAGTGATTTCACCTGCTAGTACTTGTTCTCACTTTCCTATGTGCTGATGACATGAGTGATAAAATAATGTTAGTTGGTCATTTTATACCAGGGCCAAAAAAATAAATACAAATAAATCAGGTTTTGTGATAAAGAACATTTTTTAAAAAGCTTTTTGTAATTTTTCAAAATGCATCTAATCTCTCTGAAGCAATTTGAATCATCACCACAACTGAAGCAGCAAACTTTGCAAAACACAAGATTAAGTCACTGCCAATACTTTTGGCCATGTATTGCTCTACTGCAGGCTGTCTGGTTCATGCATCGTAGCAAAGTAAATGAGGAAAAAATAAAGGCCCCTGGTGCTCTCCCTCATGATGATAATGAGGTGAACGGTCCCAGTGGGCTTTGAGGTTAGGCACAAAGGACAGTGTTTCCGCTCACTGGGGAGATGGGACAGCTAGAGGGTTGAAAATAGCATGTGAATCCCACCCTCCGGGCTCTTTCTTGTTCTTTTGGACACTGTGTGAGGGTCTCTTTCCCTTTACCCTGCTGACTTCCATATATAGAGACGTCCATATATAGTCTTTACAGCAGGGTCACGCTGTCAGTTTCAACTCAGTGCTGGATACAAAAGTAAATGCCATTTTCTGTCACAGCAATATATATATTAATATAGTAGATATAATCTAATATAGATAGCAGGTTAAGAATATTTAGAGCAAATGAGGTATTTTTCATGGTTAATCAAATGCATGTTGGTTCATAAAAGTTTTTGCTCATATCTTCAAACAAAGAGGACAATAAGATAGGGACAGGAAGTGAAAGCATACACTCTGCTGGCACAAGACAACGCCTCCATCTCTAACAGAAAAAGGGAAGAGTCCCATCAGAAAGAGAGACAGCACAAGAGAAAGACAGAGAGAAAGAACAGACATGTTACGCAGCCCCCTAGAACTATATACATTTTCCTTTCACTGTTTAATTTCTCTTGCCTTTTAAAACATATTGTGTGTAGTCTGTTTCACCATGCAAATTCGTCACACTTTGTTGGTTTTTATGTATGGTACTTCTGTGCTGTTGCGCATTAGTAAGAAATACTGTATGTAGATGGCGTATTTCTTCTCTGTTACCTTCAACACTTTGAAAACAGACGTTGACACTCCTACATATTTCCTGAACACTTATTTCTATATGCAAAAGACGGCCAGCTTTCCATTCTAAAATTCTCACCTTAAGGACAGCCGTATCTTTTAGACTCTTTTTTCTCTGGCAAGAGTGTGATCTTTTCTCCTTGTTCCTTCAACTGTAGTATCTCAACAGGCTGGAGGCTTCAGGGTCAGCTGATTGAAACCACTTACCTAAAAAAGTTTTTTTTAGAGTTAATGCATGGGAAAATGCATGTCATACCTTGGTGAAGAGTCAGGCCAAGACAAAAACAGTCTTGCTTTTGATCATAGGAGCAGGGGAGGAGCACTCCCGGGCTAAATCTGTCCCTTTCTCTGCTTCTCAAATTAGATGTATGGAGCGATGGTGCTACAGCTTAATTCCCTATCCGGTTGATAAGCACTGGCCTCATCCCATCGTCCTTTGAGGGACCATTATATCATCCTAATCATTTGACATTAAAGAAGATTCATTGAGTTTCTAACTATTACTCTTACTTCTATGAACGTGCATGTATATTTTTAGATATTGATGCAAATATTGATAAGTGTTTTATATAAAATACATATTTTCTGTCTGCTCGGATGTGTGCTAAAAGCTTTGTACCTCTTAGTTACTTAACTTATTAGTTATTTATAATAGTTTTATGGTTTTGTATCATTTGCGTTATGTTCTTAAAACTCCCTTGAAATTGTTCAACAAGCACTATTGTCTTTTTCTGTTGACATATATTTACTTTTGAAACAGGAAGTTGTTGTCGAAGGGGTTTTTCTGTAGTTATTTTGTCAACAAATGGTGGACCCCTCTTTGGTTATTTTAGCGCCATAAACCATGATTTGCTCTTCGCTAGTAGATTTGCAGATTGCATTCGTGGATTGGACATTGGACTTGACCTCAAAGCCAACAGACATGACCACAAAACCTTCATGGGGTCTTTAAGGATTTCTTTTTCAAATAGTCTGCTGTCATCCTCGATTTGTGTAAGCATCATGAGTTGTTTTAGTGCTGATGTCATTCTTTTTATGAATAATGGTTCTGAAATGTAGAAGGAACGGTATTGTGACCACCAGACACTCACCTAGAAGTCACAGTGGTAAATTTGAGTGATCTCAATTATTATAAACTTTAGGTTTGTTGCAGACAAATATCAGCATGATGATGTTTTGTGGTTGTATTTGGCTACACAGAATGAGCAGAGTTGTATAAGCATGTTATTTTATTATAAAATAGAAAGAGCAAAACTAGAGTCTGCCCAGTCATGTTTGGAAATAGAACTGTTCTAGAACTGCGGTACCTATACTTCATTATACTGTGTCTGACATTCTCGACTGAAAGGGAACGTCCTGGTTGCGTATGCAACCCACCGTTCCCTAGAAGGAGGGAACAGAGGATGTAGGCCCTTGCCACTACCGCTGTGTCCCCCAGTGGCCAGTAGCACGAAGGATCATTAGATGTTAAAGCCGCGATGCACAGCAGCTAGGGCAATTCATCGTATGCCAATGTGCATTGGCTCGCGTAGTTACACTTCGAAGTAGATAGGCTCTCAAGTGAGATCCCCATTCGTCAGAATTACTTCTGATGTACATCTCCATTCCCTCCTTGGGGAACGAGAGTTACCATACGTAACATAGATGATTTCTTTTTATGTCCAAAAAGGCTTTATAGTAGAAATAATTTTTGGTTCTGTGGTGCCACTTCACAGTAAAGGGCACTAACTGTGGTGGTTAGGGTTGTTCGCAAGGGGGAGGGCTGGTCCTATGAGAAGCACTTTGATATTGCACTGTTGATGAGAGAGTGTGTGCAGAGTGAGAGTGAGAGAGCAGAGAGAGACAGAACAACAGCAGAGCGCTCTGTAAACAGGCTGTCAGAGAGAAGTGCAGGGACATTTTCATCTGCTACAGCCAAAGGAGTGCACTGCATGCAACACTGAAGGATAATCACAAGAGGCAGAGAGAGAGAGAGAGAGGGCGAGAGAATGTTTAATTAATTCATACAGGAGGGGAGGGATGTTTCTGCCGCTGACTGAGCTCAAAAAAGCATTTTGTTTGTGAGCAGTCTGTGCTCTGAGCACCATCACATGAACAAGCAGAGGTATAGGGTAAGATTTGTCTTTCTTTCTCTCACGCACATTTGTTCTCTGCGCTCTCATGTGTTTTCTCTGTGCGCCACGTACCAATAAATGCCGTCTGCCTAGGCAGTGACCCTTTTTTTTCCTCCATGGTTTTGTTCTCTATGGTTCTGTCAGTCAGCAACGGAAGCCTGCAGATCAGAAACTGTCACACCAAAACATGCACATTTATTAAGGCTTTTTAAACTTGTGTAGTCTGAATTAATTACTGCGCTTTCTGTGGATTTTTTTTCTCAGTTGCACCATCTTCATCGTCTTGCAGGAGAGGATTTTAGGTGTTTCCTGTGCTTTGTTGAGTTCACGTGTAGGATGTAGACTGTTTAGTGCTTTTGTTATTGTCTACATTGTCATAGTTTGTCTGCCATGTCAGAGCTGAGTGCTGATAGTGTTTATATTTCACATTCAGCTGAGAGATCAATAGAGTTGGATGATGGATAGATGGCTTGTGGATGGATTCTTTTGATATGGGGGAAATTCAGCTCAGACTATTTGACCGGGTTAGTTTGGCATCTTTCGTAATGCCCTGGGGTGGACCACAATCTCTGTTGTGAGGGAATGCAATCAATTTTGATGTGTGCGATGATTCATTCTCTTCACAAACCTGTGCTATCATGTGGTCAGAGATGCTGGTAAATATCCAATCAGCTTGCTTAATTAAAGCTCATCATGT
Organism: Hybognathus amarus; assembly: GCA_030378365.1. Lineage (NCBI taxonomy): Eukaryota > Metazoa > Chordata > Actinopteri > Cypriniformes > Leuciscidae > Hybognathus > Hybognathus amarus. The sequence continues at coordinate 130,423 of JAQIUQ010007609.1, forward strand.
AATCACCAAAGGCACTGGGTTTTCATGTCTCAACAGGATCTCTGAAGCAGGAACAGCTTGAGCGTTGTGTGCGTGTGTGGTTTCATGGGTTGAAGCTTTGAGCTTTTCTCTATAGCTGCTTGAAGACACGATTCATGTTTTCAGTCCTCAGAGAGGGCATGCTGAATGCTTGTGTGCATGTTTGCAATGTTTTACTCAGTAATTAGACATGCTCTCAGTCATTATAAAAAGAAACACTGAGGATAAATATAAAGAAAGAGAATAGATTGCTCATGAAACTTTACCCAAGGTCAAAAGCAGCAGTCAGCCACAAAGTATCTTAATGTAGTTTACGATAAAGGAGAGCCTGAATAAACACATACTGATCTTACTGTTTTCTTTGGCTTGCTCTCTCATCTTTACTATGCCGGTCTTGCGTAGATGAATATGTTTCTGTCTGGTAGAGAAGCGCAGTGTTTTGTCCTGGTGTCCTTACTTGAAGTATGTATGTGTACACGTAATGGGAGACGCACTGAGGGTCTGTGTTAGGGTTTGTGTCTGTTAGTGGGAAACTTTTTTAAATAAATAGAAAGGGAGCTATGCATGTTGTTCTATTTTGAATAAATGTTGGACACGCATTACAATATAGAGCTGTGGATTTCTGTACATTACTGTCTTTCTTCTTCTCCTATTTCCAAGTAGGTACTTCACGTTATTGTCATTTACTTTATCGTTCCTGCAACAACAACATCAATAATAGTAGTAGTAATAATAATAATAAATGGGTTTTCGGCCTCCAACATTAAATTAAATTGATTTATACATCACTTAAACTTTTAATAAAGAAAAGGTGTTTTGTAAAGAAACTGTTTATATACTTTCCGACGTGGTGCAATCGGAAAAGAACCTTGCATGCCTAAATAATGGTGAATTTGTGTTTTGAGATCGTTAAATGCATGCCCATTTCCCATTGCTTAATTTCAACAGTGCATGTCAATTCTCTTTCCTTGTACTGTTTCATCAGCCATTACATTGTTTTGGACCATTAAGGATACCATGCTAAATATCAGTTCTGTCACACACTTTACTAATGCATAAGTGGCAAAGACATCTGTAATTAATTATATTTGTGAACATTGTAAAGAATTGCTTTGTGGGAACAAGCACTTAAAGCGTTGTCAAAGTTGTTTTTGATGTGAGAAAAGAGAACTCTAAAAGGCATGTCATGTGAAATGCATTAGATAGAGTCACATCAATGAAGTAAGCACAATTTTTTTAGTTTTGAATTGGGAGTTACTTTTAATGCTCCTGTTGTTGCTTTAGGCCTGGACATGTTACGCCGATTCAGCTTCTGTGAAATCAATAGGAAAAAAAATATCTTTACCCAGACAGCAATGCTCAAACAGACCCAGAAGAAGATCCATACCTAAATGCCCTTTAGTGCATCTAACAATCAGACAACATTTCTACTTAAGTAGTGTGTGAGATACTTACCTTTTATTCTTTTTGATTTGTTCCACTGTTCCTTCTGCAGCTCTTCTGCAGCCTTAAATTATAAAAGGGGCCGGGCCGCTGGTTTGTGGACAGAGCATGAGTCCTGCTGTATATAGATAGATACTCATAGATCTACTGAAAACATTGAGTTGTAAGAGAACATCTTATATCATGCCAATATAAAATGTGTATGAATTTATTAGATAAAGTGTACATTTTTAATTCTAAATAAAGTAAAAGTTCCAACTCTATATTAAGTTACTTTAAGTACTATGTTCCTACATTGAAAAATAGATACAATGTTCACTGAACAAAATTATGTATGCGACACTTTTGTTTTTGCCCCCATTTTTCATGAGCTGAACTCCAAGATTTAAAGACTTTTCTATGTACACAAAAGGCCTATTTCTCTCAAATATTGTTCACAAATCTGTCTAAATCTGTGTTAAGCTTGGTTCACACTACATGATTTTAAGCCCATTTTTATCATTTTGTTCAGTATATTTATTGTGTTCATAGTGAATTGTAAAACACTTTTGCTGCTATTGAGGTGTGATATGGGTAAGGTTAGGGACAGGTGTGGTGGTCTGGGAAGGTTTAAGGGTGGGTTAAGGTGTAAGGGAAGGGTCAACAGTGTATTTACAAATGTAATTACATATATGAATTACAGCTGTAATTACATGCAGGTACAAGTACAATGTAAAAACAATGTATGTACACAATAGGTCCGTTATATCAAATAATTAATTTCAATGTTAGTACATAGTTAAAGCCACTTAATATAAAGTGGCACCAATATTAATTTTCCTACACTGTTAATTGGCTGGCAGGATCCATGTTACAGCCAATGCTGTGACATAATATATCCTCATCCTGTTTGCTTAAGCCATGCAACTGTTCTGACTTGTCCAATTTTTAGCTTAAATTTTTCATTTTGCATCAAACCCCTGTCTAGTCATTTTTATGCATTGGAAATATATAGGGTTGGGTTCTGTTTTGATGTACCCAAGTGTACCTAAAATAAAAATAATTTAATATGCAAGTCGTCTTAGTTTAATATACAATTTCTTTTTATTAATTAACCACTTGTAAACTCATGTTCTCTGTTCTTTTTTTATAAATATAGGATTTGTATTGAATCCTTATTCATTGAGTTGAATCTGAAATCGAATCGAAGTTCAGAATCGAAAGCTAATTGAGAGCTTGCAAATCAAATCGAATTGGAACATTAAATCGATACCTAGCCCTATTGGAAACTGAGATAAAATAAAAATTACTAAAACTAAAGTAAAAAATCAATTGTGTCAAATATAAATATTTAATTAAATTACTTTAAATACTGTATAAATAATATTAAAATAATACTGAACTGATCACCAATTTTTTCCACCATTTTTTCAGCAGTTAGTCTCAGGTTAAATTTGTTGTTAAAATGAATTGTTAAAAGGGATCAAAACTTGATCGAACACTTACTTTTCAATGTTGGGTGAACTAACCCTTTAATGAGATATTAGAAACTAAATGTATAAGATTTAACATGAAATAGAACATTGCTGTTAAAATACTATAACATGGAATCTATGAGGAAAAATTTAATATTGTAAACAAAACTTTATGCATTACAAAATAAAAAAACGAAATATATTGAGAGTATGAGAAGCATTCCTGTGATAGAAGTTATTATTCTCAGATGGATCTGTAGGATTATATTTCTGATTATAAAATTGCTGTCAAGAGTGTGTCATTGACAATTATAATTGCTAATTTGATTGTTTCAAGCAAAGGTTAAATAGTGTGCTGCAATAGTGTATTTACATTTACATTTAGTCATTTAGCAGTATATGTTTCATAAAACATATATTGCAAATGATCATGTTGATAAATAAATTTCATGTCTTTTTTTAATTCAGTGTGCTACACACAACAACAACACTTTCTTACACCTATGTTTCTCATGCACACATTGCGAATGTTGTAATCTATTAATATGTGTGGCGAAATAAATATAAACTGCTTTTAAGTTCTTGAACATACATCAGTATAGTTGTACAGCCACAGTACAGCCACAAACTGCATAAATAAACTGAAGTTGCAATTTGCTAATTTTTTGGCCCTTCTTATTTCTTGTGAAAGGCCAGCAGTTCCTGTCATTGAAATGGCATTATCAGGTCCCTTCCAGCCTCATCCCTTGATAATGTGACATCTTTAGCTGCCACTCTCATCCACTGTCAGAGCTCTTTCTTCCGGCTGCACGCCAGACCACAGAGATCTGTTGAGTTATTCTGTGGAGAATATTACAAAATATTACACCATACCTTATCATACTTAAGACTGTGACAAGCAGCTGGGTGTGAGTTAGTGAAACGGGCTGCACATGCTAGCACTGCTGTTGGCTCTGAATGGACTGTGACTCCTGCGGCCCAGCCATGCTGTTTAATTCTAGAGCGGTCTGTGTTTATGGAAGCTGGGATTTTGATGATTCTGTGCCCCTCACTAACCTCTCAATCCCAGCTGTTCAGCCTGCCACTCTCGGCAGATTTTTCATTCATCACAGCCACTGTCTCACACACACACACAAAAAATGTTATGTGCTGTTTTCAACATTGATAACTAATATAATAATAACATGCACCAATCAGCATATTATATTGATTCCTGAAGGAGTCTTTAGCCATTTTCATGAAATCTTTATATTCAACCATGACCTAAAAAAAAACATGACCCTTTAACACTTACTATTGTGTCTATATGTCTACTATTTAATAACAAACAACCTTGCTATGTGTAATGTGCTATACTAACTGGGACTGGTCATAGCACTTGCATACTGGATTGTTGCCCTATTGTAGGTTTGATTGCCTCTCCTCATTTGTTAGTAGTTTTGGATAAAAGTGTCTGCTAAATGATTAAATGTAAACTTATACGATGGTGTCTGCTTTGTCGAATGAACCATAAAGGGAATAACTATTTTCATGAACTATTTTCTAAAACAATGTTAGGGTTTGTTTGGGTTAGTCCATAGTAGCAGCTTTATTTAGGTACAATAAAAGTCAAAGGGAGGTCTTCATCATGATACAAAACGTGTGTGTGTGTGTGCGTGAAACAAACACAGCTGCAGACAGTTATTCTGAGGAACTCTTCACTACATGGCAAAACCAATTTGGCTGACTAGCTAGCTAGCTAGCTAGCACCCAACTCATAAGTTTAGAATAAATAAAACAGTTGGTTGTTTTCGTAACTAATGTTCTTAGGCACAGTACAATGAATAAGAACATCTCTTACTTTACCTAATTGAAAAAGCATGAGGCATTGAAAGTGTCAAGCATGCGGACTAAGAGGCTTGTAGATCTGGATAATTTCACATAAAAATTCAGTAGGACTCCGCTTCAAGTTCCTTATTGTTGCCTGCATTAAGCGTCTCACTAAAATTCCATTAATGTGAGATGTAAATTTGTCTTGTTTATAGACATGGTATGATCCTCCTGTATTTTACGTACGTTTTGAGAGTTGCATGGCTTAGAGTTGTTTTAGAGACATGTTTGACACTTAAAACCTAATGAATGGAATCACAAAAGTTGAATGTATAACCATTTATAAATTATACAGAGATATTTACAGCAATGATTCAGATAGCTTAGGCTGCTGATGAGCAAGACTTTCATGAAATATCTATTTGGCAATGAATATAATATTAGCTCACTGTTTGATTTTTGTTAAAACATTTCATGTTCAGTGGGAGGAAGGTCGTGACAGGACCTAAAGAAGGCGGGTGCAAGTGGATTTTTATTGCTAATTACGTTAATAATAATTTCCTTTGGTACTTTACTGAATGGTCCAAATATGATTAATAAGGTTACTGGAAACTATGTGTCTGGGACAGAGTGGGAAGGGATGTTATAAACAGGGCAGAAAATAAGAGACAGTTGCTCATAGCACTGTCAAAGCTCAACCGACAATCACTGAGATTTCGGTTTATCTCTTCGCTACTTTTTGATCCGTGAAGTTCTTTTCCATTGTGGGCTGTGCCGGAGTCCATCACATCTCTGTCATGCTGAAACTGTTATGTCAGTTGCACCCACATTACAAAGGCACAGTGTAAATAGTTTTCACCTTCCCCAGTACTATATAGCGAAACTATCTGTGGGCTATGCAGAAAGAGTTTAATAATGGATCTGAGAAAGGGTCAGATAAAGAGGTACATGTTAAAGAATGGTCTCATAAATGCTACATGAAAAGGAGATGAATGAATCATAGACCAAGCATGTAGTTTGGAGAAAAGTGGGGGAGGAAGAGAGAGAAATGGACAGAAAGATAATATAGATGTGAGGGAATGGTATAAATACTCCAGGGCTGGAGGATAATGGAGTGTCAGTTGGAGACAGAGAGGCAAATGGAATAGGTACATGCATTTCTTCACTGCTAGACATGAGAGAGCGGATGGAGAGAGAGAATAATGAGGCTCATACTGTTTAATGGCACTAAGAGGCAAAATATCTCTGGATAAGATCTGTGTTCACTGTACAAGCCTTTTGCTGGACAACATGCTCTGTCCCAGTCAGATCTAGAGGAAGTTGCCTGAGCTTATAAGTCAGGGGGAAAAAGAAAACACCTCCAGGGTTCAACAGTAAGGGTTCAGCTGTGATCGAGATTTCAAACATATTGGTAGAACAGTGCATTTTACCACAGCTTGTGTTCATTGGTCATGTTTATGCCCTAAAAACAAATATTTTACATTCTGTGATTAATTATTAATTAATTGCATGCTGTAGATCTTTTTTTTAAGATTAATACTTTAATTCAGCAGGGGTGCCTTAAATTGATCAACAGTAAAGACATTTATGTTAGATTTGTATTTCAAGTAAATGCTGTTCCTTTGAACTTACAAACACAATATGTTTAAAGTGTAAAATAAGGCATGTTTCTTGAGCATCGAATCAGTAAATTAGAATGATTTCTGAAGGAGTAACAGCTGCTAAAAAATCATGACATCATAGCTTTCTGAAATACTGTTGTAGCGAAGGGCACGTGTTCATTGAGATCCACAACAGGAGAGAGATATAGGAGATGAGTGGTGCGTAAGTAGGTCAAGTACAAAATGACAAAATACAACATAAAGTCTAGGCCTGGTCCTCTTTTGTCCATTACTGTTGTCGCTCATTCTTGTATGCGTCCATGAGACCGATGCACCATGCAGGAGGTGCTCATCTGTAATCATGCTGTAGGCTTTGTGCTGTCCTACGGCCCTCGGCCTCGTCCTGCTTGCCACAACTGTACATAGATTTAATTGTGACAATGATTTTTTTGTGAAGTATTATAAATTATGGAACAAAACATTTTCCTTGATGTATCAATTATGCTGCTAAAATTAAAATGTATAACTTTTGTTGTAGGGCTAGTAACACAAGACTGATTGGACAAGCAGAAAAATAGTTGAGTTCAGATCAAATTCTTTAGTGGAAATATGTTGAATATGCCATAATATACATAGAAATCAAACCACAGAGTTTAAAATGTAGTGCAATAAAAATATGGAACAGGCTTAATTTTGGGGGCAGTTTTCACATTATTTTTTTCAGGGATAGTTGTTTAGCATTGACTGGAATATTGGGCTGAGAAAGGGTGAATGGGATCAGGACATGAAACTGGTTTCCCATGAACCACCAGCTCCTGTATGTGTCCCGAGCTCCAAGCACCACAGCTCTGACAAGCTCAGTAATTTATGGCGTCTAAAGACAGGAGTCAATCTAGAGACCATTTCATACATGGATAGTGGAATCTTTTATTTTCCAAACTATTGATTTACACTTAGAATTTAGTTAGACGTATAAACTTTCATGTTGTTAAATGATTTGTTTTTTAACATCTACAGTAAGTTGTCCATCTTTTATTATATATTATTCATGTGGTGTACTGGACCTGGTCCAGAAAGATTTTTTATTGACATAAATGGAAAAAATTGAAACCTTTTGAAATGTGGGTGTTGTTTATTTCTCATTCTATTACATGTTTTATGTTTACATGCATTCGATTTAATGAAATATGAGAATGATGTCTCATTATGTTTTGCTTTCTTGTGCACTGGTACAAATACACATCCCATAAGGCACTGATGCACACACACACACACACATACACACTGATACACACAAACCCATTACCGCTTTCATTTCATCTCCTTGCTGCAAACTTATGACGTCAGGTTGCCAGGCAACTGTCTGAGCAAACAGAATCCCTCTCTGACGCAGAGGGGAGGCCCCATCCTGTTGATCAGCACGTGGCTCGAGCAGCCCATTAAACACACACACGCCACACACACACACACACTCACACTTTTGCATAATACAGCAATTAACTTTGTCTCTCGATCCTTCCTTTAATGTACACGTCATTAACCTATTAGTGAATTCTGCCCTTGACAGTAATATCTTATGGATAGCTTACATTGTTAGGAGAAAAATACTATGAGTGCTGAGGGAAACCCACACATGAAGAAGTGTTTCTCTAACCGTAATGAGGAATTTGAGAAAAGTGAAAGGTAGTTTGCATGGTGGGAGGATCAAAAATATGTTCCTTCTTCTGGTGATACTATAATTAAATCCTTTACCACAAACCTTTTATCTTTATAGAAGACAGTTATGTCTTTATAGTGTCTGTCTTCTCTCGTTTATTTTATTTTTTCACCTTGACTCAACCTCACATTTTCCACCTTTTAGCACTCAGTATGGCACGTCTCCTTTCATAAGGATGGAGCAGGTGGATTTGATTCTCACAGTGTTCTAGCAGCAGGATATTATGGCACCTCGATAAAACTAAATTTTCAGCCTGTCTGTTTGAGACACCACAGTAACATGATCTCATTCTTTAAACAAGACCCCATGGTGCTTTAGTCTGTAGTAGTGTTGTAGTACTCAAGACCGGTCTTGGTCTCGCGAACGGTCTCAAGACCACTTTTGATGGTCTCGTCTCAGACTCGACTGCTTTTGGTCTCGGTCTTGTCTCGGTCTCAGACATTGAGGACTCTGGATTTTTTTTTCAAGACCAGACAAGACAATAACTGAAAATATCACTAATTTGTGATATATCAGTATATTGACTATTTTTTTTTGTTAACATCCTTGCTGTTACTGTATGTAAAACGCACTGATTCAAATCCAAGCAATAAAGTGACTCATTGGTCATTGCTAATTATGTATTTTTGTTACTGCTGCCTGTCACCCAGGAATTCATGTTCATGTATTGTTAATAAAAGGCAGAGAAAAGTGAAGACTTGTTTTACATTCTGTAGTAAATGATGGAAGTCACCAGGAGTATTGAATAAAGACGGTTTATTTCAGCTTTGAGTGTTAAATATCTCTGTTTTTATGGGAATGTGGATCTTTCAGATCAATCTCAATCTCTTTTGATCATGTTTCACATTTTATTGTGTCATGTAGTGTGGGGCGCTGGTCTTGGTCATGACTCGGTCTCGCCCTCTCTCGGTCTTGGTCTCGTCTTGGTCTCGGCCCCTAAAAGTCGTGGTCATGTCTCGGTCTCGATACACTCTGGTCTTGGTCTTGTCTTGGTCTCGGGTTAGGTGGTCTTGACTACAACACTAGTCTTTAGATTAATAGCAATTTTTGAACCGGGAAATCAACATCTGAAGTATTATTTCAGTGGTCATGAAAATTGGACCATATTACTTTTAGGACTGATAATTGCCATAGACCTTGCACTTCTGGGGCGGCAGTAGCTCAGTGGTTCATGTAGGTTGTCTACAAACCATAAGGTTGGTAGTTCGATCCCGGTTCCACCTGACCAAGTGTCGAGGTGTCCATGAGCAAGACACCTAACCCCAGCTGCTCCCGACGAGCTGGATGGCGCCGTTGCATGGCTGACACTGCCGTCAGTGTATGAATGAGTGTGTGAATGGGTGAATGTGAGGCTATGTAAAGTGCTTTGGTTGCCATTAGGTCTATGAAAGCGCTATATAAATGCAGTCCATTTACCATTCTAAATTAAAACAATATTGAGCTCATTCTTCTCATGTGATATGTATTGCAATTTTTTTAAAGTATTTAAGGAATTGTATACAATGTGGTTTTGATTCCCAGACTGTTGATATCTGTTGAAGTCTTAAAATAAATAAATAAATAAATAAATAAAAATATGATATATATATATATATATATATATATATATATATATATATAATATATATATATATATATAAGGAGGCTACTCTTTAAAATAAAAAAAAACTAATAATAAATGATGTACAAATAGCAAAGAAACACTATCATCAATAAAACAAACTTGACACTAAAGTGCTTTATGTGAAAAACACCTGATGTGGTTTAATGCTCAACCACAACATCACTGGTTGTTGTTTTAGAACATTAAGCCACATTAAACATTCTTCCTATTAAACCTTTTAAAATATAAAATAATATAAGGTATTGTGGATGATCACTACTGAATGAACATAACAGTGTAGAAAGACGGTTACTATTTTATTGTACTCGTATCAATCATTTTATAAACATTTCACAAGCATTTAAAAATACATTTTTCATGGTAACAATTCAAAATCTCAAGAATCACCTTTTGTAGCAGAAATCGGAGCCTCTTCCCTGAGCAGGATGTTTTAAAGAGCCCCTATCATAGCGTTTGAAATGTTCCTATTTTTGTTTTAGGAGTTCCCAAAAACATCTTAACATGCATGCAAGGATAAAAAAAAAACACTTTATTTGTCTTATAATATGCATTTATTTTGAACTGATTTGCTCAGCGACTCCCAAATGATTCGTTCTCCTTTGAGAATCTGCGCGATTGGTCAAATTACCCAGTCAGTTGTTATTGGTAAACCGTAGGCAGAGATTGTCAGCAATGGAACGCCCATAACCAGGATTATAGCTTGTCAAGTGTTGAAAATTGTATATAATGTTTGAACAAACGTGTCAGGAAAAAGTGCACTTTCCACACGGTCCCTTACTCGCGTCTCCGTCAAGAGCGCGCTTTCCCGGCGAAACTCACATTGCGGCGGCTTTTAAGGGACATTGCTTATTATATAGAGCGAAGTCATATTTGGCTAAGTCGTTTAGGAGGTAATTACCATTTTTCAATGAATGTCTGGTGAATATCAAAAACATAACTAACTTTACCCTGCTTAGAAGCTGCGCGGAGTGTACACAACACACACAACACAATATAACTATATTGTGCATGCTACAGAAAACATAACAGCAAACATTATTAATAATACTTACAGATTGTGATTCGGAGGAGGACGAACCTGATCCATATACACTGGATACTGAGCCCTCCTTCAGGAACAACCGACTTGCGAATCCACATTTGAATTCATTTATGTTTTTGAATGATTCGTCATTAAAATGATGAGAACACAAGATTCGGGCTATACTGTTGTGGTATCGTTGCAAATATGAACTCTAACCACTGATTCTTCACATGCTCGTCCCCAAGTGGCTGAACTGTCCTTGCAATGTAGAACACAGCGTCTTTTCGACATGATGTTAATCAGCTGAAGTATTTGAACATGTTCTAGACTTCAAGTTTACAATTCCGTCTGCGCGCACAGTAACTGGGAGCGGCCAATGAGCTAATGTTTTGTATCTAAGTCACGACGAAACAGCTAATGACTCATTTCAAAAACAATTCATTTCATATACTCAGAGTCGACTCTCACTTATGAAAGACAATAACTTTATATACTGTGCACTTTCAGATATCTTTGCAGGATGTTTTCGTTCCCCTATATTCCACACTACATGAACAGTCATTTTCAAAAATCCATGATAGGGGCTCTTTAAATTCACTATGAACTCTCTCAAGCTTTGTGACAGATAATGTAAGTTTGGTTATTTTGATCCTGACTTGCAGATTGTGAATAACCTTTGCTAAACTGTGAATTCAAATGTGAAAACAAACTTACTTTAAGGGTAGGCAGAAATACAAGCCTCTCACTAAAGTACTTGGACTCAAACCAAACCTTTTTGTTGGCTGTGATGTTCTATGTTGTGCTAATTTGGCACATATTTATAAAGTGGCTCAGTACAGCTATGACAAGTTTCTATATTATTTATCCTAGGCAGTGTTATTGATATCAGGTTTGGCAAGCCGAAAGGAGAGTTTAATTCTGGGAATCAAATATAATGTGTGTAATCCAGAGTTAATACTTTTGGGCCTTGTCCCATAGGAATTTTTCAGTTCTATTTTTGGTCTCTATGTGAAATGTTCCACAAGGGGAAAACAAATTCACTTTGAAGTCACAGATGGTAACAGAAAATCAGGTCCTTGGTTATGAATCAGTAAATCAGAATTATGGGGGAAAATTGATGATGTCTCATATGAATTCCCTTATTAATAGGTGTTTATACGGTACACAGTCATGTCAGGGTTTGGATGAGTTATCACTGACTATATTTGTCTTTCTATTACCAGACAGGGTTGCATGATTGGATTGATCATTTAATTATATAGAGATAATCATCGATAATAAAACTTAATTTGAAGCAATGTTTCAATTAGTATCCTCCTGTTTCCTTAGTTCTGCGGATGCGTTTTTGTGCAGGAGTTGCATGTAACTTTATGGATCATTATTTTTAAATTCAATAAACTGAACACAAAAAAAAACTTAAATCTAGTATTCTTTGTCTGAAACCGGACAGAAGTTAAATCAGCTCAGTAATGCATTTTAGTCTAGGTCTAGGCTATGCCTGGTCTGTTAAACCGGGGATCAAGGCTTAAATATATGGGGAGTAATTAGTATGAACGGTAACAGAACGGGTGTTATAGAAATAACTAACTACAGTACTCAGACTCCAAAACTGAACATACACGGGCAAGATTCCACACAGTGATAATCACTGCTTTACTGTGTGTTTCAATACAGTTATACCTAGCACCTACGCCAAAATCTTTATCTTTATTTATCTACAACTGATTGCCATATTTTCGTTTTCAATCATCCACTTATAGTTTATCAGTTTTTGCTTCCTTTGTTTGTGCTTTTATAATGTTTTCCACAGAACTGAATTTCCCTGAATTCATCTCAAATTCTCTATTACAGTCATTTGCAATCAAGAAAGTTTTGTTTTTTATTCATTTTAATCTTAACTGGATGATTTTATCAACATGCCAATTACTATTTACATTTGGCACTGTTTCCTGGTGACAACAGCATTGTTATTTAAAAAAGGGTCACACTTACAGTATGACACTGTCAAAGACAATCAAGGCTTGTTTGCTGTGATCATAAATTAATAAATGAAATAATTGTATTATGTAAAAACACTTACAATATACACTCACCTGAAAGGTCTATTAGGAACACCAGTTCAATTTCTCATGAATGCAATTATCTAATCAACCAATCACATGGCAGTTGCTTCAATGCATTTAGGGGTGTGGTCCTGGTCAATACAATCTCCTGAACTCCAAACTGAATGTCAGAATGGGAAAGAAAGGTGATTTAAGCAATTTTGAGCGTGACATGGTTGTTGCCAGACGGGCCAGTCTGAGTAATTTCACAATCTGCTCAGTTACTGGGATTTTTCACGCACAATTTCTAGGGTTAAAAATTGTGAAATGGCAAAAATGCCTTGTTGATGTTTGTGGTCAGGAGAATGGGCCGACTGATTCAAGCTGATAGAAGAGCAACTTTGACTGAAATAACCATTCGTTAAAACCGAGGTATGCAGCAAAGCATTTGTGAAACCACAACATGCACAACCTTGAGGCGGATGGGCTACAACAGTAGAATACCCCACTGGGTACCACTCATTCTCCACTACAAATAGGAAAAAGAGGCTGCAATTTGCAAGAGCTCACCAAAATTGGACAGTTGAAGACTGGTAAAATGTTGCCTGGTCTTGATGAGTTCCAATTTCTGTTCATTCAAATGGTAGAGTCAGAATTTGGCGTAAACAGAATGAGAACATGGATCCATCATACCTTGTTACCACTGTGCAGGCTGGTGGTGGTGGTGTAATGTGTGGGGATGTTTTTTTGGCACACTTTAGGCCCCTTAGTGCCAATTGGGCTTCATTTAAATGCCACGGCCTACCTGAGCATTGTTTCTCACCATGTCCATCCCTTTATGGCCACCATGTATCCATCCTCTGATGGCTACTTCCAGGAGGATAATGCAGCATGTCACAAAGCTTGAATCATTTCAAATTGGTTTTCTTGAACATGACAACAATTAAACATAAAATATCTGTTGCCATTTGAAAGGAGAGGGAACCACTGCATTTTTATCATGATCCAAACAAAAATACACACAGGTACCATGACCAGTTGTTTTTGATTATAATTAGATTGTTAATTTCTAGATTTAAAGCAAAAACGGAATGGCTGACTTTTCAAGTTTTGTGAAATTAAGCTACACTTGCACAAAACAAAAACGGCAGATGGACTAAATGAAAATGCAAATTCACTATGTGACAGTAGGTGGTGCTTATGGAACAGCAGAGGTTTCTTTTTGGGACCGCTGTACACAAAGAGGAAAAGAAAATGTCATTGAACTTTTTTGAAGACAGTCAGTCTCCTCCCAGTTAGTTTGCTGTGGCTGGTACAGTATTAGCTCTGTGTTGTTCACTTCTTTGCATCTCTGGCCTGTGTTAATCGCCATGTCAATATTTCCATACAAATGACATTTTGAGAAATGGTTGCAATGCAGTTTGCGTGCATGTCTGCAATAGAGATCGGCCAAAATAAAACGTAAAAACTGGTCGACCTACCATAAATCAGAACCAGATGATTTTTGCTCCAAACACATGATCCGCAAGTCGCCGGTTCCCATTTATGGTCGGTCAACCGGTGCTCTCGATTGGCAAACTCTATAACAGTATTGTGGTACAGATTCTTCAGGGTCCTTCATTTTATTGTTAGACCATTGATATATATATATACTGTGTATATATATACAGTATATATATATATATATATATATATATATATATATATGATATAGTATATATATATATAATTTCTTTAGCTTTATATGATTTTTTTTACACTTTGTGTAGGCTATTTTATACTTCTTGTCTTTCGTCCTCCCTCGTGCTTAAACTCTTTTCTATGTACAACAAACCTCACACATCGCTCTTGTGCTTTTTAATCCAGTGGGAATGAATTTACTCCCTGGCATGCTGTAACTCATGGCAGCCCTATCAACTCCATTGATTTTTGGCTTTTTACTCTTGTCTCTTCCTCTCATCATGGCAGTTTCTCATGCGCCGGCTCCTCTCACAGATTTTGTGTCCATAATATCTTCCCTCCTTGTGAATGTGCTGGCAAAGTGCTGTTGATTTCTCGTTCTGCTTAAACTCTTCTGGAGTGTCAGAACAGGGAGGGAGACAAAGCTAGAGAGAAATAGAGACAGAACGAGATTATTCAGCAGAGAGAGAGTGCGAGGGACATTGATTGGGTGTGGCACTGAGCACAGAAGCAGGCCAAGCCCATGTGAGTCATTTGCTGAGTGGCCCTTTGAACTCAGAGCTATATGGAGGAGCATTGCTATGTTGTTTTAGCTGGGTGTACTGGAGCAAAGATAATGTCCAACTGAAGGCAAAGACAGCATACTGCATGAGCTCTACACCTTGTCAAAAACAAAAGGAGATACATCCTTATTTTTAAGTAAAATTGTATTGGTCAAAGGTTGTTGTTTTTCGCATCCCATGAGGCTTACTGTTGTTCTCAATTGTGTTTCAAGACTGAATCTTATCTTGTATGTTTGTTGTAAAATTTCTTGAATGGAAACAAGTGAGAGAATTATTGCAAAATGCTATCTTTCAAATTCGTCTGAAACTGAAAGCAGGGGCTTTTCAAGATTGACTAGCTCAAATTTAGCTAAAAGTTTCAAATCTATCTAATATGATGTGTATTTCAGTAAGTGAATTTTATATAGGCATATACAGTATATATATATATATATATATATATATATATATATATATATATATATATATATATATATATATATATATATATATATATATATTATATAGGCATATATATATAGCATCTAGCTCTAAATGATGTCTATTTTCGAAACGCTCTGAAATGTTCTTTGATGTTCTACAACAATCGGTCTGCACAAGTTGAACGTACCTTTCTTATTTAGAGTATCATTTCACAAAAAAAAAAGATTTCATATTTTGGTGATAGTTTGCCCCAAAATGAAAATTGTTTATTTATATTTTATCATTTAAAGGTTCTAATACCTAAGATTTTTGCATTAAAATATCCCAAAATCACAAGGCCAGTGTTATATATTTAGTTAAGATGATAACTTACAATATTCCAAATGTTTCAAACAATGTTTAAATCGCGAGTAAATTGAGATTTTAACCAAGGAAACGGGGCGTGTGAGCAGGGGTGAGCTGGGAGTCGCCAGTCAATTGCTGTCATATCCTGCGTTACCTCAGTTTCCGCTCGTACTACGTGTAGTCCTGGATAAATGCGGAAGTTGTAGTTGTGCGTTTGCGTCTATCAAGCAACAAACGTCAGCTTGTTTCGCGCATTTGTAATGGAATGGTGCACATTCTGGTGCATTATTCTTTTCAATTATTCTCGGAATGTGAACTGTTGGCTGTAAGGGGGTCGCACATCGGACGAGAAGAGCCGCGCCACGTCTAGGACAAAGTCCAGTATCGCACACCGGACGAGAAGAGCCACGCCACGTCTGAGGACAAAGTCCAGTATCGCACACCGGACGAGAAGAGCCGCGCCACGTCTAGGACAAAGTCCAGTATCGCACACCGGACGCGCACTTTCTCATCATGAAAGGAAGATAATGTCTGTTCTATGTTATGATTGTACTGTACAATTAAATACAATCGTTGCTGAGTCTGCAGTCTGAAAATTTTACATCAGAACATCTGTTCACTGAATGAATTGAGAATATCACCTGAAAAATCTAATAACATCAGTAATTGTCATTCAAGCAGCTGATTTCTGTAAATGAATACAAAACTAAATGCATATTGCAGCATAGGGCGAAGTCAGGATCCATTAGCAACGATTTGACTTCAAACCCTCTCCACCATAAGCTTCGTCCAGTGACTCGTACAGTAACATCTGTGATAACTAATTTACTTTTAAACCTGACTTTTCTTGCGGCTATTTCAGTTTAATGAAAAACAAGCATGTCATTAAATCGCAACATTTATAGAAATCGAACTTTACCTCATCCATGACAACTAATTTTCGATTCCCGTCTGACTGATTTATCCACGGTGGAAGTCTGAAAACAACAGTTCCCATCATTCCGCGTTCCTCCACGTCGTCATCAAGCAAAGCCGTTGTTGTTGTTTTGAATGTAGCGCCCTCTAGTGACATGCCAATCTTTAACAGATGCTTTTATCCAAAAAGAATTTTTTTTTATCCAAAGAACAACTTACAAATGAAATACTGAGCCAAATGTTGGTGAAATAAATGTGTCTTTAGCACCTTGAAAATGTTCTGTTGGAAATGCAAAGAACAAACAACAAAAATGATCTAAACAAAATGTTAGAGTGAAGAAAGAGTCAGTTGCACTGTTAGCATCTAGTGATGAGAGCTGATTAGGGAGAGGAAATGTGATGAGACCAAAGGGTGATAGGCGGGAGGGTGAAAGTGATATTATAGTCACACGGGCTCTGTTGTCATTGGTCTGTTTGCTAGAATCAGTAGTAAATATATAATAAATAATGCTTGACATGTCAATAACCTTAAGTCAGCTTAGAGACATTATTAAATCTGTTTTTCTCTCTGTCTTACTCTATAGATACCTCCGGTTGACAGGTCATCAGTTGCTCATCCGTGTGCACCCGTCATCTCACCACAGCAGAGCTACTCCGACTGGTGACACGGCACGCGCCTCACCTTCACACTGCCCTCGTCCTTGCGCCCTCCCTTGTTTCGCCAATTCTCATCAGGGACGCAAATTCACCATCTGCTCGTAAAGGAAAACAATATGAACATGCCAGATCATACCATCTTTTTCTCATACCTCACCTGAGGACAGTCAGCTTGGTTCCTTCAGCCTGCCGCAAGCGCTCTGATCAGCGAGATGGGAGACTGGGTGTGTCTGAGCCCAGCCGAATTCTCCCAGCTGCAGCAGTACAGTGAGTGTGAGTATCTGAGCACAAGAAGCCTCTCCTCTAAACTCTGGCCAGTTGATTGGAATTGATTTTGGGGCTGCTAGGTGGATAAGAATGGATGGGAAGTTTTATCGGTCCATTTAGTTGGTTCTTAGCCAAGCTTTTCGATGACTGTACGACTTAGCTCCATTGTTTAAGCTGATGCTTTGCTCAATTTGTTATTTTGGAAGATGCTTACACATTCTGAGGCCGACCCACTGGACTTTTAGGAAGCAATGCTGGGAATGTAGGCTGTATTGACGTAACACATCAATTTGCTGCCAGTGCTCTCTGCGTCTGTATTGATTAACAACGTTTAATGCAGTTATTGATGCAGACCACTTTATAAGCTATACAAGCCTATGACATGTTAAAGTGATGGTCTTGCTTATCATTTCACTTTTTTTATTTTGCAAGGGATCTGTGATATAACAGTTTTTAGGGAGTATTGACCTTATGCACATCTTCACCACTTCCTGAACTTAAACCAGCTCATTGTTTCCTGTCTGCCATTTTTGGCCGAACTTAATTAATTCAGGTGTGTCTGATTATTGTTGCCGTGACTACTGAGGTCAGGCACACCTGGAATAATCAATTTGTCCAATAATGACAGACAGGGAACAAGGAGCATGAAGTAGTGCAGCTGTGCATAAAGCCAATTGAGTAGTTATATTGATTTGATTGAGGAAAAAAAGTGAAATTGGATGCTAAAGCAGGATCAGATATTAATTCATCGTGTTTCTATTATTGTAAGAGCTTTCGGTAAGTCTGACTCATCTTTTATTATAGGACTGGCTGTGCCAGCACATATGCATGTGTAATGAGGAGGACTAGGCTTCATCTGGTCAATAAGGACCTGCCCGTTTGTCATTCCCGCTGAACAACTCCTTTCAACCTCAGGGGAAGCTTTTCTTGCATTAGCGTTGATGATATTTTGAATGTTTTCTTTACAAAGTTAATTGTGCATATTGTGTAATTGGCAGATATCAAAGCAGGTGGCTAGATCTCAAATGGCAAGAACAACATTAGAGTGTGAATGCAAGAATGCAAAAATATTTTATTATACAAGTGTATATAAATTTAGCTGGCAAGTTGGCTAATTGGGATTGGGAGTTCACTTTTCAAGATTAAAGGGGTGGTTGATTGCGATTTCATTTTTTTTTTTTCATGTTAAATAATGTGAAATGTTGCTGTTGGTGCATGAACATGAGCATGTAAGCTGATATATCGTCTTTTAAAAATCAGGAAGTTTAATGCCTACAAAAACGACTTGAATGGGTCCTACAACAGGTTTTATACGTAACTAACCCAAACATTTGCATCAACCCTCCTGCGGCTCCTCCCTCCCTTACGACTAAACCAGTCGTTCAAACGACAGAGGAGAAAGCAGCTTACAATAAAGGTGAAATTTATGAAAAAATAAGACTTAAAAAATAAAAAAACACGAATACATGTTATATTGCATCCCATAAACACAATCATGCAAAGAAAAAAAGCAGTAAACCACCCCTTTAAGGATGAAACAGCCACACTGGTGTACATTGTAGGACAATGAATTGTGGGTAGCAGTAGTTAACACCATTAGCTGCACTACTCCCAGAAACAGTGGTGTTGGTTTGATGCTGGTAGCGTAGAGATCAGTGCGAAATTGTATTTCAAAAAGTCCCCTCTTTATAGCTTCTAGAAATGTCATATTCTTCACATTCATGACGGTCTTTAATATTTTCCAAAAGCATGAACATTTACTCTGCTTTTTAAAAGTGTAAAACAGAATTTATTTTATATTTGATGTATTACAACTCTCAGCTCTGAATATTGTACATACTAGGTGTTTTTAATGGACATTATTCACTAATTAATTATTTTATTATTTATTTTTATGTTTTTATATTTATTAAAATAAAAAATATATTAAATATAAAAACTAATAGTTACTTTACAAATATAATACATAAAACAAAACAATTTAAAGGAAGAATAATGAATTATTCTGTGTCTGTGTGGTCTATGGGCACTTTATTAAGTTATAATACAGGATATTTTAAGAGTTTATGGCAGGTCCATCTGAGGCTCCCATATCTCCAAGAAGGTTGGAGTATCACAAGCTTGTTTCTTGATTACTGGGCCTTTCATCAGTTACATTTAAAAAAATAATAATAATATGTACACCATAGTCGACTATTACCTCAGCTGATATGTGTTTTATTTTCTAGTAAATAATTATAATTCTTTTTTTTTTCAGTTTTAATATAATTAACATTTTCTCAATTATAAAAAAATAAACATTTAGACAAGGTTAATAAAATGATATTCATAAGACTGTAAACCTCTAAACACACTGTTGTTTTGTGATTATCTGCACGGTACTGGGTGATATGAATTTCAAAGAGACCTTTGTGCCATTTTACCCTTAGAATTACCATGAAATTTCCAAAATGAGCATCTATCTATGCTTTGTGAGGTTAATTGTCTTGTAGGAGGCTGGTAATATATCTAAAATACTCATAAAGTCAGGAAATTCACATTTCTTTTGTTTGGGGCGAACCCCTGGTAACAGAATTGTTTAAAAAACCCAGTGACGAACAGTGACGACAGAGTAATCAGTCAGAAGTGCTCTCAGCCTGGAGTCATATTTACGGTATAATGCCTTTAAAAATAGCACATGCATTATGTGGAGTATATTTTGGGATACTGGACACATTTCCATTAAGAATTCAGTAGGTGTGAGATGAGGCATTAATCTTAAACTTTACATCTCACAGATGAATTACCTGGCCTGTCTGACTGTAGAACAGATTTGAGCATTACCAGTAAAGATGTAATGGTGTGAAAATTTCATATCACGATTGTAGTGAATGAAATGATCACTGTTATCGGTATTAAAACCGTATAGTTAAAATACGATAGAACTGTTCAAAAAGTACTGATACAAACAATGAAATAAGTTTTATATCAAAAACCAACAAATAAATAAAATGAACAGTAATGAACAGAATTTTTGTTTGCATAACAATTAAAATAATAACATTAAAGGGATAGTTCACCCAAAAATGAAAATTCCTTTAGTATTTACTCCCCTCATGTTGTTCCAACTTCGTAAGACCTCTGTTCATCTTCGGAACATGAATTAAGATATTTTTGATGAAATCTGAGAGCTGGATCACTCCTCCATACTAGTCCATAAGCTTCTTGAGGGATTGAAACTTGCCGGCCTCGAAAAGTTATTAAAGACATCATTAAAATAGTCCTAGTGACTACAGTGGCCGAATCTTAACTTTGTAAAGCAATCGAGAATACTTTTGTGCGCAAAAACAAACATAAATGACTTTATTTCAGTTATTCACTCTTTGGGCCTCCGAGTCAGTTAAAACGTTAAACGTAGGCTCACTATTGGCCGACGCTGGTCATGTGTGTGGTGCGTGTGACGTACAACAACAGATCATACGCTGTTAAATTCGAGACCCAGAGAGAAGGAAATAAAATCGTTATTTATGTTTGTTTTTGCGCACAAAAATATTTTCGTTGTTTGACAAACTTAAGATTGAGCCACTGTAGTCACTTGGACTATTTTAACGATGTCATTTAATAACTTTTTGAGGCCGGCAAGTTTCAATCCCTCAAGAATCCTATGGACTAGTATGCAGGAGTGATCCAGCTCTCATATTTCATCAAAAATATCTTAATTCATGTTCCAAAGATGAACAAAGGTTTTACGGGGTTGGAACAATATGAGGGTGAGTAAATACTGACAGAATTTTTGGTTAAACTAACCCTTTAAGAGACGACAGCCAGATTTTAAATAGCTAGACAAAAAATGTTGCTTGGGTTAGGGTTAGGGTAAACAAAATGTTTAATTGAATTTTTGAATAAAAAGTTATAAAATGACAAACTCACATTTTAGCCTTTAAACTGTTTTTAAGATGAGGGATGAAAAACGATAATAAGTATTTTATCTGCTCTGTGAATATTCCTAATCCTAGATACCTTATTATCTTAATTTCTGAGATTTTTGGAATGTATTTTACCATTTTTCCATCAACCGGATAAAGTTTACAACAGTGGATAACATTGGCTTTGGTTTTAACATTTGGTCTGAACAAAAATGGTAGACAGGCCCTAATGAAAATTTTAATTTAGTAACACTTTTTTTTTCGACTGGGTCCTTATTACATATGTTACATGTACTTACCATGGTAAGAGCAGTAAATTATTTATAATTGCATGCAGCTAACCCACAACCAAACCCTAATCCTACCCTCACCCTATAGTATGTACATGTTAATTAATATTGCCTGGTACTTACATATATATTTACACTGCAATAATAACACCTAAATATAAACTGTAAATTCTTTCTCTGTCAGTTGTTGGTGCTAATTGAACCGCAGAAATAGAGCCATTTCCCTGATAAAAGCTGTACAAAAAGCAGTGCTGCACTTATAAACATAATTTATTAGGCATTAAGATCTATTTACACCAAGATTAAGAACTATAACAATAACTATATTAGCGATATCACTCTGTTTTCTATAAACGTGTGCTGCAGTTATCTGATCTGCCGCGCTGGGATTTCATGGTTTATCGTCAAACCAGTTACTGTTTCATCACTAATTATATGTGAATTATTTATGAAACTTTGTTTACTGGTTCTGTCATACAACTCAGGCTGTCCTCAAGAGGAGACAGTGTGTATGTTCTTGCCACTGAGTAATGTGTAGACTCAGCTAGGTGCTAAGGACTTTATTGTTTTGATTCAGTGGTGTTAATCATCAGGTGGAATACATTTGTCATCTTTGCAAAATGAGCCGCTAATTGAAACTCCAGTCACAGCAATAAGATCCCCCACTATTAAAACACCCAGACATACAGATCTGTTTGTAAGAGGATGTGTTCGCTGCCCACTGAAGCCCCCAAGCTGTTTGGAGTTTGGTGTCAGTTTTTAAGTCAGTAGATGAGTCTTGTATGTTTAACAGTGTCAGAGTCAGTTTGTCTCAGTCCAAAGACTTAGAGATTTATTGGCCCTGTGTGTTTGACCTCTGACATCACACTTCATGTTCTGAATTATGATCTGAAACTATAACAGCTCGTAAACCTCTGAATTGATAATGAAAGTGTGATGTCAATCTTTCTGACTCAGATATGTCACCAGACTGTTTTATTCTGAGTTGTACATCTTGAGGGAAGACTCATTTTTTAAGATTAAGTAGTAGGTGCAGTTTTGTTTTCAGTCATGAGGGTCTGTCACATTCCCTGCTACCTGTTTTCCCCTTAACCACTGAGTCGCTATATACCGACTCATCTGCTTATGATTTGAATATTGGAATTTATTTGTATCCATTTACACATATAGTTCACCCAAAATTATAGTAATGTCATTATGTACTCACCAACATGTTGCTCCAGACCGGTATGTTATTGATTCCATGGAACATAGAAGTAGAAATCTTTCAACTATTTTCTGTACAATGACGGTTTAGTGACTACTGTCAAGCTCAAAAAAAAAAAAAAAAAAAAATATATATATATATGTGTGTATATATATATATATATATATAGTAGTCTGTATTTCAAGATGTCATATGTTTGTGAAACAAAATCTGTTTTTGGTGAACTGTCGCTGCAAGCCACATCAATTGGTGGCTTTTCATTTCCCTAATGGTGGTTTAGTATTTGTTTCCATACTAGTATATGTTTTAATATTTTGAATTATTGTTCATTTTTATATTTTCAGTTGGTGTTAATAATTTTGTCAAGTGTCTTTTCATTTTTATTAGGTTTAGTTTTTTTTAATATATATATATATATATATATATATATATATATATATATATATATATATATATATATATATATATATACTATAGTTTTCATTAAAATAGGAAGTTGAGGGATGTAGTCCAAACTGGCCGTTCGCTGTATGCTTTGAAAGGGGACTTCTGTTAAATAAAATATCTCGCTAGGCATTGAACTTTGAGCTTTATAATTTACTGGTATTATTTATGCTCTAACAGCAACATTACACATTAACTAAAGTTTGAAAAATGGAATCGCGAAAAATGGGACCTTTAAACTTTCTGATTGACACTCTCGGCGACTTGCTGCTGAGAGCAGCCAGCTTCCATTGAAAATGAATGACTTCCGGTAACTTTGTTTGAAGCTCAACGTTTGAAGCTCAAGTACAGTCAGAAACTTTTCTTATTATTATCAATGTTGAATTTTTTGTGCTGCTTAATATTTTGGTGGAAACAGTGAAAAATGTCAGAATTCATTGATGAATAAAAAGTTTAAATGAACAGCATGTGTTAAGCCCGGAACACACCAAGCCGACGGTCGGCCGTATGGCAGTTTTTTGTGTTGGCCAGCTAAGTTTCCTCGAGTGTGATGCGCAGCATTCCATGCCGTTGGCTGAAAATAGTCCCAGTTCGACATGTTCGAATCGACGTCGGGCCGTTGGGGAAAGAGAGAACTCTGATTGGCTGTTCAGCTTAGTGAAAGAAGTCAGTGCACGAGATAAACGCAAAACAGCAAGCAAAGAAGTCAAAACTGTAAAGATAGAAGGCTGTTCTTATGTTACGTCTTCTTTGGAGTGTCCATTGGTGAATATTTCAATATTAACATGAGCGAAGTGAAATAAAGAAAGTGTTCAACAGTATTGATATTCAAAACGGTAAGCACACGCTGCTTTGTTTACCTTATGTGTATCTGCAGCCAGCAGCGTCGGTTTTCCTTTTTGAATGACGAATATAGACTAATATATCTGCAGAAATAGACAGTTGGCCCATTAAATGCAGGCGCAGAATGCACATTCTAGCTGACAGTCGCCTGTAGTTCTCCGGTGTGTTCAAGTGCAGCTTTTTACCCCGACGAGAGGCGACAACACAGTTGGCTTTCATCTGCGCTAGTTCGTTGGCGTCTGCTTGGTGTGTTCCGGGCTTTAGAAATTAGAATATTTTAAAACCATTATGAATGTATTTACTGTCACTTTTAATCAATTTATTGAATCCTTGCTGAATAAAAGTACCAATTTCTTACTTAAACAGTTTGTACATATGAAGACTTCAGATGCAAAAGCCTCTAAGTGCCATTTGAAATTTTCTTCTAAAATGATCATTTTATCAAGCTTGCATATTTAAGTTCAGTAATTTCACTTAAATGGCAATGAAGATTACCTATTAATTGTCATTTAAGTGAAATTACTGAACTTTAATATACAAGCTTGATAAAAATGGTCATTTTAGAAGAAAATTTCAAATGGCATTTAGAGGCTTTTGCATCAGAACTGTTCATATGTACTCTATTTCCAAATTATAATTGTTCCCTTTTAATCCTTTTAAATTTTCTCTTGCACAGATTCCTCCAAGAAGCTTAAAGATGTCCTTGAAGAGTTTCATGGAAATGGTGTCCTCTCCAAGTACAACCCTGAACAGGTATGCAAGGGGCCATGGGTCTCTCCTGGTTAAATGATCTGTTTAGAGGCAGCCGAGCCTCTGGCTGTGACTTGACAGAACACCAATACAACCTGACTCAGGGCTCAAGTCATTACAGGAAATGCTTAGTCATCCGCTCCCCGAAACCAAGTGGCCAGAAATCACTTCCTATTAGAGAAGGTCCTCGCTGACATCATAAAGCACATGCATCACGTTGCTGTGACAGACAAGGCCAGCGGGCAGCCGCATCTATAATTTGCTTTATGGAGTGTCACCATCATATTTCTCTCCTCTCCTTCGCACTGACGAAAGATGCTGTTCGGGGTTTGGCGCCACAGGTTGTGACCCAGAGTCTTGGCTGAATCAATAGAGAATCAGCACTGGTGGCAGTTGAATGGGTCTGAAGCTGACGCCAGGTTGGCTGTGGTGTGAAATTGCATGTGTAGCATTGTTCATTAATTCAGTTGTGACCACCTATGGATAATAAAGGCTGAAAGTATCACAAAATGGAGGTGACATGCCATCAGTGCCTCTGTGCTGCCTGCTTACGATGACAGAGTGCTGTATTTCACTCATGATATAGCCCTGATTGACTGTCTGACTACGGCTGACTTCAAATAGTCACAGCTCTTTTGAGTGCCTTCTATAATGAAGTTTAATTAGGGTGACTCTATAACCTTTGGCAAATGACGAGTGTCTGTAAAAATGGGCGCTGGTGAAAGGTTAAATAAACAGTTCATTCTTCCTACGTTATTTATTAGTTGAGTCAGCCTCTCTGTCTACACATTTGAAAGTCAGACAGGAAGTTCCTCTTGACTGGTTACGCTGCTTTTCACCTCCAAAAGAAACAAACGCATTTGCTACTACTGAGACAAAGACTCATTTGTGTTCAGTTACTTCACCTTCCTGTTTCATGGTGTGCATCTCCCCAACGTTTGCAACCCCTCAAGCGTAGCACCCCTTTGCATGCAAGTTCCTCTCTTCCACCCTAGTTCCTTTCTCTTCTGTTCTATCTGTTTTTGCTTTACTGTTTTTTTGCCCTTTCTACAAAGTTTCAGTTTCAGCAGCTGGAGGAATGTAATAGAATTTAAGTTTGTTCACATTCCTTATTGGTATGATTAGCAAGAGATGCTCTCTCGTCAAGCAGTAGGGGTTTCACAACTACTTATTTTTGCTGGTCGACTGGTGTGTGTCATGGTAACGGTCGACGACTGCAGTTGACCAGTCGTTACATTATTTATTCGTTTAAATTAGAGGTGTTCACGCAGCTGAGCACCTGCTAAAGAAGGGCGCAGAGGAAGGAGTTCTGCGTGATGTCACTGGAATATGTATTTTTGAAATTCAGAAATAACAATTAGAATAGCATAAATTCATCAGTTATTCTTTCCATGGACATGTGTTCCCTACAAAAACAGCAGCATTCATTTAAAACATTCTTGTTTAAGTCAAACATTCTTTGTTTATGAGCCGTGCCACACCACACCACGCATCCAGCGAACGTTGCCAGATGGCCTTCCAGACAATATCATTGTCGGACCACTCACAACTCTGAGGGATTCCCTTTCGGAGGGTACTCGGATCTGGCGAAATCGAATGGCACTACGGCCCTTCAGCGTTAGCGCCTCTGAACTTCCTGAATGAAACCGAATCTGTCAGTCCCGTCTGCCGTTGCATGATGATGTAGCGTGTAGACGGCATAGCGGATGTATGCAGAAGCATGCCGGCACACAGAAATGTAAGCTTATGGCTATTCAGCAAGTGCTCTGTGCCTGTAAAAATCATTTCGTCCTATTTGGTGTTGTGTCTCTGTTACTATACATTTTCTCATCATGGCAAGTAAGCAGTTTAAAAAGTGTGTTCCCATGCCCTCGCTTTATTACGGCTGGGGACATACATGAGATGTGTGTGTCTTGTTTGGGAATGCAGCATGCCCAGGCAGCTCTCGAGGGGGCTGCTTGTGGCCGGCTGTGAGTTGCGCGCTCCCAGCGGTTCAGGTCCTGCATGATAGTGGGGCTTGCAGAAGAGAGCTTTAGGGAGGACGATGGATTACTGCACAGAGGCACTTTTCCAATCCTCATCTAAAAACTCATATTCCCTATTCTCCCATTAGGAGCAAATACTACCAAATATGGCGAATTGAAAACTAAATGTGCCAAGAAAACATCCCCACACCATTACACCACCACCCCCAGTCTGCACAGTGGTGACAAGGTATGATGGATCAGATGTTCTCATTCTGTTTACCACCATATTCTGACTCTACCATCTGAATGTTCTCGACAGAGAATCAGACCAGGCAACATTTTTTCAGTCTTCGACTGTCCAATTTGGGTGAGCTTCCTGCAAATTGTAGCCTCTTTTTCCCTATTTGTAGTGAGAGATAGTGGTACCCGGTGGTCTTCTGCTGTTTTGTAGGCCTATACCGCCTCAGAGGTTGTGCGGTGTTGTGGCTTCAGCAAATGCTTTGCTGCATACCTCGATTGTAACGAGTGGTTATTTCAGTCAAAGTTGCTCTTTCTATCAATTACTCATCTGCCATTCTCCTCTGACCTCTATAGGCATTTTCGCCCATGGGACTGCCGCTTACTGGATGTGTTTCTTTTTTCACACCATTTTTTGTAAACCCTGGGAAATGGTTATGCTTACCAAATCCCAGTAACTGAGCAGATTGTGTAATACTCAGGATCGGCACGTCTGGACCAACAACAATGCCACCCTTAAAATTGCTTAAATCACCTTTCTTTCCCATTCTGACATTCGTAGTTTGGAGTTCAGGAGATTGTCTTTACCAGGCTGTTTCTCGCCCTTTCTTTGAAAACTCAGCTTTGCCATCACAAGGATAGAAAGAATTAAAAATTATTATTTCTGTTACAAATTAACAAACAAATAAATAAATAAAATAAAAATAAAAATCCCCCCATCACTGATCAAAATTACCACCTTTAAAGAAGTAAGTCAGGATTATGCAAATAAACTTGCAGAACAGCATTAAGTGTGGTGCGGGTGAACTAATGCCATACAGCATTAAAGATGGAATATGTGAATTCATTCGGCATCAGAGCACAAGAGGATGAGACGAGTAGTCATGCCCATTCTCTGATCGTTTCCCTCTGCACGAACAATCACTGCAGTGTAACCCTTCTCCTCCCTCTACCCTCTCCATATATCTTTGACTGCCACACAGAAGCAAGATGTTCTCAACCAAGTAAGATATTACTTTCTGGGTTTGCATGTTCTGTGGTTCGATGTGTCTACAGACTGCATGTCCCGGCCCATCTCTGTCTAACAAGAAAGTAAAGCTTGGGTCATAATGTCTACTGAAGGTCAAATATTCGGTGCCCAGTGCTTTTCAGTGTAAGCCATGTGTCTTTCATGGTGTCTTCATTAGCAAATGTATGTTTTTACTGTGCTTTAATGTGTAAGTGATCTCCCTCTGTATTTTTGTTGCTGTATCTCATAAAAGAAATGCTTAAGCATGCCATTATGCCCCAGAGACAGGAACAGTCTGTCTGCTGAGAAAAAAAAGGAGCAGGAAGCTGAATATTCATGGCTTTATTTCACCTCACAGGTTCCCCATCTTCTCTCTCATTTCTCATCAACTCTCTACTTGTCTCCTGTTGTAGCCCACTCTGGACTATGAGGGTTTCCAGCTGTTCATGTCGACCTACCTGGAGAATGACATCCCTGTAGGAACTGTGCGAACGCCTTCTTCACTTCCTTTAAGAGCAAGAATCGACGGAGGCCAGCTCCCCTGACACCTCTCGATCTGGAGCAGGAATGCTGGGTAAATGGTCTCTTATAATGTCTTTATTCTATCAGTAACACACTGTAAAGTCTGGATTTCATATTCATATTAATGGTTTTAATAGGTTTCTGAAATATAGTGTAAGTGTCTGAGGTTTCCCTGAGGTTCTTTTAGGAACTGTGAATGAGTAACTGTTTTTTTGAAACTCTATCTCTCACTGAGAATTTTTCAGTATATGTATTAGTTGGGTCCAGGATTGGAAACCTGTGGAAAAAGCTAATTATTTTCTGAAAAATATAGAAGCGCTGTATGTCAAAATAAGGAATGTTTATGATGTTGCACTATTTCTAGGTCACTGACTAAACTTCTGCTCAAGCCAAGTGCTGTCATCAAAGCAAAAGCATGTAGGTATTGTGTCTGAATACCTCTACTATCACTATTGACCCGAGTGGATTAAGGCAAATATCAGTTAACTGGATAAATAGTTTGAGCGGCCAACAGTGCCATCTAGTGCCATGATTTTTCTGCACTGGCAAAGACAGTGTAATCAATGATTTCAGTTTGGTCCCTTTGCCCTTCATGCAACTCAGTCAACAAATATTAAAGGTAGGGTAGTTTTTACTTAAACTTAAAAAACAATTCACCTAACTTAATTTTAACTTAACAGAAGGATCTCTGAGCATTCTCAATACACTCCACTGGTTCAAAGCCCCATATCTCAGATCTATAAAACAATATGGGTGCAACCATGTGGGTCAGGACAAATACAGCGCTTGGTTACAGATAATTTTTTACTTACAACAAACCATAATAAAGAGAGCATTGCCTTCTTTCCTTGGTTTGCTAAGTGTTGTTGAACTTTCCCACCATGACAATTTGGTGTAAACCATATCCAGACATTTAAAATCATTAACCACTTCAATCTGTTCACCAGCAAAATGCCATTTTTCATTCTTATTAAAAAGCCCCCTCTTCTAAAAACCATAACCTTATTTTTAATAAGGAACTTCCAGAGACTGGGATGTTTGATATTTATTAACTAACACATATCAAATCTGCCGCCTTTTCAAATAGTAACATATTTTCCACTGTCGCAAACCTCAACTGTGCGCATACGTCGCTGGAACCTGACGATAGGCTTAATAGACCTTATTCAGAGCAGCGCCATGACAGGTTTGAAATGTGAGGCTGTGAGGGATAGACTTACCGTGTTTCCAATGGCATCCACTGTAAAAAGCTGAATAAAGCTCCTCAGATTACTTACAATTTTCCACAGCTTACATTGTAAGAAGTTTTGTCAACTGAAATTTCTTGGAAAGATATTTCCAGTATTTCATGAGCAGAACAATCCGAAAACACATTAAATAACAGTACAGCCCATTGAAGATGCATGTCTATCCCTCACAGCCTCGCTTTCATTCTCACTAAAAATCAAAGATGGCGCTGCCATGAATAAGGGGTATGTTTCCCGGCTTAACTGTTAAAAGCAGACGTTGGCTTTTGCGGGAAGGGCGGGGCATGTGCATGCGACCGGCCATCTTTAGTGTTACGGGTTTTCCCTATGGTGCTGTGAGGATTGAGGGAAGTGGCATGTCTCTATGTAAATAGTCTCTGGTTTCTTCAAATTCACTCTCAGTGCCATAAGCGGTTACAGATATATTGCTATTTAATAAATTATTAAATATTTTAATAATTATTTAAGTCATTATGACCTGTAAAGTCACGTTCACAAACCTCTTGCTCAGTGTTTGGTCACACCACAAGGTGTCACTGTGGCCGTAAAGCTTTAGCACTGACCACTCTAGAGCTCGATTACTATGTCTAAGGTAAAACACACCCCTCATTAGCATACAAGCAATAATTGAATAAATATGAATAAATGTAGACATAAATGCAAATATACAGCACAATGTCTGCTGGGTTCAGCAGATGTTCTTTTGTTCTAATGTCCATGAAACCAGTTTATTCTGCATGTTGTAGTGTTCAGTGGATCACTAAGTGCAGAGAAAAATCCTTTGCGGTTTGGTTGTTAGGGGGGCTGTTCAAGGAAACTTTTAGAACAATATATTCAAAAGTCTTAATATTATGGAAGTTCCGTTGAGCAAGTGTTATGAAGTTGCGATAAACCCTTTTGCAGATAAACACGGCTTTGACAGGTGCCAAAGTCATGTTTGCTTGGCATGAGTCAGGAACTCACGTTACAAGATTTTCTTTTGCGGCCGCCAAAAGCAGACAATCTCGACAGTTTAAAAGATTAACAACCCGAAACTAAAAAACAGACCCGGCCTCTATTTGAGACCGGCTTTTGTAGCCAAACCTGCAGCCACACCAGGCGTGTGAAAGAGACAGGCGTCTATTTGGGACTTTGCTTTTATTTATTTTTTTAATAAGTTTTACGTAAAATCTTCTTAATCTCTGACCCATCAGTCTTTTTCCTCGTCTAATTTTCTGTCGCTCTACATATGTCATCTGGCATTGATTGCAATTGGCTATGAAATACCGTACAGGCGCATTTGATAGACGTTTGTAGCACCCAATAATATGGCCCCGGGCATTCGATAAACTCACGTCTCAAATCGAGAAAATGAACATGTGGTTTCCAGACCACGTTTCATTCTCACTGATATGTGGTCTGGCGTTAGCCAGGCTATGTACTCGCATTAATTGAATGAGACGCAATAGCCGCTTTCCGACCGGAGGGACTTTTGCAGGTTCCTTAGGACCTTCGTTCCTATAACCCTGTTTTTCTCGTGTTCAAACCGGACTAAATTGGGGAATTTTTTAGTTCCTCAGACCGTAGTTCCTATAACTTTCAGTGCCTAATCTAGAGTGAGGACTTTTTCAGTTCCCTTTCCCTAGGTCTACGTCTGATTGGTTCAACTTCTAAGTCATGCCCACTGTCAACACGGAACTTGTAGCGTGCTGTCTGCCATACGCGAGTGTGTTTTTGCAAAACATTACAGACGAGGATTAAGACAAACATAACGCATTCAACCAGCTAATTGCTAATGCTAGCTAAACTTACCCGTCGTTTTGTTTGCCTCCTGCGCTCTGCTCTTTTATCTTCTTCCATCATATTACTTAATATCATATTACGCTGGAGCCTTCGTCTTCTGTGTTTGTCTATACAGAACTCAAGCATAATCTTTAAACGCCGCAGTTTGTTCTCCATTATTAAGGTCCCGGCAAGGCAGAACAGGAACATTGCAATAGCCGGTTTGTTGTTGTATGTGGCCGCGCTATGTCTCAGTGATGACGCTATAAAAACCGGCGCCGTGCTTGCGTTATCCCTCCTACCAGTTCCTATGGCCACTTGGCCAGTGTGAACGCAAGCAGCAAAACCGAGTTTGTGGGAGAGTAGTTCTTAGAACTGTTCCTGTAACTACTTGGTCGGAAATCGGCTAATGTCAT
The DNA here is from genome assembly GCA_030378365.1 of Hybognathus amarus. NCBI lineage: Eukaryota > Metazoa > Chordata > Actinopteri > Cypriniformes > Leuciscidae > Hybognathus > Hybognathus amarus. The sequence goes on from JAQIUQ010007609.1 coordinate 162,603, forward strand.
TATCCTTTTCTTTTGTATTACACTTTTCTTGATTCCTTTATCATTTCAGATTATAAACTTCATACTCCTCTCTTTATCTTCTGTACCACTTTTTTCTTGTAGGTATGAATGGAAAGAGTATTTTGAGTGCCATAAGCCGACATTCACCAGAGAACTCTGTCAGGGATGACTCCAGGCTCAGGGCCACCACGTCTCCCTGCTCGTCCCGCTCCTCCTCACAGCAATCAGGCACAGGGGGCCACACACCCAGAGGCACCCACCGGTCACCCAGCATGCACCCAGACCCCCAGCAGGCAGCAGCAGCAGCAATGCTTTGGCTCTCTCCAAGACCTCAAACTCACCGCGCCTTTCCCCAGGTCAGAGTCTTGTACAATTAAACAATCTTGATCTTTGCCACACTTTTTTACAGACAGGGAATTGCTTATGAAGCTATATTGCCTGATCTGAATCATGTTTTGTTGACAGATGTTGATCAAAACTTGCAGTACTTGTAAAACAAGATGCTCGCGCACACATATTTTGGTGTGATATCTGATGTCATTACTAATAGACATATAATTGGCATCCTTCCAGAGCGTAATCAATCGGAGAATCGTACATCTCTCCGAAAGAGTCCTTCACCACAAAATGGCTCTCCATCGCCCCAAGTAGTCTTCCTTAAAGACATTGTGTGCTACTTGTCTCTGCTGGAGAGGGGACGCCAGAGGACAAGCTTGAGTGTAAGTTAGAATGGAATTATTCAAACATGGTTTTCCTGTAAGCATTTTTTTTTAATCTTAGCTGTGTTTGGGAAATTTTTAGGATTCATTTTAAGACAATAGCATTTTCAAATGCATATTTGCTCGTATATATTCAAAATATTAATAATTGATGTTAGGAGCATTTTCATGTTAAAGCTTTCATGTTCAAGTTAAAGCAAAAAGTTTTTCTTTGATATGGTTGTTTATCAGATGATTTTTAGATCACTTCAACTCATTTACTCTGTTAATCTCCTCATTTACATTAAAACAAAACATCCTAAGTAATTCTTAATTTTCCAGAATATTTTAAGTAATTTTGCAAAATACTTCAATTAAAACAATCATGCCAAACCACAGAAATCATAATATTAGTCACAAACGTGAAAAGTAACCTCATTCTTGGCAGCTGTCATGAATTTAATTTATTTTCTCAAAATACATGCAGCATATGCAAGGTATATGGATCTTTGAAATGTTAAAGCACAGTTAATTTCATTTCAGTGACTGTAACCTTTGTGTCAGCACAACTGACCATGCTTACCATATATCAGTCAAGTAAAACAATTATTGTTACAATTATAGCAAGATGTTTTTATATGTCTGTTTATGCTCACCAAAGCTGCATTTATTTGATAAAAAATGCAATAATATTATGACATTTTTAAATAATTAAAATAGATAGATTTTTTTTGTGGAAAAGAATTCAGGATTCTTTAATAAATAGAAATTTCAAAAGATTAGAATTTATTTTATATATAGAAATATTTTGTAACATTATAAATGCATTTACTGTCAGTTTTGATCAAGTTAAAATGTACCTTGGTGAATAAAATAATTCATTTCTTTAAATAAAATCCTTCTATAGTAGCTATAATTTACTTTAACATGTAGATAACACCCAACCACACCTTTTTCAGTTCTTCGATTTTAATGTAGACTTCTGGCCTAAACATAGTTAGAGTGAAAGGTGGAGACTTCTAGAATTCCTCACTCTCGCTTTCATTCTGTAAAGACTTATCTCCGCTTCTGTCTTTGTTTGCCATGTGTAGACAAGCTTTCTTTAGCATCAGGAAGTTATTTCTACCCAAAGCTAATCCTCACTATCTGCCTCAGTCTGTCCATAGATAATCTGGGCTCCAGGTGCTAGAATGGGGTCTGTACTTGACAAATGTTTTTCACACTACAAAAAGATTCAGTCTCTTATCTTTCTCATCTCTCACCCTAAAGTCATGTTCAGGCTGTACGACACAGATGGCAATGGTGTACTGGACAGTTCGGATAAGTCCTAAATCTCTGTTAAAATGTTTAATGGTGAAGTGTCCAGAATTTTTACTTGGTTAGATGTTGTTGACAGAGTTAATAATTCAGTATCAGCACACATAATATTGTGGGATTAATACAGTTAATAGTTTCCGTATGTGATGTCATTGTGTTGGGTTGATAGTAATTTCTTTTTGATCATGTATGTTATAATATTATTATCTTCTCATTGATTCTATTTCATTCATTTTTGCACTATCAGACCTTGGTGACTCATATATTATTGATCTTTTTGTTTGAAACTGATATTTAGAGGAAGCTGGAGGATGACAGGATGCATGAAAAGTGAATTTGAAACTTTATGCTTTATTGTCTATGATGTGTAAAGCAAATATCTGTCAATTTAGGAGCTTGACCGTATAATAAATCAGATGGTCCATGTAGCCGAGTACCTGGAATGGGACTCTACAGAACTACGGCCGGTATGAATCAATTTAAACTTTCCCTCCAATCATGCATAGTGAAATCCATATTTCATTGTCCCTTTTTAATGTCTAAAATTGCAGATTCTTAAGGAGATGATGGAGGAGATTGACTATGACCGGGATGGAACGGTCACACTTAGAAGAGTGGATCAGAGGAGGAGTGACCACCATACCACTTCTGGTACTGCTAGGCATGGACACGGTAAGGAAAAAAAAAGTAATTGTGAGTTGTAAAAAGTAAACAACACATAAAAATGTAGTTTCTCACTTTCTGCTTTTCTTTCGCATATGTTCAGAATGTACAGGAAGATGGGCAGCACGTATGGAGACTAAAGCATTTCAACAAGCCAGCATATTGTAATTACTGCCACACAATGTTGTTAGGAGTACGAAAACAGGGCCTTTGCTGCTCAAGTGAGTATGTTGGTCCATCACTTCTGTCTGGCTATCTGTCTGCCTATATGTCTGTCTGGCTATTTGCCTATCTGTCTGTCTGTCTGTCTGTCTGTCCGTCTGCCTATCTGTCTGTCTGCCTGTATGTCTGTCTGCCTATATGTCTGTCTGTCTGTCTGTCTGTCTGTCTATATGTCTCTCTGTCTGTCTGTCTGTATGTCTATCTGACTGTATGTCTATGTATCTGCCTGCCTATCTGTCTGCCTATCTATCTGTCTGTGTATCTTCCCATCTATCTGTCTGTATGTCTATCTATCTGTCTGTCTGTCTGTCTGCCTATATGTCTGTCTGTCTGTCTGTCTGTATGTCTATCTGACTGTATGTCTATGTATCTGCCTGTCTCTCTGTCTGCCTATCTATCTGTCTGTCTGTCTGTCTGTCTGTATGTCTGTCTGTCTGTCTGTATGTCTATGTATCTGCCCGTCTATATGTCTGTATGTCTATCTATCTGTCTGTCTGTCTGCCTATCTATCTGTCTGTCTGTATGTCTATCTATCTGTCTGTATGTCTATCTGTCTGTATGTCTATGTATCTGCCTGTCTATCTGCCTGTCTATCTGCCTGTCTATCTGCCTGTCTTATCTGCCTGTCTATCTGCCTGTCTATCTGTCTGCCTATCTATCTATCTATCTATCTATATCTATCTATCTATCTTATCTGCCTGTCTATCTGCCTGTCTATCTGTCTGTCTATCTGCCTATCTGTCTGCCTATATGTCTATCTATCTATTTATCTATCTATCTATCTATCTATTCTATTTATCTGATCTATCTATCTATCTATCTATCTATCTATCTATCTATCTATCTATCTATCTATCTATCTATCTATCTATCTATCTATCTATCTATCTATCTATCTATCTATCTATCTATCTATATCTATCTATCTATCTATATCTATCTATCATCATCGTCTGTCTTTCTATCTTTCTATCTTTTTGTTCTGTCTATCTGTATTCATTGAAATGTGATGTGTCTAACCTGAAGGTGTGCAGTTTTTCAGTTGAAATGTTTCCCCTCAGTCTCTCACTCTCCATCCCTCACAGTCCTGTCTTTTGTTTGGCAGTATGCAAGTACACAGTCCATGAGCGCTGTGTGTCCAAAGACATTGCTCCTTGCATTAGCACCTACGCCAAGTCCCGCAGACACACCAATGTGAGTGCATAAACAGCAACATATGCTTACAAATGAACACATTTACACATATTGTTTTCCTCTTTTGAAGAATAGGGCCAGTATAACAATAAATTCAGGAGTAAATTTTTTAAAAGTTTGTTATACGAAACTGAAAATATAGTTATGGATGTCATATTTCTGTTAATAGATACTCAACATTTTTACACATTTGCACCTTTAAGTACAGAGCTCATTGTTTAACAAAAACACAGTGTTCTATTATTGAAGATTTGTGTTTTGATTATTTTATCCACTGACTGCAGTCCAGTTCAGTTTCACCCAAGGCAACTTCCCAGACCCTTAACTCTTGGTTAAATCTCAAAGTAATGTTCTGTAGACATGTCAAGAAGGTTATGAGAACATCCTGTGTGTAACGACTTTTTTAGTACTGAGAATTAGAAGGGAAAAAGACAGATCATGCACGCTGTTTTAATAGTCTCTGACACCTCTTTAGAATTTTAAGCTTCCCATTCAGTTACTACATACGTTCAAAATGTTTTCATTATATTATGATTTCACAGAATGTGTTATGTGATGTGTTAAGTGATGTGGAGTTTAATTTTAGCGTATAAGACAATAAAATTACATTAAACAGTTAAAGATAATACTTTTAGTGCTGTTTAGATGGGTTGTTTGAATATTTCACAAAAAATACTTTCTCTTTTATGTCTCTTTTCAATGTATCTCTAGGCTATGCAGCATGTTTGGATTGAGGGCAACTCCCCAACAAAATGTGACAAATGTCACCGCAGTATCAAGTGCTATCAAGGGCTAACAGGCCTTCACTGTGTTTGGTGTCAAATCACTGTGAGTATAAACAGATATACTGTGTCCAACAAGAGAAACTCTTATGTTTTAGTGACATTTCTTGCAAGCATACTTTATTTATTTATTTTTAAAGACTGTCACATAATTAGAATCTATCATTATAATCATTTATATTTTTTTCATGTATGATTGTGCAATTTATTTTTCTGCTGCAAGAGACTTTGAGAACAAAAAAAAGATTAATTTGTGGTTTTGTCTATTTTATAAAAGCCATTTTTATGTAATACTTATTCACACCACTTGGTGGTGTTCTTCACTAAGATTTCACAGCATTTGGTGGATGTGGCTGATTTGTTTCAAAATAGCCTTTGTAATAAAGATAAGTGTCAGCACTTAACACTCATCTAAAGGCTTTTTCACTCTATAATGATTTTTATTATCACATTATATAGTCCTGCACCATGTCCCTTGAGTAGCTTTCCTGTCAGTTTCAACTCTAAAATTGTAATTAATTTAATATCAAGTACAGATCATTCTGTCTCCTTTGCTCCTAACATTTAATGTCTTCTTACTTGTTTAAATTAGTGGGAACAAAAAAATCTAGACCATTCCTGTCGATGTGTACTTTTCCACCACTCCTCATCTATATTTGCATTTTGAATTGTTTTCAAGCTCCATAACAAGTGTGCGTCCAATGTGAAGCCTGAGTGTGATGGTGGACCATTAAAAGATCACACACTCCTGCCCTCGTACATCTGCCCTGTTGTTCTGGTGAGTTGTTTTTTTTCCACTGCACATTTATGATATGCTAAAATGCAAGAAGCACGGGACAAATTTTTTTATTGGTAGGTCGGCAAAATCCTCATGTCCTCTTTCCCACTGGAAACAACGACTTGTCTATAGTATAGAGAATATAAATAAAGTTCCTGCATGCTGCTGTAGTTTGCAAATGTTTTACACAAAAGCAATGTTTTGATCCCACTGACTGAGAATTTACAGTAAAAAGTGTGCATAAAGGATGTGTTTTTTGTGTGCTGTCCAAGCTTTCTCATCTTAATAAACTATTTATTTTTAAAGTAAATCGTATTTAAGATAAAATGATTCCAATAAATTGCATTTTCAAATAAATTGCAATTCCATTTCTCGTTACCAAGTATGACACAATAATCAGGGAAATCCTTTTTTTTTTGTTAATGTACATTATCATGCAAACGTGTGGGATCAGTAAGATTGCTTTAATGTTTTTGAAAGAAGTCTATTATGCTCACCACGGCTGCATTTATTTGATCAAAAATACAATTAAATCAGTAATATTATGAAATATTACAATTTAAAATAGCTGTTTTCTATTTTGATATTATTTTAATTTTTTACTGTGATGGCAAAGCTGAATTTTTAACATCCTTACTCCAGTCTTCAGTGTCACATGATCCTTCTGAAAATCATTCTAATGTACTGATATGGTGTTTAAGTTTGCTTCAGGATTCTTAGATACAATAAAATAGCCTGGCATGCCAGACCTACATCAAGATGTAAGGCCTGGAAACTCTTCATTGACAGAGCTCAATCCGAGGGCGGGATAAACGGTTGCCTTTCAAATTCTCTCTTAAATAATTCTCTCTAACACTAATCATTAAAAGTCTAAAGAGTTTATAACTAGCCTACATATGTGTGAGAGAGAAAGAGACAGTATGTGTGTGTGTTTGTGTGTGTATGAGAGAGAAAGAGACAGTGTGTCATTAAAAAATTGATATCACCGAGAATGTTTAAATACTAATATCAGTTTACGAGGGAACGGAGGTGGAGTAGTGGCGCTTCGGAGTGGTGGAGATGATTCGGGAGAGGTCCGTGCACCGATCAGGAGCACGCGCTGACACAGAGTAAAGCCTTTATCCTCGACGACACAGTACGAGCGTGGCAAATATGACAAGTCGATCGTTTCGCCACAGCTTTTTTGTAACAGCGCTCACAGCGCCGGCCGCATCCGAGGATGAACGACTTAAAACCGAATATGTCCGAGCTGTCGTCATTTTGTTAAGTCCGCCCACCGACTCAATACACAATGTGATTGGCCCTTCCAGAGTTGGGGTTTTCCAGCTAAAAAGTCAATCGAGAGTTGCTAGACCCTAGCCTAGAAATCTAGACGCACCCTAGCGGCAGCAAAAATTATTTTGCTGCATAGTGTGGTCTAGCAACTCTCTGTTGACTTTCGAAGTGGAAAATCCAAACTCTGGTCTGGCCAATCACATCGTGTATAGAGTTGGTGGGCGGGCTTAACACAATGACGGCAGAGTTGTGACGGTTCTGTGATGTGATTTCCATAGGTGATTTCCCTGATACTTAAAAACAAACAAGACGGAGCTGGCGAACAGCTGTCTTTCGATTCGGCTTTGGCCGCGACTCGGATGACTTGGAGTTAAGAACGTAACTTAAGTCATTCTTAAACATAGACATATACACTAGACCTCACCTTGGGGTTCTAAGCATGCGTCAAAACCGCCGCCATCTTGGAACAGGGGTCTTGTCTGTAAAATTAAAGTGGAGGGGCTCCCCTGTTCCAAGATGGCGGCTCTATTGATGCATTCGTTCCAATGAACTGCCGTAGCCAAGGTGACGTCTAGTGTATATGTCTATGATTCTTAAAAAGGAAGATGTGTTCAGAGTTTTGACGACCGGATAAGGCAAAAGTTTAATATATCAACTTGCTCCGTGGGGGAAACGCATGGGACTCACTCAGCCACAGTCATCATCGCTCTGGTTGGTTAGCGCTATCCTATGGCGTGCAGAGGGATATTGAAAGACAACCTTTTATCCCGCCCTTTGTGATATGGTATGCCAATTGTGAGTTCCCAGACCTAACATCTTGATAGGTCTGGTTTGCCAGGCTAGCTAGACCCCACTTTGCTGCAAAATAATTTTGCAGCAAAAGCGTCTAGATTTCTAGGCTAACAATAAAAGTAATAAAAACAGCATTTTTTAAAATAGAAACCTAACATTATGCATGTCTTTACTGTGACTTTTGACTAATTGAAAGCATCCTTGATGAATAAAGTATTAATTTCTTTAAAAATGTTTGAGGGGTAATGTGTAATATATTTTATATGTAAAACATATAAAAAAGCCCTGCAGCACATAGAAAGATCTTGAGTCATGGACGTTGTGAACAAGTCTGATCTAACAACCTTGTAGAACGACCTGTAGAAATGTTAAAACATCATTTCTTTCTAAAATTAAAGAGAAATAAAATAAAAGGAGACAGATTCTTAAATTACATTATGTCTTTCTCTCCATCTCTCTCTTGTTGACGTTGACTGTAATGCCTCTGTATCTGTAGGACCGTCAATGTGCTGTCAAAAGAGGTGAAGGAGAATCATCCCCAGTACCAGTCCTGAGGACACTAGCCAGTGTTTCAAGTTCACCGGGGACGGCCAGGCTCTGCAGGTGAGCCGGCAACAGACACACTCTGAGACTTCAAATCTGTGCTGTACGTGTGTGTGCGTTTGTGACCTTTTTTCCTCCTTTCTGGCTTTAAGATCACCCCTCTGCCTGGAACACACCCCTCCTTGTGCTGGTTAATCCTAAGAGTGGTGGTCGGCAGGGTGAGAGGTAAACATCTTAGAAACTCAAACTGTTGCATCATCATATTGTATATTCTGTACAGCAGTACAAAGTTGGAAAATGGCTCGCCTAACCATTTAAAGTCAGTCGAATCTGCATAGACGTGTTTAACAAAAGTCCCTTTTTCTTGCTTGCTGGCAGTGTCCTAAATACCATCAAAGCTTGCAGGAGACAGTAATGCTGTTTAAGGAGGAAGAATGTGGGTGTTGTTTCAGCTCTCACCACCCACTCAACGTCCTCCGGAAGACCAGTTTTGGGATTTTGTGCTGGCATCACCATAGCAACAGTTTTAAATACCATTAATTGGCCGATTATCCTCCATTATTAAACATGTGCTCTAACAAAGACGTGGTAACTGCCCTGGACCCAAAAAAGAAAGACCATTTTGGTGGTTCTTTGATGCAAACAAAAGAAAACAGAGTGGTCACCGTTGAATCATACTGTACTGAGTGTATTTTTCCACCATTTTCACCCCTAGCTGCGTATTGAACGCTCATTGGTTGGGTTTGACATTTTTCTGCACTCTTTTGTTCTTTGCATAGGGAACAAATTAAGTCTTCAGTGTTGATAAGTGCTCAAATTATCACCCCACATAAAAGCTTAGCTTGTGACGCACCTCAAAATAACAGCTCTTCTTATTTCTCTCTCTCTACCTCAGTGTCTTTGCATACTAAAAGGAAAGAGTAGCTAACACAGTTAAGAGTCAAGGACATTGCAGAGTCCTCAATAATCATTTTATTACTTCAAGGTTATTGAGGAGCACTGCTGCAACAGTGTGCAATCTGTGTTTATGTGCTTCTGTCTTTCTTGACTCCAGTGATTCACAGGATTGTGTAGATTTTTATCATAATGGAATGGAACATTTTAAGAATATCATTCCTCCAGATGCATGTCTATCTGGGACTTTTCAAGGAATAGCTCAACCAAAATAGAACATTCTGTCATCATTTACTCATCCTCATGTTGTTGCAACATTATAACTGCCACTTAGAAACTGTTGATTTTTAATTTGATCAACTGGGTATCACAGGTCGAGTTATATAAACATACGTGACCACAAAGATGAAGGTAGTAGGCAGTCTTTAATTAATACACAGGTAAATCCATAGAAGGAGAACAGCATACAATACATTAGACCCAACACCAATGAACACAAATAAGGGAACTTAAGTACACTGGCAAACAAGGATAATTATGCCCATTCCTGCGCCCAAAACAAAGCGTCTGTGAATATACGATGAGTGGAAGGAGAATTTGACACAAAGGTCATTTATATCCGATTAAAATCAGATTGTTATTAGGATCCATGTAATAATGAATGTTCTATTTATTAAAAGAAAGTATAAATATCAGGTTAGTGTTTTAGAGTACATTTATTCCAAAATAATAATTAATGATTATTTCGATTATTCAGACCTTTTGTGTGAATCTCACATCAAAGTTGAACATTGTCATTCTCTCATTAACTCTCATGAAGGGGCCAAAGAGCGCTAGGCTGGATGTCAAGATTTTCTATACATAATAACTTGTATTTTGCAGTATTTTTTTTTTTTTTTTGCTTGTGGAGCTTGTCACCACCAGTCCGTACTCCATGATGTTGTATAGAGTGACACGATCAACTTCAAAAATTCAAACTAGTGTTTGATAAAAGAAAGAAAGTAATTTGTGTTTGGAAAGACATCAGAATGGTCGTTAAATTATGACAATTTTTTAGGGTGAATTTCCCCTTTAAGCCTTTTATCATAATGGAAAGTTTACAGTGATTATATGTTTAAAAATGTCATTCCTCTATGTGTCTTTTAATGCTTTTCTGTCCTCGTTTGTCTTTATCAGGGTGCTGCGGAAATTCCAGTATCTGCTTAACCCCAGACAGGTGTACAGTCTTGAACAAGGAGGACCCATGGCAGGGTAAGACAACTAAAAGCCACCATCAAATTTCAATGGAGATGTGTGCGAATAAAAACATTTTTTTGAGTCATGACAGAATTGCTCAAAAACTGTTTGACATTCTCCCTGTTGTTTTGTTCTGGCATGGCTCCCTCTCGCTCCTATCCTTTTGCTTCTACTAACCTGCAATAAAGCGAGCCAACCTGCAATCATCTAGTCTGAGAGAGGAACCACTCACAAAGTGAAGCTGACTTTGAGAGACCTAAAAGACATTTACTATGACTCAAGCAGCCCCCTGCTGTGTAAATATATTCATTTAAGTGTTAAATGCACTTCTAAGCCTGTCAGTCACACAGAGGCTTCCTAAAATATATATTGTACTAAATCCTCTTCGCCCATACACCCCACCTGATTCGGACCAGCTCAGGGTCGTCCAAAACAGTTTTTAATTGTAGCATAGCGGTGGAATCTGGCACATTCTCCACGCCATGTCTGATCTTAGCTAAATGATGAGATTGTTTGCGAAGAAACATTTTAGCACTCAGAGGTTAAGTATATTGGTTTAATCTCAAATTCTTAAGGCAACCATTGCAAGAATACAGAGTAGTATTTTAGTATTGTTTATGTGCGATCATAGTATTTTTTTGTATTTATACAGTATTTTAGTAAACACTATTTTGAATTAGCTTTTATTTTTAAAGAACAAGTTCGGTATTTTACAATTAAAGCCCTGTTTTAAGATTGTTTCTGATGAAATAGAATGGTTACGATTGATGCTTTCCAACAGGTGTTTTACCATTCGTTGAAAAACTGTAGACTTATTTTTCTGAACGCCTCACAACTGTACATTCTTATGTTGAGAGCTTGAATAATAGACACTCCAGCCCAGTTGGTGGCGATAATGCACCTTTGCCAATTGCAAGCAAGGGGGTAGGGAGTAGAGCACTATATAGTGATAATAATAGAAACACCACTTTCGAACACTACTCGATCGTCTCTCTTACATCATTGCTGTCGCCCGTCCGCCATTTTTATGATCAGCGCAATGCATGATGGTATGTAGGGCTTGGGTTAGTGACTATCGGTTGTACACTACTTTTCGAAATGCATGGGATACATTGAGTGGACTATATAGGGTATAATAATCATCACTATACATTCGGAGAGCACTACAAAATGGCGAGCTCACGATATAGTCCACTATATAGTGAGTAGTGGGAGATTTCGGACACTACGAGCCTACGAGACTGCAACTGCATAAGACTACAGAAAGAATTCAAAAACAACCCCATTTCCGTTTCCGGCGGAGTAATACTGTATTGTATTGTACACTACCAGTCAAAAGCTTACGATTTTTTTTATGTTTTTAAAAGAAGTCTCTTCTGCTCACCAAGGCTGCAATTTTTTGATAAAAAATACACAAAAAACACAGTAATATTGTGAAATATTATGACAATTTAAAATGACTTTTTTATGTTAATATATATTAAAATGTAATTTATTCCTCTGAAAAAAGCTGAATTTTCAGCATCATTACTCCAGTCTTCAGTGTCACATGATCCTACACAAATCACTCTAATATGATGATTTTATGCTCCAAAAACATGTATGATTTTTATCCATGTTGAAAACAGTTTTCTACATTTTTATTTCAGGATTCTTTGATGAATAGAAAGTTTGATGCGTTTTATGGAGGATTGTTCCTGTGCACCTATGCTACCATTGGAGAGGTGTGGGGGTGCTACCACAGAAACTGAAAATTCTCGGGACAGCAGCATCTGTCTAAAAAAACAATCTTAACCATTCAATTTCATCAGAAACGATCTTAAAACAGGGCTTTAATTGTAAAATACCGAACTTGTCCTTTAAATTTTTTATTAGTTTTATTTTTGTATATTTCTATATAGTTTTAATTTATTTTTATGATTTTAGTACTTGAATTTACACAGTTGCCAAGGCAGCATTCTAATTTCTGTTCTGTTAAAAAGTTTTTTTTTTATCTAATATATATTTTATTTCAGCCTTATTTAAATTATTTACCAAAAATAGTTTTATTGTTAGTTAACAATAACAACACAGATATAGAGGAATATATTTAATTCACGTAGCATAGTTTCGATCATTTGTCCATTAAATAACAACTGAAATCATTTTGGCATCTTACTCTAGCCTAAGATGGTTTCTAATCTGTTGCTGGTTTTATAGTGGTTTTGGCTGGGTTTAGTCAAGCTGTCAGGTGGGTGACCAGCTTGGCTGGACTGAAAGAGCAGCATAAACCAGTTAAGACATGCAAACCAGCTTAGGCTTAAAGGATGTTTGTGTTCATGTTGAAATTTCAGAACCTGCAAATCTGAGCATATTTGAGACATTAATATGCTTATAGATCTTACGGAGTCTTTTTCTCATGTGAAAAATCTGAGAACCAGAAGACTCAATTCTGTTTCCGTTTAATCCATTTGCTGTCTAGAAGAAAAATGTAGATATTGAGGAGGGGTTTTTTTTTCAGACTTTACACATGTATACTTACTTTAAACCCACTCAAAGCACACAAGGACTGTACATTCTGTTCAGCACCCAGTGAGTGAGAGAGAGAGAGAGAGTGTACAGAACAAAAGCAATGGTCATTCCACTAGAAATCAGGCTAACCTTCCATCCTAGATCCCCCTCCCACCACGAAATGTTCTGTAGTCACGACAGGAGCGCTACCCACCATGAGACCATTCAGAGAGAAAAAGAGAGAAGGGGATTGAAGATTGTATGACATTGATGATTTCACTCATGGAGAACCATATGATCATACATCAAATTCTCTTTCTTAAGCACTTAGCTAATTCATAAGCATATAGTTCAAGGGTTGGCAGCCTTTTTTGGTGTGATTTTTTTTAATCTTGTTAATAACTGCCATTGTTCGTAATAACAGCTCCTCTTTGATACAAAAAAAAGAGAATTAGCAACCAAAATGCAGTCCAAACATTTATATTATATTTGAATAGTAAGAAACACATCCCTTATTTGTATTTCATTTAATGCCCTTCATTTTAAAATAAATCTACACATTTGTCTATACTGCTCTTACATTTTTACTTTAGCCTACCTTTCTAATATTCGAATGTGAGATAAGATTTGGTATTACAGTGCTGCTAAAGCTCACCTCTTTTATTATTTAATCACCTTCATGTCGTTCCAAACCTCTATGACTTTTTGTCTTCTATGGAACACAAAATAAGTTATTTTGACAAATGTGTCTATACAATTGTCACTCCATGGTCAATTGTGTTTTTAAAAATTAAGAAATGGAAATATATAAAATGTATCATCAGTACAGCTTCACTATTACACTCTAGATTGATTATTTTGTTTCATATATTTCAGAAAAAAAAACACTTTTGAATTGGCTGTATTCTTCACTGATCTTTCTTTTCAGTCTCTTGCTTATTTCATTGTGAAATATCCAAACTGATGATTGACACACAGGGGTCTGAATGGATATCAAAACATGGAGAGATGAAAAAAAGATAAGTGTGCTCTTTTGATAGCTGTCTGTGCTGAAGAAGCCACTCTTATAGACGCACAACTTGCTAAAGTGTCTTGTCTTTTGCCATGTCATTGGATAAGGAATTGTTTACGCAACCCCCATCTCTACAACAGCAACGTTGCCATTTTAAACAGACTGGCACTGGTACATTACAAATTTATCTGGAGCAGATCTCATTTAGTCAGGCTGAAACATGATTCCAGCTGAAGCCTGTCCAGAACCACAGCCATGTTCCACTTGTGTTATTTGCCCAGTGAACTTCATTGGACACCCATGTTGTGGACGATGTTGTTGTTGACATAGTTTGAGCATTTCTATCATGGCACAGAACCGCTTTGTCTGCATTGTCATTGTAAATGTAGTGGCACATTTACTCGTCTGTTTTGCTCTCGTCCTGCATACATAAAACATGCTGCATTGTCAGAGCCCATCAAAAGAGGTTACACAGTATTAATATTTCAGATAGTTGTGTGACTGCTCTACTGGTGTATTACGCTTAGGTCTATGGCAGATCCCACATGTGCCTGTTTGCAGAATATGTCCTGGACTCACCCTTGTGCTGCAGTACATGCCTCTGACCAGCAGAGGATGGTGTCTTCTTCAGCCTCTGTTCTGCTCTATAATACTTGCCTCTGAATGTTCAGTGAAGAGATGGAGGTCAAGTGTTTACAGATAAAATAAGTGAAAGCATTCCGACGACTTTCCAAAAGAGGGAAAAAATATTGGGATTGATTACAGCAGTCAGAAGAGAGAATTATGTCAAATTTGCAGTTGAATGTTGCGAGAAACACCCTCGCAGCAGCGTTAATTACTTTTTTTTTGTCCATTTACTGCCAAGGTAATATAACAGAAAGTATTGCACTATAAATTATAAATATAAATTATTTATTTTTTTTAAATGAAAATATGAAAAACTTTACTATTTGCAATATTGGTAACAAACATAGTCAAACATACAAACATAGTGAAATAGGGTCCAAAATAATTTCTGAAGGATCTTTTGACTCTGAAGACAAATTCAGCTTTTCCACTACAGAAATAAATTGTATTTAAAAATAGTACATAGATTATTAGTTTATTTAAAAAAAAAATAGTAACACTTTTGTTTAGGGTCCCATTCTCACTATTAACTAGTTATTTATCAGCATAATATTGGATTTTTTTTAGTACTTAGTGTATAGAGTGCCGAGGTGATGACGTCACTTTGTAGGACATCTCGAAAGCTAGCGGCGCATGGGTTCCCTCGATCGAAAAGCAATGCATTTTCCCCATAGACTTTTGGAAAATCGCAAAAAAATAAGATCTGTGTTCAACAAAGAGTTGTGACCCTTACATGTTTTGTCTATCAAGATAATCTTTACAAGTTAATCCACAATTTATACATTTTGAAGCCTATAAAGTTTTTAAATAACACAAGCAGACACAATAAAGTTTAAAAAACCACAAGCAGGTTATAACTGGTGTTCTATGTCATAGATCAAAACGTGAAAATATTTAGAGGCTTTGTTCACCTCAGACCTTATTTCAGGCAATTTAGCAAAAACCCATTAAAAAATCCAATAGACTTTAGAGCGAGGGAACCGGGAGTGCTAAAATGCTAACTCACTTCCGCGTTTTGGCCTACAGAGTGACATCGTAACTTCGGCACTCTATAAAGCACATATTAATGCCTTATTCTGCATGACCTTGTTCTACATCCCTTAATACTTACCAATTACTAAACGTATACTATTAATAAGCAGGTATTAAAACATATTAAGTCAGTTAATAGTTAATTATTGAGAATTGGACCCTAATCTAATGTGGGACCAAAACATGTAATGTTTAATATATTTTATTTTGCAGTTTGTCTTCTGTTTCTGATCTTTGACATGAATTTAATTTATTTGTCAGTAGTGAGAAATTGTGAAGCTTTATTCATTCAGTGCTTTGCTCACAGCTTAAGGCCACTTCACAAACAAATAAAGAGTGGGCAAATTTAGGATGTAAGCCAAATGTAAGACTGGCTTCAGTCAAAAAAATGTAGTTTAGTTGAGACTAAAAGGAAGAGATGTTTTGGAGCCTCAATGGGTTTGAGTTCCAGAGATTTGCTCCCATGACACTGAATGGGAAAAACATAAATCTTCAATAACATCCTTCAGATCAGACATATTGCATTGAACAGTAAACTGTGAATAGCCACTGGGGAATGCTGATCATTCTCATTGTGTTTATGTCTCCCAGTCTCAACTTTTTTCGAGACGTGCCTGATTTCCGTGTGCTGGCCTGTGGAGGCGATGGATCAGTGGGGTGGATTTTGGACTGCATTGGTGAGTACGCATTATCATCAATGCTTTCCAGAGTTGTAATAATTAACACGGTTACATGGACTTAATAGATCATCTGACTAATGTAGCAGTAACACTCTACATGTATACGAAGTACACATTGCAACAGTAGGCTCGCTTTGGGACTTAACACAGAGAGCATTTCAGCTGCTCTGTATGAAAATAAAGATTAGTGTTTGATGATATGACCAAAGAAAAGCTTTTATTTGAGGTACAGAATTTGTATGATCTTGCAGTTTGGATATAAAAGACACAATTTAGGCTTTAAATAAACCTTGGCTGCCTATACAGTAGAAAGGTGATTTAAAAAAAAAAAATATATATATATATCCGTGCTAGAGAAAGTGAGGAAAAAAGGCTGTTATCTTTCCTTTTGCCAAATAGGTTCAACACCCATAATGCACTAGGCATGTTGCCGACCAAGTCCAGTCTGTTTTACCATGAACACGCTCAAAAGAAATTTGCTGAAAAGTTAATTTTTCCGTCAATACAATGTAGGTTGTCACACTTTAATTGATGAACCTTACACTAAAAAAAAAAAAAAAAAAAAAAAATATATATATATATATATATATATATATATATATATATATATATATATATATATATATATATATATTGTTTTTATGCATTGATGCAGAATTGGTTCACATCAGCATTGCAATGCATCGTAAAACAATTATATTCCAGAGCTCTAGTAACAAGGCCTAGATAAAGACCATGCACAAACATTGAAGTTAGCAGGTATACAGCACTGGATAATGTCTTCTTCATTCACACCATGTGCATCATTCCCATGTAAAATCCTTACAATAATTCAGACATTAGATTTGAACAGGGTGTGCTATCCACAGAAGAGAGTCAATGATAAACTGTATCTTTCTGTCCTCACGCTGATGGTCCCTGTGTGGCTCATTGGTTTGTGCAAAGGGACTGCGGGGACATTGTTTTTGGTCCTGCTCCGTATGGCGTGATGTACTGCCTAACCGCAGGGGTTCTCTGAGTAATCGTCAGCAGCAGACATTTTATAATACCAGTCGAACTCGTGTGGGTGAACAACAAGCAAGGACTGATCGCAGAGCAGCTCTCATTCAAAAGCTGCTCCTAAATCATCACTTCAGTTAGAAGGACAATCTCCCACGTGTGTCCCTGTCAGCCTCAATTTACCAGCCTAAAGATTCTCTAAAGCGATGAAGAGCACATCGCTTCTGATCTGAGTTCAGGTTTCAGTGCCATCAGCCAATTGCAATTTCAAGCCAAAGGTTTGGACACCAAACTGATTCTAAATCAGCACTTACCGGGCGATATCTACCACTGCCCACACAAGTTTCCTCTCCAGCTCTCATCCATTAACATCAATATGGCTGTTAGGAGGGGATAGACAGGCCATTATATCTCCACTGTTATCCTGCATTCACTCATATAAAAGAGGTCACAGATGAGTCAATGCTCTTTTCTAGAAACAATGATTTGTCATTATGATCTTTCTGATGGTTAAACGTCATGATTATACAGTATGTGCCCTAAATAAGAGCCAGTCTTGTGTCAAGTACTGCATGGAAGGACGTCCCAATGTTCAAATGTTTGTAGCTGAATTGGTTGACATGCTTTATTGATTTCCTAGGGGAAATGCAGATGCAATATATCAGCAAATTTAAAGTGCAATCAAGTCACCTTTATTTATAAAGCGCTTTATACACAGATTGTTTCAAAACAGTAATAAACAAGGAAATAACAGAATCAATGACGCAAACTTCATTAGTTGTCAAATACTGCAGTAAAGCAGCTCCAAAAAGACAATGGTGATATTTGGGTCAGTTCAAATTTCAGTTCAAATATAATAAGCCTATACATATAAGTGCACTGTTTTATTGTAAAGTAGGTTACTCGTATATAAATTAAGCACTTGCATCTGATGTTTCATCTTTTATGAACAGGGAATGCATGTGTGAAAATAAAGTGCAGGGCGTGATTGATGCTAAACAGTTCTGAAAATAATTTAATGCTGTACTCCCGCTGACTGACACACACCTGAAACGAGCCCACAGAAAGCCGCCTGCAATCCCGAATTTAGTTCTCTTTAGTGGCGTATAATATAGTAATTATTATTAAAGGTGTCATGTGTAAGAATTGAGGTAAAATACCAAAAAACATTGCTACACGCATCAAAAAATTTTGACGAAATAAGGGTGATTGTTATTGTGCTGCAGAGATATCAACCTGAATTAGCATGCTAAATTACTAGCCACGGCCCACGGTGTCATAATAGCAGTTTCGCCATAGGAGGTGGTATGCGGGCGGCATAATCACGCAGCCAACTTGCACGGGTTGTGGGCGTACTTGAACCTGATGTCAATCGTTTGGAAAGTACAGCCCACTACTACATTTCAGTTCAGGGAAGAGTTCAAAAAAATGATTGGTCGATATTATGTATGAGGAATACATTTTGGTAAGTTGTAGGATACTGTATCTTTTAACGGTGTTCGTGTTTATTTACTATTAGCTAGTAGAGATGATCGATTCACGTGCGCTAGGGATCTGTCTCAGAATCTGAGATTTTTTTCATATAATAACTAACCCACTATGTCTAGTCTGTCGGTGTCCCGTCTTTGCGAGTTTTCCGTGCGTGACAAAATTGATGTGTGGCATTTGTCTCTAATTTCTATCATTGAGTCATTGAGTCTAATCTCTAAAAATCTCCAAATGCTCCATGTGAAACTGCGGTCTTTCAACCTTTTACTATCGTGTCAATTGATTTGATTAATATGTGCGAGGGAGAGAAAGCAAGACGGAGCTCAGTGTTGTTTGAAGGGGTGAGTGTTCATGCGCGCGGCCGGGGCTTTCTCTGTCTCTCTCTCTCTCGCTCTCTCTGTCAAGTGCAACAGTCATTAAGTCGTCATCAATATAGGCTTTGGCGGGACAAAATTTTGCTTTGGCGGCTGCCAAAAAGCGGACAGATATGACGGTTTTAGAAGATTAACAACCCGAAACCAAAAAACTGACCCGGCCTCTATTTGGGACTCGGCTAATATTAGAAGTTTTACGTTATGAACATATTCACTGGTAAAGCTGAAGAGGAGTAACTTGAAGATGTCCTATTTAAAAATCACTTGACATCAAACAATATTCCTCAGGAGTTGGCTCGGCTCTATGGCATAGACTGTAAAAAATAGGGTTGTTCGTTGTGAAGACTATGCCGTTTCTCGTTTGTTACTCTAAGAGTAGTCCAACTCACTTTCTGGAGGTATACTAACCTAATCTGGTATGGAATGTGGAGTATGAATTGATTTTTTGACACAAGGCACCTTTAAAGAAAGAACTGAAGGAATAGATTCATCGTGATGCCTCTTGGTATTGTTTTATAATTGAATTGTTACCCTCTGAATTGTAACTGAATTGTGAGGCAAGTGAAGATTCTCACCTCTACTTGATAGATATTGTTTAAAAAAAGAGTGTAATTTTTAAAGCCTGTTCAATAACATCATATAGTTCCATTTGACTACTAGTCAAAAAAAAGAAAAGAAAGAATACTTTTATTCAGCAAGGATGCATTAAACTGATCAAAAGTGACAGTAAAGGCATTTATACTACAGGGCTGTTGAATGCTTGATTCTGATTGGTTGAAAACATTGTAAGGTGTGCAATTATTTTCAGGAAATGCATGGCTAAAGTAGCTTTCAGGCAGGTTTGACCGCATTACAGTTCCATATCACTGTGCGTAGTTAACTGTAATAACGGAAAATAGGATAAATTCATAACAAGAAAAAAACATGCAGCCCCATGTGCTTGATCTTTGCAATTGACTTCACAATCACTGGACACTTACAGTTTAATTTGAATAAATAAAGTATGTAGTCCTATAATAGGCTAAATAGAAAATTAAACTGAATAGGCTATATAAATAAATTGATAGTCCTGCTGCACAGATTTGAGTAATTATTCCAGATAATATAACAAATAATTATTGATAGGCCTACTTGTTTTGGTTTTTGTGTTTTTCATTTATTGGGTTATCTACTGTCAATTACAAAAAACAAGAATGAACAAATTTAAACAAATTAAAATTAATCAGTAAATAATAATATTGACGCACATGCTTTTCTGTCTCATTCTTTCAACATCTCTCTCTCTGTCTTCCTCTCTCTAATAACTGCATTAATAACTGCATAAAGCCGGGACACACTTAGGCCTACTAAGGCCATTTATGAATGTAATTTGATACTTATGACTGATCATGCCCAAATGCTTGTTCAGCGCGTTCAGTCTGTGTTCACAGTTGGTGTTAAAGACCTGCTACAGTCGATGGAAACAGTCGGTCTTTGAATATTTCAGTGAGTCGTAAGTGTGTCCCCCATCATTAGTCTGCTGCAGTGGCTCAAAAATGACATTTTGGAATTAGAAACAGAGGCATGGGATTAGATGCGTAAGATTGTTAGATGCGTGAGAGCATTTTAATAACAAAAACTTGACAAACGTCTTGAAATGCATCATCTGAACAATGTTTTGAGGTGTGGTAACTGTAGTATAAACAGAATAATTGACCTCAGGCCATTGAATTATTAGAAAAATAATGCACAATCCACTTCGCGTTGATGACCGCATCACCACCTATTGGGTGTGCATTCTTTTTCTAATAATTCAACAGCCTGTCCTCAATTATTCCTTACTTATAATGTTAAAAAAGATTTCTATTTTAAATAAATGCAGATTTCTATTCATCTGAGAATCCAGATTTTTTAATGAATTTTGATCAAATAAATGCAGCCTTGATGAGCAAAAACATAAATTTTGAGTGGTAGTGTACATACTTGCAAATCCATTATATATAATTGATGTACTCGTTAAAAATGCAGAAGCAGCTTTAATGGCTCTCTTTGTTTCTTAACAGATAAGGCCAATTTTGCTCGAACATCCTCCTGTTGCGATCCTGCCGCTGGGGACTGGGAATGACCTCGCTCGCTGCCTGCGCTGGGGTGGAGGTGAGGACAAAACAAGAGACTGTCCACCAGCAGTTGGAGGGAATTACTTAGTGCCTTTGAAATAAAACTTAAAGGGCTTTCCTTCACAGAACCACTCGAGTTGAGATTAGGCTTTGAATTCTTTGAATGTAAATGCAATCCTGTATAAACCCTTCAAAAGGATTTTAAAACTTTTAAACACTCAACCCTGAATAGAAGGTCAGACTGTAATAATCAAACTTCATCCTAGTTCATTGAATGCTCCAGTCACATGAAAGAGAAAGCAGGATTTGTTGAGACCACACTTGCTTTCAGGGTTTTCATTCTGTGATCTTCATCACACAGATGACCCCGACAAGCACTTGCCCAGTTAGTAAAGCCAGTGTAGTGTACACGTAAAGGGATAGTTCAACCAAAGATCAAAATTCTGTCATCATTTATCAGCTCAAAAGAAGAACTTTTGAAATAATGTGCTGACACCACAAAAAAGTTGAATCTGTACTACTAACAGACCAGTGTGTTAGTTAGATTGACTTATCAGATTTAAAAACATCTCATTCAGGCCAGTTTTATCAACCTTATAAATTGATTCATTAAAAAGATCCAATCCAAAAGAACCATTTGTTTACAAATCAAACATCATTACTTCATGATCTCTGTAGAAGACGGTTGTCAGCATTATCAGTGAATATTGCTCTGTTCATCCCATTAAGCTGTCTTATGGTTTCTGAAGATTTGACTTGTTTTTATGCTGCTTTTTATTATTATTATTTATTTATTTATTTATTTTGCCAAGGCAATATTCTAATTTTTGTTGAAAGTTTTTAAGTTTAAGTTTCTCTATTAATATTTATGTTTCATTTTATTTCAGTTTCAGTTACCGAAAAACATTTATCATTTTCATTTAAGTTAACAAATACACTTTTAAGAATCGTTTAAAAATGAATTTAGTTAGTCATTTCTAACAATAGATAAATAAACTGTGCTTTGAGTATTGAGTATATAGACTTTCCAATCACACATTTGCATGTGATTGAATACTGTATGTGTGTACTTTTTTTTGATATTCGGGTTTATTTAGTAGGTTATGATGTAATGATATGCATCAGTGAGCCTGCGTCTGCTTGTAAGACAGGTGTGGATGGCCGTGTAGAGCCTGCTGAATTAATTGGCCTCTTATCAGTGTTTCCTGTGTGTGCATGTGTCTGGTTTGTTTCAGCGGTTAAGGTTTTGCATGAATGTATTCTTAAATTAATTTGACTGGTATACTGTTTTTTTTTCTCTCCATGTGAGTTGATTGACTTTGAAAGGTGTATCACCTGTAGTCAGTGAAGAGGTGCCATGTGAGCGCATGTTCGTCTGCATGTCTGCCATGTGAGCGCATGTTTGTCTGTCTGGTCCAGAAAGGCAGAGTGAGCACCTGGATGTCCTCACACATGTTATATTTTACCCCTTGGGTTGCCAGTCGGGAGTCAATATCCCCACATGTCTCACAGCATGATGCCCTCATTAAGAGATGGCACCTCTATGATCATTATGTAACAAGAAGCCTCTGTATCTTTCCCATTACAATTGGGAAGTAATTGCAGTTCATTCACCAGGTATCCTCTCGAATGATCCCTTCATGTCAGAAGCTTTTTTCAGTGCTTGACAACACTTTTAAGGTCATAATGTTCAACCCCTTCGTTAATATAATAGATACTTTTTAAAATAAATATACTTATCCTCATATTGTTCTAATTTCTCAACAAAATTAGAATGTATTAGTTGCTTTTTTGCATGCAATTACAATGAATGGACCTTCAAAATGGACCTAAAGCACTATAAATGTATAATGAAAGTGGTCTATACGACTCATACTCCAAGTGATACGATCAGTTTGTTTGTGAAATGGACTCAATTTAAAGGGAGGGTTTACCCAAAAAAAAGTTTTTCCAAACCTGTATACATTTCTTTCTTCTGCTAAACACAAAAGAAGATCCTTTGAAGAATATGGGTAATCCAACATTTAATAGGCTCCATTGACTTCCATAGTATGGAAAAAAAATACTGTGGAAGTCAAATGGGGCCCGTTAACTGTTTGGATAATGGCTTCTGGTCTATCAGAGATAGAGAGATAGAGACAGCTTTATACTTTCACAACATTGTGCTACTTTGGCAAGTTTAATCATTTGATCTTGCTGTATTGAGTTTTTTTAAAGGGGGGGTTGACTGCTTTTTTTCTTTGCATGATTGTGTTTATGGAGTGCAATATAACATGTATTTGTGTGTTTTCTTTTTTTAAAAGTCTTATTTTTCATAAACTTCACCTTTATTGTCAGCCGCGCTGTCCTCTGTCCCCTGAACGAGCGGTTCACTTCCTGATTCTATGAAAACACTCCCTTAGAAACGGGCGGTGGGCGCAGATTGGTTCATTTGGGCCGGTGTGTTGTGATTGGCTAAACTGTCGCTCACGTTGTCCGGAAGGTTAACGCCCATTACCTTTAAGGGTGAAATGGATATGTCATGAGCTCCGGTCCAGATGTAAATATGTGTCGAACTGCAGTATCAGTTTGAGGCAGAATCAGACCGAGAAAGCCGCGATGAAGAGAGTCAAACAGAACGTCACCACACACGGCTCTTACTAAACGTTTCTGAATGATAATTTGCTACATTTTTTAACTTTATACGCGTTTGTTTTACACAATAGCATCTGACTGGAAACAATAGCAACTGACTGGCTACTAATGTTATACTCAAACAGCGTTGGTATGTTTACGTTCTTGATCAAATCAAAAATAACGTCATAACATGAAAAATACATTTACAACATTAGTACTTACCTTAGTACTTACAGTACAAAATTCATGTTTGTACGCGTTTGTCGTAGACACAAAATAGCATAACTACTAGCCTATAGTGGCAATAAAGCCAGCGCTGGCATTTGAAAAAAATAAAACACAAGGCTTGTCTGGAATTATACATGCAAATACATTTAAAATGATGAAGTCTTAGCCTACTTACAGGTTGTGGCACAACAACTGCTGACTCTGGTTTTAAAGTTGGATCTGCTTCATGTTTAGTAACAGTTTCTTGTTGAATCCGGTGTTGAACTCGTGGAGATTCTGGAAGCTGTCTTCCGTAAAATGCGCAGCACGGAGAGCTAAATTACGATCGTCACTTTCAGGAACATAATCAAACATAAATTGTATCCATTGTTGACGAAGTACAGCGTCCGTGGGAAGTCCGAGCACAGAAGACCTGACAGCTGTGTGAACACAACACACTCGACGAGCTGGGGACTGGAGCTGCTGAAAAATGCGCATGCACTTCTTTGCATTTTCCGTAGGGAGTGGTTGATGCAAATGTGTAGGTTAGTGATGTACCATAACCTAGCTGTAGTCCCAATCGAGGCAATTTTATGTGCACCAATAGCAACATTACACTATTTAAAATGAAAAAAGTGAAATGGCAGTCAGCCCACCCCCCCCCCCTTTAATTAAGCTATGCTAACCTTGGAATTGCGATAATGCAAGTTTTTTCCATTGTCATGAGAACAAAAGTTGAATCATGCTTGTTTTATTATTCCTTTCTATGCATGGACTCTTGCACATTCTTGTTCATAGATAAAAAGGAGCTTTTGTACATTTTGTACATCTTCATGTCACGATTTTTTTGTTTCAAACAGAGATCACGATTTTGAATGACAACTAAACAAAATTACGTATTTTAATAGAGGTTCTGACGAAATGATAATTGCTGCAGTCAATTTAAAAATGTTGAATTAATTTATATAAAATCATTCAAATTAATTCAACATTTTTAAATTGACTGCAGCAATTATCATTATATATATATATATATATATATATATATATATATATATATATATATATATATATATATATATATATATATATATATATATATATATATATATGTTTAATGAATGTGTTCAATATGCATTCAATATGTTTCAGTGACTCACTGAAAAAGATTTCACTTGTTTCATAACTGGATGAATTGTGTTTTTATGAATTAATGACAAAAACATTTTCTTTCTAACAATCACTTGTCAGTGGCGTAATCGATATAAAACGATTTGGCATTACTTTTAAAAGGTTTTTTAGTCTATTTTGATCACTTCCCTAGACATCAGTGTTCATAGACTAACTATAAATTGTTATCCCAGTTCTTCTGTGATAATATGAATATTTGTGAATTTAACACGGAAATAATGATACTGTGTGGTTAATACCTGTTTAATACCTGTACATGACAACTAATCAGCGGATCAGCGGCAGCGCAAACACAGACTCCAATGTTCCTCCAAAGTGATTTTGTCAAAGGTTTAATAGACATAGGAGAATCATTGTCATTTAGCAATGATTGAGATCATGATCTTTTAATGATTAATCGTCCAGCTTTAGTGTGGCTAATTCAAGTCTTTATAATTAACCCTATATGTTATGTAGGTTCACGCAGTGTCTGTGTTGTGATTGACAGGCTATGAAGGAGGCAGTCTGGTTAAGTTCCTCAGGGATATTGAGCACAGCACCGAGTTGATGCTTGACCGCTGGAACATCGACATTGTCCCTGATGATAAGGAGGAGAAGGGAGATCCTGTACCCAACAGCATAGTGAACAACTACTTTTCCATCGGAGTGGTGAGAATTTACTACAGTTTGTTTTTTTTTTCACAAAGAGACTCAACATTATAGTATCAGAACTCCTGAAAGTGCTTTTATATCAGAAGTTTTACAGAAACCTCCTCCTGTCTTTCTGACCACACTCGTTCATCAGTCAAAATCTCTTACTCCCTATTATGAGTGTGTATTTTTTTTACCAAAGCCTGAGGCTAAAAGTCATTTGTAAGTAATTTAATGTTGTTTTCTCATGTAGCATTAGAACAAATTATCGTTGTCAGAGGAACGACAACACGCTCAAACTTTGCTGATGTGATTTACTGCGTCTGAAGCAGTTTCATGCCTGAGACCCGTGTATCATTGGACAGAATTTTCCTTCTCACACACAGTTGCTTAGCAACCCTCTTCTGTTCAAATGTTACATCCCATGTTGTTGCTCTCATCAAGCATTTATTAACAGAGCAGTTACATGTCTTTCACAAACTACTTATGCAATCTTTTTCTACTTCTTTTTATAAACCAGATTATATAACAAATGAATAAGTGAAAAAAAATCAAGTGGTTTTGCCAGGTGGATAGATGGTCACTTAATGTTACTGTACGGACTTAAAAAAATATTTAGAACCTTCCACAATTATACAGTGAGAGGAATAACTTACTGAGATGAAAACAAAACTAGATGCAGGAATGAATGCCATGGAGGTTTTATACAGATAAGGATGAATTTCTGTTCTTTCCCTGGCACAGTCCCTAGGACCAGGTGGGTCTCCGTGAGCCTGTCTTCCTCCCCTTGTTTAGCTAATGATTTATTTCTGTCCTGTTTTTAGAACCTGTCGCTATAAATAGTAAGTCTGCTTTCATTTCTGAAAAATGTCCAATATTCTATTCATAATCAGCTGAATCCCAGGTGTGTTGGATGATTGCTGTTATATCTCGCTGAAATGTGCCAAGTAGTCAGGCCACATTTAGAATGGCCAGAAATAGTGACGCGACCTGAAAAGGGCCACCTGACCTGCTCGAAATGGGTGTGAAGAGTGGCAGGAGGTACATGCAAGCTTTACGCAAGGTGGCATGAGAACAAGTAGGAATGCGCCACTTCAGGGATATTATGTAACTCAGCTAAGTGTCCCACTGTCTCCCATACAGACTGTGTGCTCATCAGCCAACAACACGAACCACATAGGAGTTATTGTAGTAGAGGCCTTGAGGTATTGTTGAAGTGTGGGTATGATAAATGTAGATAAAATGTACATTTGATAAATGTAATAAAAATCATTAATGACATATTATATAATGCTTAACAAACCAGTACTTCATGTAACTTCGAATATAAAAATAGTACTGTGCAAAAGTATTAGGCACCATTTACGTTAGTATTTTCACAGATATTTACATCTTTGCTATAGTGTGTCAGTAGGAAATATCGCTTACATTTCTGGTGTTAATTGTAATAATCCAGTGATCTTTTTGTATGCACTTGGAGTCAACAACCGGTATGATCCAAACAGAGATCTGATCTCACCATCATCAAGTCTGTCTGTGATTACAATGAAAAAAAAAGAAAAAAAAAGACTAAATGTAGAAGAACCGAGGCAATGTCTCCAAGACACTTGAATAAACCGACCTGCAAAGCTACAGTACTGTGAAAATATTTAGACACATGTGTAAGAATGCTGTAAAGTGAGGATCCTTTAAAATTATTATTTTATTTTATTAGTTAACTTCTGTTAAATACATCAAATCACTATTTGGTGTTTAAGACTATTAAGGTGTTTTTGTCCTGGTAGACTTGCACATAGTTTTTCAGGTAGGTTTGCAGGAAGGTTACTTTAAGCGTCTTGGAAATGTTGCCACAGTTATTCTGGGCTTAGTCTGTCACAGTTTTTTTCTGTTTCTTCATGCAATCACAGACAGACTTGATGATGGTGAGATCAGATCTCTGTGTGGATCATATACCGGCTGTTGTCAGACTCCTTGTGCTTACAAAAATCTCACTGGATTATTACAACTAATCACAAAAGGAATTGTCACGTTTTGGTCTTGTCTCTGTCACATTTTGGTTTGTTCCTGTCATGTTCCATGTCTGTCATGTGATTCCCTGTTTGTCATGTGATCCTGCCATGTGTCTTGTCATAGGTTAATCATCTGTTCATTGTTTTACAGGTGTCCCTTGTCTTGTCATTAGTCTGTGTATTAAGCCCTCATGTTTGCCATTGCTGCGTCCCAATTCGCCTACTTATACTACGCCCTAAAAGTATGTACTGTTTTTGTGAAGAAAAAATGTAAAGGGTGCAGCAAAAAGAGTAGGCAAGCTTTGGGACATACTATCATGTCATCTTTAACGGACGGCTCTGTCGCGTGCTGCGTGCATCCTGTCACCGTAAACTCTCCTGTCAATCATCTTGTCACAGTTAAAATCCTCCATTCTATCTAATTTGATTTCCTACCGTTTCAGAGCACGTTCATCTGCCAGTCGTGGGTCTTTATGCAGATACTCTCCTCGTGTTTGCAATTTGAATATAATGATGCATTTAAAAAGTAATGGCTAAACGTGTCTTTACAAAAGTTCACAATGCTGCTGCATATGCAATATAATGTGGACAACATTGAATAAATTCATTTTCGTCAGGTTAGATACTGATAATTAATCACTCAAACCTGTCTACACAGCCGCGGGACCAGCGCGCGACTCGCGCGCCCTCTGTGTATGTAGTTTTTTAACACTTCTTACTCGTGTTTGTAGTTCTAACTGAATCCTCGTCCACCGCGCAATGGTTTGTGGGCAATATCAGCCGTTAGAGTGTGCATTGATCTACACTTCGGATTCTGACCGGAAATAGTAGACCATCCGGGTGTCTTTGAAACACTCATTTCAACATACTACGGTTTGGGACGTACTAATTCTATTTTTCGAATACTATTTAGGACTGATAGTATGCGAATTGGGACGCAGCACATGTGTCTTTGTCAAGTATTGTTTCCTGTTGTTGTGTAAGTTCATGCCTTGGTTTTTGTTTTCATGCCACGCCACACCATGTTTTCATTTCATGTTTCGTTTTAATTGTAATAAATACTGCTCTTTGGTTCTTGCTACAACTTACTTCCAGTGGATCATTACATTTAGGTTTTTTAGGAAGTTGTACCAACAGTGGTATTCAGAAAAGTAATACCCTACAACAGAAATTGAATAAAGTAATCAAATGTAAATTAGCACTGCTGCATACAATAAATATAGACCAATCCTCATTAATACTAAAAACAGTTTATTCTTTCAAGAGCAGTAAGTGATTTTATCTTTGTCTTTTGTTGTTTGATTTACAATAATGACTGCTGCAGATTTTTTAGGCTGCTGTCACTTTAAGAGCTAATGCACAGATCATATAAACTGTTTTACATACGCTCTTTCTCAGTTTTTACATTCACTTAAGATGCAACCCACTGTGTTTACGAGGATATTTACCAAAACGACATAATTGTGTGTAGGCTATTTGACCGTTTAGGCATGTATCTGAAGCCTACATTATTCTTTCCTTATGCGTGTCCGTCCGTCTTGAAGTGTGCGCACAGGAGGGTGCCTTGGGAACAGTATCTCTTTTGTGACTTAATATGCTTTTAATAACAATGTTTAATACCAAACACGTCCCAAAGTTTAGCAACATTAGACTGCATTTTACAACACTTTTTGAGTTGGCTGATTTGTATGTCAAGTTTGGGCTTTTAGGGAGGAATGAAAGCGCTTCGCTGTGAAGGGAAGGAATGCGGGAGCGGCAAAATAATAGTTTACACCGATTATCTTGTTTTCATAATTGTTGGAAGCCAAAATCGATTAGAATTAATTGCACAGCCCTAGTGTCAGACCATCTGATGATGCAGTGTGGTGGTTTAAAGAGGCTGGTAACATGATGGAGTGCTGACTATGAATGGACAATAGCCTATACTGTGAACCCTGAGTCTTGTGATGGGGGTGGACTGACTGTGCCATGTTGGTCCTTGTGTGGCTTGGCACGGAAGTTAGTTTTCACAAGACATCAATAAAATATAAAAAACGGACTCTTGAATAAGACTTTTTCTTTTAAACTGTAGTGTGTCATATTTGGATTTTCAAATAATGAGACATCTATGAGTAAGCCAGTTGTAGGTTGAAGAAGTAGTTCACTAATGAATATTTATCAAAATTGACTAACCCTCGTGTCGTTCCAAACCTGCGCAACTTTCTTCTATCGAACATTAAAAATATATTTTGAGAAATGTCATAGTTTTTTGTGTTTATACAATGAAAGGAAGTGGAGTCAAATGTTGTTTGAAACACATTTTTTCAAAAATGTCTTTTGTGTTCTGCAGATGAAAGAAAGTCATTCAGGTTTGAAATAATTTGAGGGTGACTCAATTATGACAGAATGTTATTTTTTATTGAAATATCCCTTTAATATTTCTGCTTTAAGCTATTTCTGATATGAAAGTAAAATCTGTTATATGATAACGGACCATTTATGAAAGAATGATAGCTTTACGGTACCCAATAATGTAAGCTTTGGTGGTTCCAGTTAATTACATTTTCGTTCGTTCGTTCATTACATTAATTATATAGCGCTTTTCTGGGTACTCAAAGCCCTTAAATAGAAGGGGGGAATCTCCTCAACCCATCTCTCAACCCATACCTCAATCCATTTCAGTTTGAGGCGCAGTTCCGTGGATGCAGGCAGTATTGTAGGGGACTGTTTGTGTCTGAAAGTGAAATCACGATACTGTGGTGTTTGGTGCAGTGTGGCATGGCACGAGCAGAGGGACAGGGTGCTGGGAGTCCAGGAGGACAGGGCAGATGGCTCCGCATTGGGCGCCACTGACACCTGAGTAAAGCGGTGCAGTGACTCATGCCCTGATGTAATCATTAGTAAGGCTGCTTCAGCCTTCAATGTTTTCCAGTCACTATCCATGAAGGTTGCGTCGACTGTAGACAATTGGGTGTCCATACATGGTGTTTGTGGTTTTCAGGCCGTTATCACCAGGATTATGTATTTCATCATTTGTGACAGAGCTCATTTTCTTTTTAGCTAAACTAATAGCCTAATAATTGGCTAATAATAATAATAATGTGGAAAAACAAATGTTTAAAGGATTGTTCACCCAAAAATGATTTTTTTTATTGCACAATGCACTTTTCTTAATATTAAGCCTAAAATGTGTTTTTATATCACTATAGTAAGGATAGTATGATATCTGTATAATATCAGTCTTTAAATGCAAAATATTTAAAGTGCAAAGTATACATGCAATAGTTCCACTTTAGCTCAGTCAAATATTTTTTAGTAGGCTACATCTTTAGTTGAACTTCAGCACTATTTCTGGATAACTGAAGTGCATTAAAGGGTTAGTTCACCAAAAATGAAAATTAAGTCATTAATTACTCACTCCCATGCTGTACCAACCCCGTAGACCTTCGTTCATCTTCGAAACACAAATAAAGATATTTTTGATTAAATCTAGAGCTGGATCACTCCTCCATAGACTGCCTAAGGGACTGGCTCTTGACGGCCCATATAGACATTAAAGAAAATGTTTAAAAATTCCATGTGCCTACAGTGGCTCAATTATAAGTTTATCAAGCGATAGACTACTTTTTGTGTCGAAAAAATACATAAATAACGACTTTATTCGACTATTCCATTACTTCCTTATGGGCTGCATGTGCGAGAACTGAGATGACGACGTTCTTCTTCGACTACTTCTTGTTACCGGCTGCTCACTGCTTAGGAGTATTACCACCCCTACCGTATAAGATGATGATCGCGCTCCGGCTATATCAGCACATCATCTTATACGGTAGGTGGCGGTAATACTCCTAAGCGGTAAGCAGGCGGTAACAAGAAGTAGTCGAATGAGAACGTCCTCGTCTCAGTTCTCGCGCATGCACCCATAAGGAAGTAATGGAATAGTCGAATAAAGTCGTTATTTATGTTTTTTCCGCACAAAAGTAGTCTCGTCGCTTGTTAAACTTATAATTGAGCCACTGTAGGCACATGGAATATTTAAACATTTTCTTTAGTGTCTTTATGGGCCGTCAAGAGCCAGTCCCTTAGGCAGTCTATGGAGGAGTGATCCAACTCTCAGATTTAATCAAAAATATCTTTATTTGTGTTCCGAAGATGAACGAAGGTCTTACGGGGTTGGTACAGCATGAGGGTGAGTAATTAATTACTTAATTTTCATTTTTGGGTGAACTAACCCTTTAAGTACAAAATTAGTTGTATACTGTATAACAATTAGTATATCAATTTAGCATACCAGAATTATAATTTCAAGGTAATTATGTAAATTACAAACATATTTAAATGCATTTGTAGTATACAAAGTATAAAATAAATGTATTTCAAATATTTATTTATCTATTTATTTTTCACTAGGGAGTACTTTTCTGACACAAACATATTGATATCGTATTTGATCGGTTATCAGAAAACATTGATTCATCCACTTGGGTCGTTTGGATTACCATCGTGTTCGCTTTGTTTGTTTTTTCGTTAAGGGTCAACTTTGAGGGACCTATCTACTTGAAACTTAGTGTGGCACAGGACAGGATTTTAAATGCTGAGTCCGGATGTCGAAGGGAAGATACTGATGTGTGTGCGGAAAGTGTGAGAAAGAAATCACATGTGGGACTTGTGCAAAAACAATAAAAGTTACTCAAATGTATTTTGTTTTTAAAAATGTTATTCATGTTATTAGTCTATTGTGCAAAAGAGCTTAGGATAGTCATCAGTGAAAGGTTTGGGGTTGTGTATTTTCTTGTGTCATTAGCCAATCAGCTTCTTCATGATTTCCTCCAATTCCATCCTTCCTTCCATTCTTCCTCCAATCCTCAGGTCATTGGCCCAGAAACTTTCTTTGAACAAAGATACTTCAGGAGGACCCTGCATTAGTTTAGCAACTTCCATTGAGATGAATATAAATGCTTTCAGGTATGATAGACTTATTTGCATGAACTTTCGCCCAACTAGCACAAACTGATAGAGGAGGGTAGTGCTTTACATCCATGTGAATCTGATTTCTGAGACATCTTAGAATGGCATTGCAATCCTGCTGTGTGATCCAATTCACCCTGGAAAGAATCCTCAGGAGGAATTAAGAACAGCAGACACACCATGTCAGCAGCCATTAAGGACGTCTCTCCATGTATCTCCAGGCCTGGGAGGTGAAATCGAATCACCTCTCTCGAGCCTTACCCCCTCCCTGTGGTTGGGGTGCTTGGAAAACTGTCCCGCTGCCATCATGTTTTCACTTTTGTGGTATCATGCACACCTTCGTCTCCAATGACTTCAGTCAGTTCTGCACTTGGACAGTGGTACGGCTTATAATGCTTAGTTTATAAAACATACAAAATGCTTCAAGTGATTATTCATGTATGTAAATATGCACAAGTTTAACAACAAGACAGAGCGATGTAGCTGTTGTGGAAAAACACAAATAAAGAATGGTAGCAATCGTTCTCCACTCCGCAATGTTTAAAGCTACACTGTGTAACTCTTTTAGTTTATTCTTAGCTAAAAACACTTAGTTCTTTCAAATATATATGTGCTCATTAATGTATATTTACTTTGTTCAAGTAATAAAGTATTCTCGTGAGTGTATAATATGCCACTGAAAATACATACGGGTAAGTGGTTGTAATGTTGGTCGCCATGTTGCCCCTCCATCTTGAAAGTACATTAGCCAAAGAGGGACATACTTCGCGCTTTCGCGTTTACGTTTGAGTTAACACTCATGGACAAAGTCGAACTGGAAGCCATGTTAATCTTGGACTACATTGGTCATCGTAGGAGTTAAAACGAAATTCGGAATTGAGAGGAACAGAAACTAATATTCACTGGATGATCACATACCTTTTCACCGCTGAGATGGGGGTAAAAATCACACAGTGTAGCTTTAAAGTTACAGTAATGGCCAGCCCAACTTAGGAACTCAGGTATAAAAATAATCTCAGAGCTTCCCAGTAGAAAATACAACTTGAGAGGGTATTTGTGTCCAATTTTTAACTAGGAAACTCATATTTACAAAAATTCCGATTGGAATTATGATAATAACACGTGAAGTCAACATAATACGGCGGCTAAGGGAGTGATGGCAAATTTGACGTTTGTTTCTCTCTTCTGCCCAATGTAAATCAATCTCAGTGTTTTTTGTTTGTTTTGTTTTTTTTTTTTACCTAAATGTGGCGACTACTGCTTCTGAGAACCCCAGAAATGTGAAAAGGGTCCAGGCTGTCCTAGTGTAATATGTCTGTGATTTGGCTGTAAAGAGCTTACGCTGGTTTAATAGGTAGCTGAACAAACAACCGTTTAAGAGATATATTCAATCGTTCAACCTTATCTATGTGATAAGAGTGTTTATTTTAGAGCCTGTCAGTCTGTGTGTGTATGCATGCGCATGTGTGTGTATTTGTGTCTATAGTACTGGCATGGACTGAAGGTCAGGGGAAGTATCAGTGACAGGAAGTGTTTGGGTGCCAGAATCAGACCAGGTTACCACCATAATGAATGGCCGTGCTGAGTGACACCTGGCCAGTCTTATAGTTAGAAGGAAAACAGGGCCCACCTCTCCATTCACCTCACACATGCACACATTCAGAGCGTTCAGACAGTATTCACATAGTTCACTCACGCACTTATGTGGACTTTCACACGATTGCACCTCCAGTCTCACGATAAGTCCCATATGCACCTGCTCCCACCATGCTGACAGGAGCACAGATGGGCACTGACTCAGTACAGTGCTACAATAACCCAGTGTGGACACACCAATCACTGTGACCTGAATATCACCTCGCTTAATACCCTTCACCTCTTCACCCCATCGATAGTTGCTCTCCCTGGAGGACAATATCTTTTTTTGGACTGAATTAATTCTTGAACTTTTTCCACAAATAAGTAGAAGTCATACTTGATACAAACCCTCAGCTGACAATCTTTACCTTGTTC
Organism: Hybognathus amarus; assembly: GCA_030378365.1. NCBI lineage: Eukaryota > Metazoa > Chordata > Actinopteri > Cypriniformes > Leuciscidae > Hybognathus > Hybognathus amarus. Next base: position 197,408 of record JAQIUQ010007609.1, read on the forward strand.
AGATAGTGGAGGGGGAAGGCCAAGAACAGTTAAGCCCGCAGTTTCATTCCATTGGGACAGGATATTTCTTAATGGAGGACATGGTGTCCTCCCATAGTGTACAGTTTGGGATAAATCATAGCAGAACACCCCAGAGGGGTGGGCATTTAAAACTTTTGAAAATGTACATTTACTTTTATTCATTTAGCTGACGCTTTTATCCAAAGCAACTTACAGTTGCTATATATGTCAGAGGTCGCACGCCTCTGGAGGAACTAGAGGTTAAGTGTCTTGCTCAGGGACACATTGGTGTCTCGCAGTGAATTCGGACCTGGGTCTCTCACACCTGAGAAGGCATGTGTCTCATCCACTGCGCCATCACCATCACCACATATGAAAATATACAATACAGGTGGCATACTGTTAAATGGTTAGTTCACCCAAAAATGAAAATTAAGTCATTAATTACTCACCCCCATGCTGTACCAACCCCATAAGACCTTTGTTCATCTTCGGAAACGCAAATTAAGATATTTTTGATTAAATTTGAGAGGTGGATCACTGCTACATAGGCACCCTAAGGGATTAAAACTTGATGGCTCAGAAAGTCAAAGAAGAAAATGTTTATATATTCCATGTGACTACAGTGGCTCAAGTATAAGTTTATCAAGCGACAAGACTACTTTTTGTGCGAAAAAACAAACCAAAATAACGACTTTATTCGACTATTCCTTTTCTTCCTTGTAGGCCTGAGCTACCCTATTTCACGACCAATTCGTACGAATTCGACGAATGATTAAAAAGTGGCTAAATCGTATGACCTCACTCGTACGAATTCATACGATTTGTCTAAACCCACGTGATGGGTAGATTTAGGGGCGGGGTAAGGGGTAGGTAATTCGTACAATCTATAAGAATTGGCCAATTCGTAAAATATGTACGATTTAGCAAAATCGTAATCGTACGAGTGAGGTCGTATGAATTGTTACGAATTAGCCACCTCGGAAAATTCGTACGAATTCCCATGAGATCAGGCTGGCCTGAGATGAGAAGTTCAAGAGATTTCCACAACGCATGCGTGAGAATTGCAATCTCCTTCAACTACTTCAGTTCGTCGAAATAATATATCGAATATATATATTCAGAATAGTCGAATAAAGTCGTTATTTTCATTTGTTTTTTTCGCACAAAAAAGTATTTGCGTTGCTTGAGAAACTTAAAGTTGAGCCACTGTAGTCACATGGAATATTTAAACATTTTCTTCAATGACTTTCTGGGCCGTTAAGTTTCGATCCCTTAGTGTGCCTATGTAGCAGTGATCCACCTCTGAAATTTAATCAAAAATATCTTCATTTGTGTTTCAAAGATGAACAAAGCTCTTACGGAGTTGGTACAGCATGGGGGTGAGTAATTAATGACTTAATTTTCATTTTTGGGTGAACTAACCCTTTAAGCTAATCAGAAGCTTCCATTTATATCTGTGCATTCCCAAACTACATGTAATGTCATTCTGCCTTATATTAAATCCATGTAGATCTGAACTATTGAAGCTTGAAGAAACACATTTTTGGAGTAAGGAGGAGACTCTGAGATCAAAACAAAACATGGCCTACATTTTTAAAAGCCTCATGACTCTTGTGCTATCATAAGGACATGAACAGGAATTAATGAGTTGGTTAAAATGCACAGCTAGAACAAAGTCATTGGACGAGAGCAGTGCTTTTTGAGGACAGCTTCCTGTTTTTCATTAGTTATGTTGCTCTTTAAAGCGAGGTGTCTTGTAGTGCCCGTTTCTTGTCTTGGCATTCACTGCAGTGATTGATGTACAGTGCGTTTTGTTCTCTTCTAATTTCACACATGCCAGTTTGTGGAACACCTGGACTTTCTGAGCATTGAAAAATGTCACATGTGACATAGTCTATTCTTTGATATTTTGACTGACTTCAGTGATACCATACATGCATGGAGCACAGCAGGAGTCCCTTCTGTAGAACGCAATGCATCATAGCAGTGGTTTGGATATGTGCGGGATACCAGTCCACCGCCCCTCCACGCAGCCTCCCCCACCCCCCTTCCTCCCCTTCCTGTACCCTCTCCCATGTGAGTGCCGCAGCACCTGCAAGCACGGGCAGGAAGCCAGCACAGGTGCTAACGTAGCATCGTCTGCTCGCGGCTTGATCGGCGTGCCAGCAGCTATCAAACCCTGAGAATCTCACCCTTGCACACTTCCTCCCTGTCTGAGTCTGTGACACGGTGAGCACTGCAGTGTGCCGAGATCCATCGTTATATTACACAGCGAAACTCCGAGACAGGTGTTACGTGTGTGTGAATGTGTTCAGGCTCGGGCCTAGTGAAGGATGTGGTGGCTTTGAGCTTCTGTCTTTACATGTGTGTGTGTGTATGTGTGTGTGTGTAAATATAGAAATAATCAGTTACGGTTGCAGACCTGATTCATCAATTAGCTCTTCTGTTTGCGCACTGTTGCTTTGATTTTAATCAAGGCTGCTTCAATGATGGTGGATTCCGCTCTGGTTTGGTGCTGCAAGAGCAAACAACGTTTTAACTCGCTGTTTGATCCCTCATGCTCTCAGCTGCCATTAGGTCCTCACAGGCAGAACTTCACATCCTTCAAGTTGACAAGATAATGGTATATAAGTAGCTGATGGGGTCATTTTTTGTCAATATAATGATTTAGAAAAAATATATGGCAGTGTTTTTAATGATTAGTGTTTGCTAAGGCAATGTTTTTTTAAATATATATTTTTTAGTTGATGATGAGACTTCTGTATTATTATAGTATATTTTCTTGGCAGATTCGTTTTATAAACCACAGCAATTTCATAAAAGTGTACATAATGTGTGGTTCACATGCAGCGCCTGAAAACAATAATTAATTTATCCTTTGTTTATATGTTTAAAAATACCCTATACCCTATGTTTAAAATATTTAGGGCCCAAGCCTGAAAGGCGCAGAGCCCTATTGTTTTCCTTCCGATTATTTTTTTTTTTTTTTTTTTTTTTTTTTTTCTTTTTTTTTTTTTTTTTTTTTTCTTTTTCTAGTCGACTATTCGGGCACTTTTGGGGCCCTTGACATGCTCGAAAACTCTTGAAACTTTGCACACAGGTCAGAACCCGCGGCCATCAGAGCCGGGCTGAAGCTGGTACCCGGGCGTGGCAGGGCGGCTCTGTCAGCGCCCCTGGAATGGGGTCCGAACACCTGGTCCATAACTCAAACACACTTGCATGTAATAATATGAAACTCGGTACACATGTCGATAGCAGAATTTCATCTATACCTCGCGTTCTTGCTTTTTACCCCAGCCCAACAGGAAGTCGGCTATTGAGGTTTTTTTGTAAAACACACGCAATGAACTTTTAAATACTCCTCCTAGAGCTCTGATCCAAATTCGACGAAACTCGGTCAGCTAGAAGTCAAGACATTGAGGATGAAAGTTTGTGTGGGGATTTTTGATATCTCGAACGGTTTGGCCGTGGCGAGGAAACGAAACTATGGCGAGAAACGTGAAACAGGAAGTGTGTCATAACTTCAGCATACATTAACTGATCTGGATGAAACTTCAGCAGTGCGTTCGCTGTAAGAGGACGATCACATGGATGTGACTATTGTGAGTCAAAGTTATAGCGCCACCAACTGGCAGCAGGAAGTGTGTCACTTTCAAAATGCTTTGAAATCACCCTCTTATTTTTACCCGATTTGCTTCAAACTTCATCTGTATAATGTACATACACGGCAGATGAAGACCTATGAATGGATTCTTGATATCTTTGAAACTGTTGCCGTGGCGACGCATCAAACTTTACCATTCTTTTAGGATGCATTCTTTTAGGGATTCGAACATTTGTCCATAAATCAAACACACGTGCATGGATTAATATGAAACTCGGTACACTCATAGATCACATCAGGCCAAACAACTTTCGTGCTCTAAGTTTTGCGACAGTTCAAACGGAAGTCGGGAATTATGTTTTTTTTTTTAAATAATTGTCCTAAGAAAAACATCAAATTACAACCCATGCTGTTACCAATCACCACCAAACTCGGTGTGCATGAAGTCAAGACATTGAGGATGCTATATTCCGGACGGATTTTTGATATCTCGAACGGTTTGGCCGTGGCGGATTTTTTTGACTAAAAAAGGACACATAAAGTGTGTTATAACTTGGTTAGTTTTACTGACAGTTACAAAACTTGCCGTGTATATTGTTCTATTCAAGCCAAACAACTTTCTAATTAACAATAATAAGCTCAAACCCACAGAAAGTCAGATATTGTAGTTTGAATATGATCATGCTCTTTCTGAGCCTAGGCCTGTCACACAGTCTGTGTGTGTGTGTGATTGAGTCTTTTGACACACAGTCTCTGTGTGTGTGTGTAGGGGGAGGGGGCTTAATAATTTCACTGTGTGTCTGGCCTGCTAAAGTAAATACATTTCTTAAGCCTGGTATTTTTTATTTAAATAAGTTTTTGTTTTTATTTTTTTATAAGTAAAGACATATAACCTGTTTAATTGTAGTGCATTGACAATAGTTTTATATAATTAGTGTATTAATTAAATTAACTTGGTCCATAAATCAAAAAGGAAGTGTGTTAAAACTTCTGCATACATTAACTGATCTTGATGAAACTTCAGCAGTGTGTTCGTTGTAAGAGGCCGATCACATGGATGTGACTATTGTGAGTCAAATATATAGCGCCACCAACTGGCAGCAGAAAGTGTTTCACTTGCAAAATGCTTTGAAATCACACTCTTACTTTTACCCGATTTGCTTCAAACTTCATCTGTATAATGTAAACACACGCCAGATGAAGAGCTGTGAAAGCATTATTCAATATCTAAGATAATGTTGCCATAGCAACGCATCAAACTTTAACATTCCTTTTTTTTGATGATTTTGAGTCTCTTAGAGGCTTTTGGGGCCCTTAATGGGTTTGAAATCTCTTGAAACTTTGCACACAGGTCAGATCCCACAGCCATCAGAGCCGGGAAGATGGTACCCGGGTGTGGCAAGGGGGCTAGACAGCGCCCCCTGGAACGGGGTCCAAAAACTTGGTCCATAAATCAAACACGCTTGCATGTAATAATATGAAACTCAGTACACATGTTGATCTCATCGTTTCATATATTCATATATTTCTATATGACAACTTTCTAATTTACACTCATGAGCTAGGACCCACAGAAAGTCAGATATTTTGGTTTGAAAATGTTGAGTGTCTCTCTGAGCCTACACTTCTGTATGGCAAGCCCTTTTAACATTTAAAAGCTAAGTTTGACTATTCGTAATTAACATTGTAGATATCAACAACGTCTTTCTAGTCGTAATTACATTTTGGATAGTTTGTATTATCATTTAAGATATCTGTAACGTAATTGTGACTAGTCGAAACGACAGATAGAGTATGGCAAGCCGTTTTAACATTTAATCATTTTAACCTACTAGTCTCTATTTTCATGCTACTAGTACTTATTTTTTAGATACTAGTATCTATTCCATTAAGTACTAGTACTTATTCATTAGCTACTAGTGCTTATTCTTTAGATACTAGTGCCTTTTCTTTAGATACTAGTGTTTATTCTTTAGGTACTTGTACCTTTTTAAAGATACTAGTACTTATTCATTAGACACTAGTCCTTATTTATTAGATACTAGTACTTATTCATTAGATGCTAGTCCTTATTCATTACATACCAATGCTTATTAATTAGTTACTAGTACTTATTCATTAGATGCTAGTACCTATTAAATAGATACTAGTACTTATTCATTAGACACTAGTACTTATTTCAATGGTGACTAGTAACTATTCTTTTGTCACTAGTCACATTTTTTCCAGTGACTTCTATGGTGATCTGTCATTCAGATATCAACTATTCAGTTCTGACTAGTATGTTAGTATGTATTCCAATTGTGGAATACATACTAGTATGTATTCCAAAGCAGGGGTTACGCTTCTGCACGTTGTGCAGAATAACCCTAAAGGCACCAAGGTGGCGGTGCCACCGGCTTTATACACATATATATATATATATATATATATATATATATATATATATACATATAAATATAGCTGCGAGCAGCGATGGAGGGCCAAAGCCGGCGGTACCGCCATCCCGGTGCCTTTAGGCACCGGGGTTGCGGTGCCACCGGCTTGGGCCCGCGATCGCTGCTCGCAGCTATATTTGTTATTGTAATTAATCAAATAAATAAGATCATTGATTTAAAATGACTCTTTGGCCCTATGCTATTTTCAAGATAAGATGAGTTTATTAATGACTACTCTTGTACTTATTTGAGGAAGTTAAATAACTTCAACCTTTGTTTTCAGCTGAAGTATTTGCTTCCCAGGAATATGTCTAGGAAATTAACAATTGTGTATATGATGAAGTACACACTACCGGTGTAAAAGATTGAATGCACAACTGTTCATTTTCTGGACTTCAGTGTCCTATTCTTTGAATCCTCCCCCTCCCCCCATCATCTCCTGGCATTTCTGGAAAGCCTCTTTCCTGCTGATACCATCGCTTTTGCATCCAGCCTCGCTGTATTTATTTATTTATTTATTTTCATCAGGCACTGTAGAGCTGTGGCCCCATTTTCAGAACTGTGTACTTTGTCCAGCAGGCCTATCTGCACAATCATCTTCCCCTCGGGCCACAGCAACAGAACTGACAAGCAGATCCCTCCCCCAAAGCACATGAGCTCATGATGTGAAACAGGGGCCTGTTAATACCCGAGAAGCTCTTGTTTTCTAGGCATGGCTAAAATAGCACCAGAGAGAAAATCACCTCTCTAGCACCAATTTGAAATCATCAGTTTATAAACTCAATGAGTTGAAAATGAAGACTAAAGTAATGATGCTCATAAAAATTCTGCTTTGCCATCAGAAATACATAAAACAATCTCACAGATCCCAATTAGTGTTGTATATTCACTTGAATCATTAGCCTTCACAATTATTCTTAATATGATCATTATAATCAACATTTCAGAGATAAACAAAGCACTGCAGTAATATAATTGATGCCATTTGATTCAAGAGCAATTCCACTGGAGTGCAAGGTAATAAAATGGTTTATGTATATGTATATATATATATATATTTAGGCCTATATATACATAAATTTAAGATACATACATTTAAGAAGCATTTCAGCAGGTTAATCTTACAAACAATATCTTAATCAAATCAAATCTGTATTGTTTTTTATTTTGTATGGTGTTGTTTATTTTTAGAGAATGTCCTTTTAATTCTTTTTTTTTTCTGATTTAATTTTTATTAAAAAAATGTGTTGCCATTCCATAGAGGGTTAAACATTGATTAGTGTTAGCAGGGATGGTTGTGCCACATCATCTGGGTCATGTCTGAACAGCTTTATGGCTATGCTGTATGGCCTAGGGCTGCTGTTTCCTCTCAGTCCTGATTTTGAACACTTGATTTAGGATGGGCGCTCCATCAGCCATCCGACAGCACTGTCAGTAGCTCATTAGCCTGAGACTTAAAACAGTTTTATGTGTTTAGCAAAAAGATGCAGTCAACCTGTGATTCCTGTTTTCTGTGTCCCTTTTCAGGCACGCGTCCATAGCGCATCGCTTCCACTTAATGAGAGAAAAACATCCAGAGAAGTTTAACAGCAGGTAAGAGAACATGGATGTTTGTATATGAGCATATGGAGAAAATGCTAATGAGAATTTCAATAAAAACTGCAAATGAATGACGCAAGTGAAAAGAAAGGAGAAAAAATAAGTTTGAGTACATCTGAGAGGGAACTAAAACCTTTAATGAGTTTTTGTCCAAATCAGCCATGACAGACAATGAACAACACGACATTGGTTTCTTTTTCTGCTGAGTCATGCAGCATAGCCCCGCCCACTCTGAAAAATTGGACCAATGAGTTTATTTTCTATATGAGTTATGGTTCACTTCCACTCTTTTTGTATTTTAACATCTTTGACTTTGGTCTAAACCCATCTATTAACACTTTTCTCTATCAATTGTGCGTCCTCTAGATCAAACTATTTTCATTTGCAAATGGAAGTTTTATTATTTGACCCTCAAAAGAGACTTCCTTTTTAGCATTAAAAATACCTGATGAATCACCATTCGGTGTTATTCGCCTCTTCAGTCTGCTTGTGTCTTGTCAGACCTAGGGAAGTGTCGGCTGCTTGACTGTTCCGTTTGCTTTGCTAACTCAAGTAGCGTCCGTTTGAATGGAGTTTCTTAATTAAATGTTATGCAACGCATCTGCCTCAGCGGTGTAAGGTAAACTGGTAATGTATGCTTTAGAGTAAGTGGTAGGGTAGAAAAATGTACAGATCTAATTTGAACCCTCTACCATTATCTCCACTAAATTGTGTCAATTTAAGTAAGGAGGAGAGAGAAATGGTGGCGATGAGCAGGTAGAATGGGTCATGATGACTTTAGTGAGGCAATTCAGCATGAGAAAGGACAGTAGTGAAATCATCATTGCTCTGAGATATTTGTAGTCTACAATAAGCCTTCGTCAGTCTTCCAGCAATAAAAGGATGACTGCTAAATCTGACTGTAGTACAGCACTTTGGGTTGGCTCTAACAGCTCCATAAAACGTGTTTTATCTTAAGAAAATGTCCCCTAGAGCCTCTGGTGCACTTTACAGTAGCCATCCCCAGCTCCCTTTGATGTGGAACTCTTTCAAGTCTGTTGTACTGTTCTCTATTCTGTTAGTTGATGCCTCTATTGAGAAATGTTGTAAAAAGCTTGCGTAGCTCTTGGCCGAGAAGCTCTCTGAAAGAATGAGGCTTTTTTGTTAAGGGTCAGTGGTCTAGCTTGGTAAGACTCCAGGGATTTTAGATTGCCATTCATTTTCTCACCAAAGCAACTCAATAATGCAGCACAAATATTGAGATGTATGCAACTGTTATTGGTTGCATCATCTGATGTGATTGGACAAACAATGTTCCAAGAGGGTTTGATATGTAATATTAAGTAATAGTGAAGGATTTTCTGGATATTAAATTGGATCAAAAATGACAGTTAAGACATGTATAATGTTACAAAAGATTTCGATTTCAAATAAATACTTTTATAAAAAAGGAAATATTTTAAAATAATAAAATATTTTTAAATAAATATTTGTCAATTTTTCCACAAAAATATAGAACAGCACAACTGTTTTATGGGAGAATGGTTCCTGTACACAGAGTTTTGCTGTAAAAATCTGGATGCTGGGGTTCACGTAAAGATGGATGACACCCACTATACTCAGTTTACTGTATTTGAGTTAGAACCTGTCATGGCAGCACTGCTTTTTAATGACTTTTTTAAAATAAGTCCCTAATGACTCATACGCGATCTGAATTATGGGACCTGCCTGGCTGAATTAACTAGTTAATGTTTCCTGTTGTTCATAATTAATACACCTAAGATTTCCACAGCACATTCAAAATTATGTGAAACTTTCTGTGGTTTCTCCACAATGGCGGGTTTCTCAGTCTCCTCATTGCAAACTTTATTTAAATATGGCTCTTTTGCAGTTAAGTGATTGATGGACAGAGAGCCCAAAATAAAGAATAATGGAATTATATCCTCAGCCTATTTAAATCATTCAGTGTTTAATCCCAGAGTGAGTCACCCAGAAACATAATATATAAACACTGCCAAACCAAATGCTTCATCTGCTTTTCTTTGTTTAGCAGATTTAGAATAGCTAGCCAGTGCATCTGCCAATCCATGGCTTTCTAATGAGGGCTGTGCTCAGTGTTTTTTCAGGTTTTGAGAATGCGTTTACTAGATGGTACATAAATGATGGTTGCCATGGAGTTGCATGATTTATGCTCCATGTTCATGTGACATGTTTCTGTCCACCTGTTATCCTATGGAAACAGAGAATAGAACAGCATAATCATGCACTTGGTTAATAGTCCAGTTTAAAATTTTCAAATTCCTTTCAAATGTGTTTATATATAAGTGCATGTGTTAACATCCACATGCATTCCCACAGTGGCGTGGGATACGGAGGGGGAATATGTGTGACTTCTCTCACCTCGGTGCTCAGTGTTCTGTGTCAGTAGTCGGTCTACATGGAACCCGCAGCCCAGGTGTTAATGACCAGAATGCACAATGGACCCGAGCCTCTGTGTCCGCTCCTCCCAACGGGGCAGCCAGAGGAAGTTTTGGATTAAGAGGTGTCAAATTACCCATAGAAAAGAAAAAAGCCTTCTAAGATGCCTTTGTCTTTTTGATTAAAATAACAATGATGGCTCTGTGGACAGTCAGTTTCTAAAGAAAACAATGGCAAGAAGATGAGAGGTAGGGTTGAACACAAAGTGGGGGCAATGGGGGGATCTTGTTTCTCCTAATATCATGGTGGATTACATTCCCACACTTTATTTCTTTAAGTTTCGTAATGTTTTCTTTCGAACACCAATTTCAAAGTATTTTATTGGCATAACTGTTTCGTATGCAATGTGGTACCGCTACAAAACTACAGCTACAAAAAAAGGTTCCTGTAACGGGGATAAAAATAGAAAAACTATAATAAATGAAAAACATTAAAAATTAATAAGATTAAAGAACATTAAGAATATAGTAAATTGGTATTAGCCATGACGACGGTCAAAAGATAATACTGCATAAGATAAAAAAAATAAATTATCTGAAATCCATTAGAGGCTATCTCATATTATTTTATTGTAGTAGCAATAATTTGTCTTAGACATTTATTTTTCCACAGATAATATCCCTAGATAATATTATTATATATTCCAAAGCCTTGTCAGCTCCAGCCATTAAAGTGCAACTGTAGTTATAAAGCTCAGTTGAATTATTAATGTCAATGAAGAGTTTACCTTTTCTGAATGAATACTTCACAATAACTTTGTATGTGGCAGTCAGTGAGGGGTGGGGGTTGCATTAAAATGCATTTATTTGTACCTCAAAGAGCCATTTATTGATTATCAGCATGCAAGTGGCCTACAGGGAAGTCAGTTACAGTAGGCTACTGTATTTTCACATTGATCTGTGAAAAGCATTGGGCTTTCACCATGTGCTGCGGGTCATGATGTCCCTTTTTACTCTGCAGCATGTTCTTTGCACCATAAAAATCAAATATGGCATTAAACATGTCATTAACAGCTGTGCTCTGAAAGATATTTGTCTGCTATGGCTCCTCATTTGTCCTGCAGTAAAACATAAGTGTTTCTTTCTTATTTTGTATGATTGTTTATTGCAGACACATTACAAGTTCAGACAAAATAGTAAATCTGTTGTGTGTTGTGTTGACAGTCACTTTTGCAGGTTGCAGAAATACACTTTTGGCTGAAAAACCCTGTAAGAATGTTTTAAGTCAGCTTTTAAATATCAGGGTCTTTATAACAGAGGTTTAGATCATTTGTCATTGGTTGAAAGTTGCACATAAATCATGCATTATGTTATATAGTAAGATATTATTGAATGGATAAAAAGAAGACTTCTTTATCAACTTTATCTTCCCAGTTGAATTTGTTGATTAAGGTAATGAATGTCATGAGATGAGACTGTACGGTTACAACACCTCCTCCGATCATGTGACCAGATAGAGGAAAAGGCCAAATATGGTCCTGACCCAAGCTGCCGTCTGTCTGCTCAGCATGTGAGCATGTGTTTCATAACCCCTAAGAAGGTGTCTAGGTTATGTCTATGTGAGTAAGGATGTTTGTGTACTGTGTGTGTATACGGTGGCCAATTCATTGTGTATTTTAGTGCAAGGACCGTATGGCGTGCGTGGGTGTGCATGTGCGCAAATCCCTTCGCGTGCACATATGTGTGTGTGCGGGGTCAGCAGAAACCCAGCATGGCTGTGTTCTGGAACCTGTTGTTCCCTGCTGCTCCATGCCCGTGGTAGGGAGGGATAAATATATGCTTCCTTCCTTACTGCCTCTGGCTGCTGCCAATAGAGCAGCCCAACAGAACGTACCCCCTGCCCCAACCCTCCTTCCCCCCCACACACACACACGCACACGCACACACACACACACACACACACACACTTGCTGTGGAGCAGGTCACAGACAGACTGTGACGGAGCATGAGCTACCTGGAATCAGACTGTAGTCATAAAGCTAGCTGAAGATATGCTGAACTAACTGCTGTGAAATGTTAATTTGGCCCCACCTAAAGATGCCACAACACAAAATAAATTATTAATAATAATAATAACAATAATAATAATCATCCTTTATTTAGTTTAGTTGTTAGTATAATATTCATTCATAGTAATATTATTTTTTAGAATTTGTATTATTATTTATTTTATTTTATCAAACCTTTTATAACATTGTTTACAGAGTGATTTTCAGAAGCAATTAGTCAGATCAACAAATTAACTACAGCCTACATAGTATGACTGGAATTCAAAAATAAACATTTAAAAATGATTTGTTGTTGTTATCATTATTTATTATTATTATATTTTGCGCTGTAGTATTATATATGTAGTATCTTTATTAGTTATTAATTTAATATTAGGAAATATTATTATTATTATCCATTTTACAACATTGTTTACAAAGAAGAATTAGAATAAGAGATTAATAATAAATTGTAATTAAAAAATAACGTTGAAATTTAAATGTATTATTGAATAGAGTTATTATTATTATTATATTATAGATTATATTATATTATTAACCATTTGATATATTGAAATAGAACAGTTTTATAATATAATATATACATTGTTATTAATGTTGTTGCAAGTGTTTTTTTAAGTGCTTTTCAGAGACAACAGAACTAATGAAAGACACAACTGTGTTCAGAGTGCTCTGATGGAAAGCAGTCACATTGATTGATCTGACATGATGCTCAGCCTTGCCAGATTACAGTGGGGATGTTCACACTGCTGCCTTTCTTTTCTTGTTCCCATCACAAGAGGTTCATCACATCTTATCTTTAACCCCCAACTGCCCTCCTCCCTCTACAGCACCCCCGGCCTTAAAATCACTCCCATTTGAGCTGTCAGTCAAAGGCTGTATCAGAGTCCCGATCAGCAGGATAAGAACTGAGCTGCGTTGTGACTGATTGCCACAGTGATACAGGGGCAGCGAGCTCACGGGTCAAAAAGTCATCAGTCTCTGAAGGGATTATGGGAAATGCTTATCTTAGTTCGATGACCAGCAGGATGTGTGATTGCGTTTGAGGAATGTATTGGTTAAATTCAAAGGTTTGCTGACCCTTAAAGTGTTAGTTCACCCAAAAATAAAAATTAAGTCATTAATTACTCACCCCCATGCTGTACCAACCAGCACGAAGCATGAACGAAGGCAAGACCTCGTTCATCTTCGGAACACAAATCAAGATATTTTTGATTAAATTTAAAAGAGCTGGGTCATTACCACATAGGCTCCCTAAGGGATTGAAACTTGACGGCCCAGAAACTCATTGAAGAAAATGTTTAAATATTCCATGTGACTACAGTGGCTCAACTATAACACCGTGTCCTAACTACATGCGACACGATGCCGTGACACGCGATAAAAGGTATCTTTTCCATGTTAATCACAGTTTTTGTCCTAACCAGACGCGACACACAAAGTTTCTAATTTAGAAACGGTTACTATTTCTGCGACGTCACGGCTGACAGATCCGCCCACACAGAGATCTCTTTGGATGGAAGTTCTGCGTGTCATGAATATTAAATCATCGAACATGGACGACGAGGAACTGATTGTCGAAGTTCAAAGGCATTGGGTCACTGTGCCACAAGCGATGATGGATAATTTACCTCAGATTTTGAAAGCATATAATATAGCGTTCAAAATGAATTCTATGCAAACATACAACTGTACTTCATAACAAAATTAGTCAATGAGTATATTTTGTTAATGTTTTGATTTTTAATAATTTTATTTCTTGATTTGTTTATGTCCTTACCCATTTCCAATGCCAGTGCAGGCCAGCAGTGCGCTTTCACAGAGAGACTCCGCCCACACGCTGTTCTGAATGGCTGTGATTTTTGATTGACGTGTGGCCTCGTCTGCGTCTAGTGTGGACAGACACACTTGCTGTCGCTGGAATTTTATCACATCGCATGTAGTTGGGAAACACGGTGTAAGTTTATCAAGCGACAAGAATACTTTTGTGCGAAAAAAACAACAACAAAAATAACGACTTTATTCGACTATTCCTTTTCTTCCTTGTAGGCTTGAGACGAGAGTTCAAGAGATTTCCACGACACATGTGCAAAAACTAAACAAGAAGGAGTAGAGTTAGATCGCAGTTCTCGTGCATGCGTCACGGAAATCTCTTGAACTCTTGTTTCAGGCCTACAAGGAAGAAAAGATTAGTTGAATAAAGTCAGTTATTTTTGTTGTTGTTTTTTCGACAAAAAGTATTCTCGTGAGTAATTAATTACTTAATTTTAATTTTTGGGTGAACTAACCCTTTAACATCTACATCTCTATGTGCTGATCCAGATTTCAAGCACAATTCTAGTCTAGAGCGTTATACCATCAAATTTTAGTCGGCCTATTGATGCAATTTGAATGCTTACTTTTGTTTGATGGCCTAGCCAGCACAGAAAACTTAGATCTCGACTTAAAAATGAGTCTGCATGAAGCCTTTAGTCACTACAGCTTCCTCCAGGCCTTTGCAAAGCTCAGAAGATGATTTAAAACTTTTTTTTTGTGGTGGTGTGGAAAGAGAAACCCATGGCTGTTTTCTTTCTTTCTTTTAGAGGTTCTCCGATGGAAGTTAGCTAATTGGGTTAGGCAGCTTGACCCTGTTGAGAACACAGTGCGGGTTTAATTGTGAGCTCAAATCTGCTCATAATTCCTTAATTTGACAGAATGGAGGTAACAAATTGCTGGAGTTAACTGAGGGAGAGGACAATAGAATGAAGTTTTAAAGGAACAGCAGCGACATACCGACTTAACAGTACTTTACTTTTCAGTAGCGTGACAGTGGCTCATCTGTTTTCAAAACAGAGTAGCTTTTCCAGTACCAAGCTAATTTTTTTAAACAAGTAGCAGAATAGTACAACAAAACTCTCCATTGCTATTTTTGTCACATTGTATTGCATTACGTATTGTATTTCAGCGAAGCAAACTGAGGTAATAATCAAACACTCACACTCCCCTAAAATGTCTGTTATTGGCATAACACCTTAGCCTAACGTATTCTCATACTCAGATTCTAGTCAGAATGTGAGTCTAAGACTGCTCCATTAGGCTGTAAACAAAAATGTACTGCTACTGTTCATCATCAGTTTTTTGCTCAGTAATATATATTATATTAGTATTATATATTATTATTTACATTAGGAATTTAAAACACTTTTCTAAACAAAGTGACTCAATTAATGCATTGAAGATACAGTATACATTTGAGCAATTCATGAATTCCCTGGGAATCGAACACAGGATATACATGATTAAATATTACATGTAATTAGTTATATTAATGATAAATAAATATCTTATTTTGTTTAAATAATTGTTCAAATTTGAAATTTAGTGCTGTCAAAAGTGTTTTTGTGCTCTGAGAAAAAAAATCAACATTGCTTCCCCAACACTGTTTTTATGTATTGAAAACTTGAGAAAAAATACATTATACATTATTTTAAACCAGGTCATTGATGACAGACTTGTACTGTCTGAATTTCTTTTCACAGTGCATTTGCATAATTTGACATCAAACATGAAGCATCAAAGCATTTTCCTCAAGCTTAATTTGCTAAACATAAAAAAACATCAATTTGAGAGACTCATATCGACGTGTAGCATTAGCTTGTATCAGCCATCACTTGTTCTTCTGGTTCTTGTTTCTGTACCTTAGCGGATTACGTGCTTTATATAGTTGATACTGATGTTTGCTCTCTGTCCATCCCCTGTGGGCCTGGAGAAGCCCCCATTGCATTTTGTCTATTATGCAAACAATAGTGTTGTCATTATCAGCAGAACACCCCTTTGCAGGGCCTTGTCACTGGTTGTCACCATCTGATGAGTGTAAATTGCCCTGTTTCATAATAACCAAAGTGAAAATGCAACATGCACAGCAGAGAGAGAGAGAGAGAGAATTGATAGAGTCCCAGTGTTGCAAATCTGTTTTTAGTTTAGTTTTGTTTTTTAAATCTCATATATGCATACACTGAGCATAAAGTCTTCATTTTAGATTTGTCATATCCTTCTGTGATATATCGGCACTGTCTGTTGTCCTCAGCTGGCTCCTCTGAGTGTCACAGGAAGCGTTAATGTCAGATTGTGCTCAGGTTGCCGATGGTGGCTCTGGTTTCTTTATGGAAGCTAAGGCCAAGTTCACTGTCGCTCATGTCCTCTCACACCTGTCTGCCTCAGCTTTCCTTGTAGCATATCAATATTTCAGAAGGTCAGAGGGTGACAAAATGAACTGGCCCAAAGGCCCCCTGGTCCTAACCATAACTTCAACTTGTCCTCAAGCATGAATAAAGATTGTAATTGGTAAGATTAGACAGACTGGGTCGTGTTAAAGCACATTTTGTTTCATTATGTTTAATTAAATGATTGTGACAGAGTTAGGCCAAGTTCACTACTGTTCAATAGTTTTTTATATATGTCTTTTTTTGTATTATTATGTATTATTATTATTACTATTATTATTATTATTTATTTTGTATTATTATTTATTCTAATATTATTACTATTATTAAATTTCATTTATTTAGAATAAATGCTTTCTATTTAGTAATGATTTACAATGTGATTTATTCTTGTGATGGCAAAGCTAAATTTTCAGCATCGTTACTCCAGTCTTCAGTCTGATGATCCTTCAGAAATCAGAATTCTCAAGAAGAAAAAAAATCTTCTTATTGTCAATGTTGAAAACAGTTGTGCTGCTTAATATTCTTGTGTAAACTGTGATACCTTTGTGATACCTACACAATTCTTTGATAACATAAAAAAGTTCAAAAGAACAGCATTTTTTAAAATAGAAACATTTTGTAACAGTAAAAATGCCTTTACTGACACTTTTGATCAATTGAATGTGTCCTTGCTGAATAAAAAAATATATATATAATTTTACTTGACCTCAAACTTTTGAACACTATAGTGTAGTTTTAAATTAAATGTAGATTGACCGTTCAAAGAGTGCTGTATGCTTTCCTTGATTAATTAATTGTAAAAATGTGATGCTTTAAATAATAATAATATAATAATAATAATAATAATAATAATTAAATAATAATAGTAGATAATGATAATAATAATAATAGTACATTTTTGATTAGTTAGATCAGAGAGCAGTTGTCTTTTATCCGTTGACAGCCCAAGGCTCTGTTCATCCCATAATATTTATTTTTAGGCCGGCATTAACATTGGGGTGTGTAAACGCAAACTTGTTTGTTGTTCCAATGATAGAACAGCTGCACATTGAGTCACCATTTCTGTCTTGTGTTCATCATGACTGAGTGTGTGATGTTGAGTTCTAAATCATGTTGTGCACTATTACTAATTTGTCAGAATCTTTTATTCTTTAAAGGGGTGATGAACTGAGAAATCAAATTTTCCTTGAGCTTTTGACATCCAAGAGGTCATCATATTATAAGAATATCCTGTAAGTTTCAGAACTGAAAACATCCTTGTTAGTCCAATAAAATCTTTTATTGACACCAGGCTCAGCAAACGACTCAGTTTTTCAAAGTGGGGAACTATGACGTCAAAGAGGATAAAACGCCACCCGCAGACGAAGATCAACACCTACTTCAACACGGCCGGTTTTGCCCCGCCTACTCGATTTGCGCATTATACGCATAGCTAAATAACATAGGCCTATCTTTTGATGACAAACCGGATCGAGAGTGAAACTCATTATAATATGCAAAACTGTTATCCACTCAAAGCAGTGTGTGTTTACTTCCAAGTCCTCAATGCGAGACGCCCATAAAAACCGAGCGTTTTTGAGCTGGTCTCAAAACTAGGGTAGAGAATAGTCTATTACTTATTCATTTTGATGTTTTTTAATGTAAAAACCAAGCGAACGTCATAAGTTCACCTCAGACAACAATATAAAAATTAAAAAGCCATTTCATGACCCCTTTAAAACCTCCAATAAACTCTGCCTGTAAGTGCTTAGAAGCTTCTGTCACCTCTCAACTGCAATCTTGCCACATTCCTCTCTTGAAAAAGTTTCCAGATCACTGATAATCTTTCATATTACCAACTGCTTTCTTTACATTCCACAAAATATTTTCAATGAGACTTAAATGTGAAGACTGTACAGGCAACTCAATAATATTCTACGACTGATCCCTGAACCAAGCTTCAGATTTGAATGGATACTTTGTGATGGCTGTCCTGCAGGAAAGTCCAGAGATCATCAAGCTTCAGTCTCTGCAACAAAGGCATCACCATCTTTGCCAAAATGGCTTGATATTTCAAAGAATTCATGATGTCCTTCATAAAGTCAGGGTATCTACTTCCTGCAACAGCAAAGCACCTCATAACAAGACTAGACCACCTCCACGTTTGGCCATGTAGATAATGTTCTTCTGCTCAGAAGCTTTGCCTATTTTGCATCAGACACACTGCTGATCCATGGGTCCGAAAAGTTCCAGTTTGGTCTCAGCACTCTATAAATTATTCTTCCAGAACTCCATAGGTTTATCCAAATGAATTTTAGCATATTCAAGTGAGGCTTTTGTGTTTTTCTTGTTCAAGGGTGGCATTCAGCAAGATGTCCTAACACGAAGGTCATGCTTGTCTAGTGTTCTTCCTAAATGTTTTTTTCCTTCTTTCTTTAGGTCATCTCCAAGTCTTTCGCTGATCAAACGTTTTATTCCCCTTAATGATATTGTCCTGTTTTCTTCAATCCCCTCAAATGTTTTCTGGTACAACATATTTTAAACGTATGAATAATGCTGCCAGCTGTGTCTCTAGGAACTTTTAGTGTTTTGGAAATCTTCTTGTAGCCTTAGACTTTTGTTCTATAGCTTTTGTGAGAGCTCTTTTGACTTGGCCATTTCTGCTATGCAACTTTAACATGCATGGGCTAAATGTGTGGATGTGTAACAGCAAAAGCTTATTCTGAATTTGTTATAAAGTTTACAAAGGCTCAATAACAAAATGTACCATAGCATACAAGTAAGTGACTTAAAACAGCAGCGTTGAATAGGGGTTGAATAATTATGACATAAAATAACTTAAAAGCATTACGGTATATATTGACATTATCACATTTAATTTGCCACTAAACTGTTCAACTAAATAAAAATAAAGCTATCTTTAGAAAAGCTTACGTTTGTAAATTATTAGTCTCCGGGGGTTGAATAATTTGGATTGCAACTGTAGATTATTGATTTATCAGAAGCAGAAAAGATGGTTACTTATTTATGCATAATGGAATTATTATTCATGAATATTCATTATATATGTCCCCACCAGTTTAATACAGTGTGATTCGATGTTCAGACGTCCCTGCCCTGCACACAGAATACTCCACAGAGTAAAAAACTGTTGTTTAAATTCTTTGTTAAACTTTTAACTATTTTTGTTCTCTCTCTCTCTCTCTCTCTCTCTCTCTCTCTCTCTCTCTCTCTCTCTTCAGGATGAAAAACAAGTTGTGGTACTTTGAATTTGGCACCACAGAGACCATCTCAGCCACTTGTAAAAAGCTGAACGAAACCATTGAGGTGGAGGTGAGTCCAGGACATTTAGCCCATCAATAGTGCCCTGTTTTACTTGTTTTACTTAACAGTTGTAATTATATACAGCCACATTCACAGTCTTTTAACTGTGTATCGAGGTCAGTGTGTCCACCGAACACTTCCTTCAACAAACTGAGATTCATTAATGCAGTTGGCTACAGTATCTACAGTAAACCTCAGCCAGCTCTTACGCATGGCAATGTTGAGGGAACACGTCAGAACGTCTGTCTGAAAGCAAACAGTGGCAGATGACCTCTGTTGACATCATGTGAAAGTTGCACACTGGCCAGTTTATGCCTTTGGTTAGATGTACATAATGAAAAATGCATGATGTGATTGACAATGTGGAGTATTTCTTTCTTTTTTTAACTGATATAATATTATTTACTTAAGTGGTTGCTTGTCATCAAGACAGAGATATTATATAGAGGCAAAATTAACCACTCGTCTATAATGAATAGGCGAAACCATAAATTGCCGTTCAGTTAAAAGAAGCAATTGTTTTTTGATAGTTTGGTTTGAGCCAAATGTATGATTATTGCACAATGTGTTACTGATTCGAACAAGATTTTTCTTTTCATTCTTGTGCATAAGAGCTGTACTTGAATGTTTACTACCTACATAAACAAAGCTGCCAGGGGGCATTGTCAACATGGCCGCCAAGTGAACTGACTTGCCTTAAAGGGACTTTGATTCCGACCGAAAAGGCTGATGTTTCACAACTGTTATGAAATTAGAAGAGTTATGAAAACATCAGCAGTTAAGGAATTTGCATTAGAAAAAAAGTCTGTTTCTTTCTTTCTTCCACTCTTGTGTGGGATCTGAAGCAGATCAAGGCATCTCATTATGTTGTGAAACGTGTCAGCATTCGTCTTTTGAAGTTTGTGTACTTTTCCACTGTACTGACGCCCTTGGTTTGATTCGGGTAGTCTCTGACATCATAAAATACTGTACAACATTTCTATTTTTGGATCGCCAGCAGGCATTTTCTCATTTCTCTTGTCTGGAATGCGATTGCTATTGATGGACCCATCTAAATAGTTAAAAACATGGATACAGTTTTTCATGCCTTTTTCATCACATTATCAAAGAGCGCGCGCTTAACTGGTTTCTCTCAGAGATGACTGCAGCTGGAGAATTGAGATGTATAGATTGGATAGGTTGATAGGTTGTAGGTCTACCGACTAAGTTTTTGAAACTCCTAGTGAGTTTTTTTTTTTTTCCTGGTTCGGTTAAGACACGCCTCATAATCAAAGCCCAATGAAGCGATTTCAGACTCATATTCTCAATAGAATATGAGTATGACAAAGTCAGGCTAAAGCTGCACAGCTGTTTTCGGCATTGATAATAATAAGAAATGTTTCTTGAGCAGCAAATCAGCATATTAGAATGATATCTGAAGGATCATGTGACACTGATGACTGAAAATTTAGCTTTGCCATCACAGGAATGAATTACATATTAATAAATATATATTAAATTATAGCTATATTTAAAGCACAAGAGGCTTATTGTATTTTTTTTTCTTTTTCTTCAGTGAAGAAATGTTCAACAAATGTTTTCTCTGTTTCTGTCCCAGTGTGATGGCATCATCTTGGATCTCAGCAGCACGGCTCTGGAGGGTATCGCTGTGCTCAGATATTCCCAGCATGCACGGGGGCTCCAACCTGTGGGGCGAGTCCAAGAAGACGGAATTACAATCGTATGAGTAAGAAAGTGCCAGAGAGAATGACTGGCAACACTGTGACCGATGCCAAGGAGCTCAAGTTTTGTGTTCAAGGTGAGTCGGGTTTAGGACATAAACCACCGATAAGATCTGGGTTTCTCCTGAAATGTTCTTACAATCAAATCTCTATATATAGCAGGGAAATGATCACAGCATCCTTTTTTAAATTCAGCTGTTGCTACTGGCTGTCTGATTGTAGTACATTTATGTGCTGATGACGAAAATTTACCGAAACCTCTGATTTCCTGTCACTTGTTACTACTGGCCATCTTCAGTAGATCAGCATGTGGAGCTGTTTCATGCAGCTCTGACTCACAGCTGCCGTGGAGCTTTTAACCGATCGCTAATGAGCGGGAGCCTCTCCGGCTGCTCGTTTACGCTGATGTTCAGTCTCACTGTGTTTTGGGACTTCCTGCTTTCATTTGCCAGAGTGTAAAGCACTATTAGCAGTGTTAATCATCATTTAGGGATAGCGCTATCTGTGTCAGCGCCTCACTGAGAATGCAGTCACAGTTTTTCCAGATCCCACAGAGGCTGGTGTCATCGTCCTAATAAATGTCCTTCTGGAAGTGTAAGTCACCACAAACCCCTTGCCTGGTGTCACCATCAGCTGTCTCAGTCAAGAGATGGGAGCTTGGATGTGACTGTGCCTCCCAAGGACAGAGCAACAGCAGCTGTTTCAGGTGGCAGTGAATCGGCCTTCAGCACCATGCATGTGTTTTGACAAAGGGAAATAAAATTATTTCAATTTGAAATGAAAATTTATATCCCAGATGAAGGTACTTGTCATATTCAAGGGGTATCAAGACTGGCTGTACGTCTCTGGCTCTAAACTGCACTCAGTTTTAATCCAGCATACAAGCATACCAGCAATCCAGCATCTAGCTCTTTTAGACTGGTTGTCCTTGTATTGGTTGAGAGACTTTGTGGAGAGACTCTGTTTCTTTAAAGGTTGAAAACCCCTGAGCTAATGCACTTTTGCTCAAACAATTCTCAAATGCTCATTTGCTGCTTAAGAAACTGCTTAGCTTGTGATGTATTTCTTTTTTCAGGATACTTTGACGCATAGACAGTTCAAAAGAACAGAATTTATTTAAATAGAACTGTAATAGAACTTTTGTAACATTATAAATGTCTTTTCCGTCACTTTTGATCGATTTAATGTCCTTGATGAGTCTTAAAAAAATGATTGATCCCAAACTTTTTGAACGGTAGTGTAAATGCGACTATATATTTTGTCATTTTGACTTTATGTGACTATTCCAGATAATTGCAACCTCTTAATTCCCCTTATTTGTCATTATGGCTCTATATCTCCCAATTGTGACTTGTTAAACTAAATCTCACAATTACTTAATTTTGTTATTTTACCATGTGGCGGTAACGGGCTTCAATATTTAGGTGAAAACATTGTGATTTTGACATTATCTTCAACACTATTTAATATACATACATCCTTCAGCTTCATCCAATGGGATTGTTTGTGCACAAAAGTGAGCATGCTTACAAACAAATGTTATATGCATGACAGCGCATAACAGAGCCCATATATGGGTTTCTAGTCAACATGAGCATTGAGTGGGAAGTAAGACCTTTGAGATGTTTTTGTTTTGTTTCCTTTTCTTTTCTTTTTTAGCTGACGTCAGTAAGTGACGGCTGTGACCTTCGAGAGAAGCATCTTGATTTTGAAACCCCTTCTGATGTATATAGGCACCTCTGTCATTTTCGATGACCTGTGTGTTCATCACCTGTTCCTTCTCTCTCTCTCTGGTTCAGTTTCAGTTTCTCTTCACATTTACAACTCTTTCTGTGTGTGTGCTTTTCTGTACTCCACTGACTGACTCACATGAATCCATGTTACCATGGAGACCCCCAGGCCCTCCTGAACTGAGGAACAGCATATAGGGACTGAAAGAGAATAAGAGAGAAAGATAAAGAGTGGGCTGCTGTGAGCAGTGTGACTCATATCAGTAATCTTTAACTGGCCTTCAGGCACAAATACTCTAGCACTGCATACAGCACATACAGTCGAGAGTCTGAGCCACATCCTATCTAAAGTAACTGAGATCGCTCTGTCGGTTAGTTTGATAGTCCAATCATCTGCATGAAGCAATAAGTGCTACGGGGTTTCTGAGAACTCAACAGTCATGTAGGTGATGCCGACTCGCTCCACATATTTAGATGGCACGGGTTACATGATTACAGCTGTAAGATCATGACCTCATATCCGCCTCTATAGAGTGTATTTTGAGGTTTATATGAATAGAGAATTCATCTTCTTCGCTCTACACAACAATTTGCACATGACTCAGGTCCTAAGGGATGTCTACATTTGACTGTTGTAATACTAGGAGTGTTATTTAGACCTGTAGCACCAGGGCCATGTTTTAACGATCTGAAACGCAAGTATCAGAGCGTGAAGCGCAAATAACTTTGTGGAAGGGTCTTGGGCACTGTTGTTATTTTACGGCGGGATAAATGACTCTTGCACCCGATGCAAGTTTAAAAGGGGTTGGTCTGAAGTAGCCTCATTATTCATAGGTGTGGTTTGGGCGTAACGTGAAATAAACCAATCAGTGCATCATTCAACATACCCTTTAAAAGCAGGCGTGCATGTTGCCTGGTGGGTTGTTCTTATAAGAGCGCGCGTCTGGAGCGGTTCACAGCCGATAAGACTGATGTTCTTGTCAGGGCAGTGGAAGACAGAGAAGTGATGTTGTATGGGGATGGCAGAAACCCAACCAAATCAGCGTCGGTTAAACATTATATACATGTTTCTTGCCACTATTGGGAAACAGGTCTGATCCTTCAGTACTACAATTAGCCTTTCAAAATTGGGTAGTTATTGGGTTTTTTGGCAAAATAGGAATGAGACATGCGTTAGTGTATAAAGTCATTTGTGCCGGGTGCAGAGATAGAGCCCTGAAAATTAGTGGAGGTAAAAAAAATAAAAAAATAACTTTGACCATAATAAACAAAATAGAGCACTGCAGTTGGCCGCTCTTGCGTTCCTTGTCCGACTCCCAGACACCTGGGGAACCACCTGTCAGGAACCTGATCAATTTTATTTTCATGATAACTTGCTTTGTATGGCTATATGACAATCCATATTTATAGCACCTTATTTGTTTAAAGTTTTTGCAAACCACATGGTATTGCATTTTTATGTATATAGCAGTACATTTAAATCAAAAGTGTGCAATACATTACTTTAGAATTCATTATTAAATTTTCTGCGTAACAATGCGATTAATCGCGAATTAATCGCAAGAAATTCATGCGATTAATCGTGATTAAAATATTTAATCGTTGCCCAGCACTAATATATATATATATATATACAGAAATGCAATCACCCATCCTATACCCCATCCCTCGCCTTCACTGCTTTGTACCCCCAGTTTAACAGGCGAGCCTGTGACAAGCGCCTGAAATGGCTGCAGGACCGGATGGCTGCTTGCTAACCTCCGTAACCCACTCCCCACCTCTGTTGCAAGTCTTGGTCATGTAAAGTGTACTAATGCTAATGTTGCTGAGGTGTTTTTTTTGTTTTTTGTTTTTCTGTTCCCACAGTGTACTCCTTGCTGCAAGTCTGGGTCTGGGGGTTGCCTTTTTTCTTTCTCACCTCTCCTCATGTCATGCTGTATTTTCCTCTTGAAATTTCTCACTTGTGAGACAAATAAAGGCATTATCCAATCTAATCTAAAACAAGCATTGCCTAAATTTGATCAAAATTATATTGTAAGATAGTATTACATTTTAAAATTTGTATTTATTTTTTTTTTAAAATTGTCTAAGCTGAATTTTCAGCATCATTCCTGAGCATTCCTGAATTTTCAGCATCATTCAGCATCATTCCTCCATGAGTTTATTATTATTTTTTTATCTAAATTAACTTTCACATAGTAGCCTATGTCTAGGAAGGATGCCTCATTGGAGAGCTGTACATTAGCATACTGTATGAATATGATTATAATGAGTTAAACAAAAGTATAACATGAAATGAGCATGCAAAGGTTGACTTTTTTCATGTTTACATATTTCAGGAATATCTGAAATAATGAAGGAGTATTTGTGTAGTAGCTTCTCCACATCTCTTATCTCAAATCTGCTCTTCCTTTTTCCTCTCTTTATTTCAGGGTCACAATGGGGCATTTTGTCCTTTCACCTGCTTCCCACACCCTTTAACGTTCCTCTTTCTTTCTCTTTATGGCTCGTACACAGTCGCTCCACCCTTCCCACTGCGATCTTGCTGCACACTGCCTCATGTTGCTGGCTATTTTAGGGCACTGGTGCCATTCATTGTTACATCCCACAAACAAAAACACACACTTACACACACTCTGAACCTCATAAACACAGAGTGAATTATTTGTGTTGTATTTCCTCACTCCCTTCGCACATGACAGGAATAGAAGTAAAACTCTCCACCCATAGAGCATTGTGGGAACACGGTGACTCAGTGGACGAAAAGGACGCTTTCCACTGTGGCTCAGCGTCCTCAAACGGTGGCCAAAAAAGCCAATCGACTGCTTCGCTCTCGCTTCAGCAAGAGTGATGGACGTCTGAAGAGTGGCTCTCACCCCTCAGGGGTTCAAAATCATTGAAGATGTTTCTGGCCCAAGGGGCCCTTTCCCATGATCTGCGTCATGAGAGCTGTGATTGTTGGCCTGCTTTGTGAGAGAAGCTTTGTTTGTGAATGGCATGGGAACAGAGGTTGGGAGACTGGCGAGCTCTTTTGCATGCAGAACGCCAGTGAACGGAGCGTGTGCGAACAGAGCGCATCCGTACAGTGAGTGTGTGATGATGAGGAGAGGCAGTGTGGCAGACTTATCAGTAGGGCTCTCATTGAACAACACCCACCCAGACCCAGTATGTGAGTCATGAAAAGTTATGAAATGCTAAACAATGTAAAAATTAACACCTATCGTTCATTTGAGCTCGTCGTAAATGTCTGCCTGGGTGTCGAGACTGTTTTAAGACATGTCACAATTCTGACATAATTAGGACAGCTCTATTGAATGAAAGGGAATGCATGGGAATGAAGTGTGTCATGAGGAGTATGTTGTATAAGTAGAGCAGGGCTGGAGCTATAGAGAACATACTCATTGAAGACTGCAGTGTGTTCACAAAAATCTTAAGAAAAAAGTCAAGAAAGAGAACTTCTAAGATATTTATGAGAATGTTCTATGTGCAGTTAAAGGCATTTTTCACATATTCGTTTAAAAACAATGTAGTTTATTTTTATCATAGGGATAAAATGACTGACTTGTTGTCTGATTATTTACTTATCTTACTCATGAGTTTTCCTTTTTTTAATACTGTGAATTCTGTTACTTTACACTGGTAAATCTAAAAGGGTTAGTTCACCCAAAAAAATTATTATCCCATTATTTACTCTCCCTCCAGCCATCCTTGATGTATATGACTTTCCTCTTTCAGCCAAACACAATCAGAGTTATATTTATAAAATTCAAGCTTTATAATGGGAGTTAATAGTAACTGAGATTTTGAAGGCCAAAAAAAGCGCATCCATCCATCATAAAAGTAATCCATACGGCTCCAGGGGGTTAATAAAGTCCTTCTGAAGCGAAGCAATGCATTTTTTAAAGAAATATATCCATATTTATAACTTTATAAACTGGAATCGGTGTCCTCTGTGTCCTCTAGTGTCCTCTGACCAGACATATGACGTATCTGACGATCCAGGCTGAGGATCCAGGCACAAAAAAAAGTCTAAAATTAGAATTTTTAAAGAGAAATATCAGAGGAGCTTGAGTTTGTTATTTTCGACCTAGCCCTATTTGTTTGAACCGTGAGAGGCATCTACTCTCACCTAAGTTTACGCTACTCCAACATCCTGCATCATATGTAATGTGCCGGAAGAAGACTCTCTCATGAACTCGCGGACAAACGTTCAGCGGAAGCTAGAGATTAAAGTTGCAATGCAAATGCATTGCTTCGCTTCAAAGGGCCTTTATTAACCCCTGAAGCTATATGGATTACTTTTATGATGGCACTTTTTTGTACTTTTTAAAAATCTCAGTTACTATTTACTCCTATTATAAAGCTTGGAAGAGCCAGGACATTATTTTAATATAACTCGATTGTGTTTGGCTGAAAGAAGAAAGTCATACACACCTAGGATGGCTTGAGGGTTAGTAAATTGTGGATGCACTGACCCTTTAACAATATTTGCCCATCTATTAACCCTTTTTAAGTAGCAAGCCCCTAATTATATATGTATATATATATATATATATATATATATACTAGATATATTGTGTAAGTAAAATCTTGTATTAGTAATATATGTAGCTAATGCTGAGTTCTTAATATTTTAACCATATAAATTGAATTAAACATCTGACCTTTGTTTATTTTAGACAATTTTGAGCTTTAATAAGTTATTTACAATGAGAGAACATTCTTTTTTAAAATATTTGTAAGTTTAGTCTTTAAAGGGGGGGGGGTTGACTGCTTTTTTTGCATGATTGTGTTTATGAGGTGCAATATAACATGTATTCGGGGTTTTTCTTTTTTTTTAAAGACTTATTTTTCATAAACTTCACCTTTATTGTCAGCCGCGCTCTCCTCTGTCCCCTGAACGAGCGGTTCACTTCCTGATTCTATGAAAACACTCCCTCAGAAACGGGCGGTGGGCTCAGATTGGTTAGTTTGGGCCAGTGTGTTGTGATTGGCTAAACTGTCATTCACGTTTTCCGGAAGGTTAACGCCCATTACCTTTAAGGGCGAAACGGATATGTCATGAGCTCCGCTCCAGATGTAAATATGTGTCAAACTGCAGTATCAGTTTGAGGCAGAATCAGACTGAGAAAGCCGCGATGAAGAGAGTCAAACAGAACGTCACCTCACACGGCTCTTACTAAACGTTTCTGAATGATAATTTGCTACATTTTTTAACTTTATACACGTTTGTTTTACACAATAGCATCTGACTGGCATCAATAGCAACTGACTGGCTACTAATGTTATACTCAAACAGCGTTGGCAAGTTTACGTTCTTGATCAAATAGAAAATAACATCATAAAACATATATACATGAAAAATACATTTACAAAATTAGTACCTATACAAAAAATTCATGTTTGTACGCGTTCGTAGACACAAAAACTCAGCCTATAGTGGCAATAAAGCCAGCGCTGGCATTTGAAAAAAATAAAACACAAGGCTTCGTCTGGAATTATACATGCAAATACATTTAAAATGATGAAGTCTTAGCCTACTTACAGGTTGTGGCACAACACTGCTGACTCTGGTTTTAAAGTTGGATCTGCTTCATGTTTAGTAACAGTTTCTTGTTAAATCCGAGTGTTGAACTCGTGGAGATTCTGGAAGCTGTCTTCCGTAAAATGCGCAGCACGGAGAGCTAAATTACGATCGTCACTTTCAGGAACATAATCATACATAAATTGTATCCATTGTTGACGAAGTACAGCGTCCATGGAAAGTGCCAGACACAGAAGACCTGACAGCTGTGTGAACACAACACACTCGACGAGCTGGAGGCTGGAGCTGCTGAAAAATGCACATACACTTTTTAGCATTTTCCGGAGGGAGTGGTTGATGCAAATGTGTGGGTTAGTGATGTACCATAAGCCAGTTGTAGTCCCAATCGAGGCCTTTTTGTAGGCAATTATACATCCTGATTTTTAAAAGACGATATCTCTGCTTACACGCCCAGCGTTTGAGAACAGAGATGACTGCTCATTTTTTCAAGATTTTGATAGCTTATTTTATATATTTGCCGGCTTTTTTATCATTCAAATTTGACTGGGTGGCTAATAACACATTTTTCTGTGGTGTGACAAACTCAGAACACATACTTAATTTTGACTTTACAGGGACTTTAAGAACAATCTTAAGAAAAAGGTAAAACATTTCTTAACACGACACACTGTAAAAAAAATATTTTCATGATTTGTAATCACAACATTAGGCTAATTCTTTTGTCAAATCAACTTAAATAATTGATGTAGTTCAGATAACATAATATTTTAAGTTTATAATGATTAAATCAATCACCTTCATTATATTAACTAATTTTTTTCATTTCAATGAACTTTTTTTAAGGCAGCCAGGTTACTTTTCAGGCCATTTTCTTAAGTTAAAGCAACAATATTTTTTTACAGTGTAGTTTATCCAAAAATGAAAATTCTGACATCATTTACTAAGCCTTTTTTTATATATTTAATGGAATTCAATGGTCACCCAAACTGTTTGGTTACCAGCATTCTTCAAAATTTCTTCTTTTGTGTTCTGCACAGAAGAACAAAAAAAAATCATACCATTTGGAACAACACAAGGGTGAGTAAATTAACTTTTCATTTAATCAGAATTTTTATTTTTAGGTGAATTGTTACTTTTAATGAGTATTTTGGGAGTACAAAATATTCTTAACTTCTTTTAAATAAGATAAACATAGCAGTTTTGTTCTTAACTCCTAATTCTATTCATAACAATGTTTTGCGAATACAGTCCTAAAGATGTCTTAGTAAAATTGAGTATGCTAGAAAAGTGTACATAACAAGATCTGGAATATAGAGCATACTCAGCAGCATAGATTAAATGAGCTTGATTAAAACGTATGCTAGTAAAGAGTGAATAATATCTCAGATATGAAGTTTACCATGAAGTATGCAAGAGAATTGTAAAGTCGTAGAACAGGAATGCTCATTCTGAGTGAGCGTGAGTTGTAACACGGGCTGATACTGTGGACAGTGGATTGCTCTCTGTAAACACTGAGATGTGGCTCTCATGCTTTGTCTATGTGCCAAGAGACCGGCCACCCCGCACCTCTATCATAGCTCCTTCTGACCATCTGCCTTCTCTTTGACTTGCCCAAGACACCAAAGGGACTGCACAGGCCAGAGGGAACCAGAACGCAATAAATAATTGCTCTCCTCGCCCATGTGGCATCCCACAGACCCCTCAGTTTTCTGTCTTTTGGTGGGTCCTGATGCTCCTTTATAAACTGGTTTCATGGCTCTTTCTGCTGTAGGTTTAAATCCCTTCATCATTTCTATAGAGTTTTATTAATGGAAAGTGTCACAAAGCAGCTTTACAGGGTGTCGGGTCTCTACTTCGGTCAGCAAGCGCAAGGTGACCGTGGACTGGAACAACTCAGAGTTAGGTGAATAGTTGTCATTATGATCACATGCAGGTTCCCTTTTTGTTGCTTTCTAAAATGCGAGCGAGTTGCTTAATGGCAGTGTTGAAGAGTATGATGACCTCAGGAGTGTTCAGCGAATGATTTCAGCTGAAATCACAGTACACTGAGAAGGGGCTTCCACTAATGTAAATGGCATTAATCAACTAAAGTTAGTCCTTTTCTTCAGAATGGATCATGTAATTTGTTTTTAGATCACTGTCGTTTGTTCTATACTTCCTACACGACCCTGCTTAGACAGGACTTGATATCCTCCACACAATGCATTCTGACACGGTTACATAAGAAGGCGTTTGTGAGCTATTCTTAGCGCTGCCTCACTGTGATGCGCTGCCTGGAATAAGAAAGCCCAGACCTGACAGAGCGGGAAACATTCGTGTCGTGAGGAAAATAAGGCTCCCGTCAATTTTTTGCCCTCCCTCTCTTTATTATTATTTTATTGCTGCTTTTGGGGCCACGGACAAGAGGCTGTGTGTTTGATAATAATACGTTTGCTCCACAAAACAATAGGCTGACAGTAAATACACAGTTGGATATAGCATACAGCATATGTGAATATATTATTACTCGTCTTTTTACAGTGATTTACAGAATTTTCATAACTGGTTGACTATATTTTGTCTGAAAAAAAGGTATTTATTTGGATATTGAATTGTTTATGCTCGTTATATTTAGATTCATCTAACGCTCAAGTTAATCTTTAAAAAACACTAAGGCCGTGTGTCCACCAAAGCGTTTTTACAGAGACTAGCTTTTTCCAATTGTTTTCAGTGGGAGTGCCACATTTTCAAAAACGACAGCATCGTAACAAGACGCTGAGCGAGTGTCTATTTAAGATTTTTACCGGTTGCCGAGAGTTGAAGACAGGGGCGGACAGAGTACACAGATTTAATTACTTGAATAAAAGTACAGATACCTCTTGCTAAATTTTACTCAAATACAAGTACTAGAGTCAGATGTCCAATTAAGTACTGTAGTACTTGTTTTTAAAAGTACTTGAGTTCATGAGTACATTAAAAGTACTTGAGTATCATGAGTACTTGAGT
Source organism: Hybognathus amarus (assembly GCA_030378365.1). Lineage (NCBI taxonomy): Eukaryota > Metazoa > Chordata > Actinopteri > Cypriniformes > Leuciscidae > Hybognathus > Hybognathus amarus. The sequence goes on from JAQIUQ010007609.1 coordinate 229,006, forward strand.
ACAAGAGTACATTTTCTAAATATTGCATTACTACTGCCACAGTGCTTACATTTATGTACAGAAACGTCCTACATGGACTTATGAAAAATGTTTATACCTTGGAGAATGTAAAAGGAATTGAAAGTAAAATCAAGTCATTTTCATCTTTTACCATGTTGCTTTATTTAACATTTAGGAAAATGTCTGAAAATTCAGAAAATTGAAATAGTCTGGTGAGGTGGGGCCACGGGTTGGCACATTCACGGGATGGACCGGCTACGTCTTCATCCATTGTTTTATCCATGGTTTAGTCTCTTATCTAAATCTGACCATGGAGTTGACTTTGGCGGAAGCTGAATGTGATTGCTGATAGGCTGTCCCAATCATTGGCGCCTGCACAATCCAATCACGTTTGAGTGGAAAACAACAAATTGAGGGTTTCCGAGATTTTTCTTTTTTCCATTTATTTTATTAGAAGTAGTAACAGGTACTCACAGTTATGGATAGAAATGTAGTGGAGTAAAGAGTACAATATTTCCCTCTCAAATGTACTTGAGTAAAGTCATGAGTAGCCTACCCCCAAAAATGATAAAGTACAGATCCCTCAAAATTGTACTTAGGTACTGTACTCAAGTAAATGCACTCAGTTACTGTCCGGCTCTGGTTGAAGGATGTTCAATTTTGGGTAAATCGCAGTGCTCATCACTGTCATTTTTTTACTCAGCTGTCCCATCACAGTGGAAGGGGGGGACAAAAACCACATCAACCAACCGCCACACTCTGCTTGTATTACATCAACAGATGACAACAACAAGCATAGTACCGGAACAAACTAATTGAAAACAAGAGCCAGAGCAAATACTTTACATTGTGTCAACATTTTTATATAGAAACAGCACAGAAACAAACTTTCTGTGAAATGAGAAACACTTCAGTGTATATTCCGTATCATAGCAAAATGAACATCCATTGTTCATACTGTAAATCATAACGTTGTGTAATGCTAAAACTAGTTTGTTGCATTTAAAACAACTGGCCTATTTTTTGTATTTTTTTTTGTATCTACTGTTTTATTTGTTTATTTATTTATTTATTTTTACATTTATTTAGACAAAATAGAGCAGAAAATCCGTATCAGGCAGAATTTTAATATCACTTCATCCCAAGTTATTTAAATTATCCAAAAATGTTGGCAAATTAGCATTCTCCGAGTCCATGTAGATGTGTGTGAGGGTGAATATAGTTGCAGTTTTTGGTGTTAGAGAGTCGTTTGTCACTCACGTCATTTCATATTGTGAGTGCTGAAGTCTTAATCTGCCCTCTTTACCTCCTTGTTTTCTTTTCTAGCTCTCAATCCTATTATTCTTTCTGGTCAAACTCCTGAGATGTATAGAGCTCACAAAGCATCGAGATCTTTGACATGCTTGTCAAATAGTAGCATTGTGGATGTGGATAAAGGATAGCAGGCACAGATTTCTCTCAAGCCTACGGTTTGTTCACCTCTCAGCAAACCTCTCCTGTGTGACCTTTCAGAGGAGGAGAGTCACAACATCCCCCAGCAATGCTGCACAGTCAGGCAGGTTCAGACCTCTCCACTTCTCATCAATCAATAAACACTTTATAAACACTGGCAGGCAGCTTTTTCTCTTCAGCCAGGTCATGACTCAACAAAAGAGATTCACAGGTCATACCACATGCTGAAAACTATTGCACGGCAGTATTCAGAGCCTTGGGCAAAACAAAAGCCATTTAAAGAAAAATATAAAATCATTGATAAAATTGGGAGAATTTACTTTGAGTCATCATAATCTGCTTAGGGGTAATAATGGGATGACCGTTTTATTTTTCACTATTATTTACTACAGGATCAGAATTTTTATTGGTTTAAAAAAAAGATTTTGTGATAAGAGACAATAAAAACAGCTTCAAAATGCTGTCTGTCAAGAAGATAGCGTGCATTATAATACATAACGCACGTGAATATATAAATTTGTTCTTCACTCCCTGAAATTTAATTGTAACGATCAAGGAATGGAGTGAAATACTTCACACTGCATGCTCAAGAGAATAAACACAGATCCTACTGAAAAACTTCACCGTTCAACGTGGTGTTTTTTGACAGACATTTTTTTTGTGCACAAACTATGCATTCTGTTTCTGATATTCCTGATTTGAATATTTTCAATAATTTTCCTTTATTTGCTGATCTTTATATATATATATATATATATATATATATATATATATATATATATATATATTTAGGGGTGGTTAATCTGTCTGATTTCCCGATTCAATTCGATTCCGATTATTGAAGTCCCGATTCGAATTACAGTCGATTTTCGATTATTAACGATTCTCGATTAGCGATTATTGATTTTCCATTTTACAACAGTAAACAAAAATACACTAGACCAACATATGATTATATTAGCAGCAGCATCATTTTGGTATTAATTGCACTTTTTATTTGTTTGAAATTCAATGAAAATGTAATGATGGTTAGTGAAGACATGCAAACATGCTTGTTGTCTGCTACTTAGGCAAACCATTATCTTTAAATAATTTTTTGAACAATTGTGTTGCATTATAATGCAAAGGCACCTGGTTCTATTAATTGACAGCATTAAAATGCATTTTGTGATTTCCTTCAATTGAAAATCTTTGAAGCAAGTTTGTGGGGCTTGAAGGGCACCCAATTCAGAGAATCACCCAGAAATTCAAAAGAACAGCATTTATCTGAAATAGAAAGCTTTTGTAACATTAAATAATACAGTTTAAAAGTTTGGAGTTGGTAAGAATTTTTCTTACATTTTTTGGGAGAAAGAAAAAAGAAATCTATACTTTTATTCATCAAGGATAAATTAAATTAAGTTGATCAAAAGTTACAGTGAAGACATTTATAATGTTACAAATCGATTATCTGAATCTTTTGTGTGTGTGACTATAAATACTTTCCTTTAAATGTACAAAGTAATGACCCATAAAGAATTAACGTACAATATATTTTATTAGCATTCCAAAGAACCAACAGGAAAATAAACGTGTGCCTGAACTAGGAGCATAACTTTAACTTACTTGTAGTAAATTAATATTATAATGACCGGTACAGCCGAGTGTTTTCCTCCTCTGGCTGGAAACGCATCATATGGCTTGTCATATTTGTCGTGTTTCCGTCGTTAGTTTTATTCTACAAAGCTTACAACTAGCGTGGCTCTTGCCCAGTTCCTTTCCCTCTTCAACTTCAGAAACCAAAATATTTCCACACGTCAGCTTTTAACCTAACAAGGAGGGTGTTTGGATCTTGCGCGCCATCGCGTCTCTGTTATGTGCACGCGTCAGACGGTCCGGTCACTGCACTTCCGTCTTCGCGTTCCGTCAATATTACGTTTTTATAAATATATATATAATTTTTTTTTTTTTTTTTGGAAAATCGATTTTGGGATATTTGTGAATCGATTCAGGATCGTCCACGTCCGCATCGCGATGCATTGAGAATCGATTTTTTTCCCCACCCCTAATATATATATATATATATATATATATATATAATTTTGGCAATATGAACTATTAAACAGGTGATTAAAGTAGTCCAATTTGACTCTCATATGCTGTAAAGTATACTATAAACTTGACAGTTGGTTTTTATAAAATGTAATTTGATCTATATCTTTTTAAAAGATTAAGGAAATAAAAAAAGATAATACATTTGACATGATTTATTAAATTGAATTACCTGTCAGCAGATTTTGACTCACATATTGTCCTCTGCTCAATGAAATGTAGTGAAGTTTCTCACAGAAGTCCTTGTTGAGCGAGTAGGTGTTCCTGGAGTGTACTAAGCACAGTTTAGAAGTTGGCCATGTTCACCGAGGACAAGTTTTGTGATATGTGCCGTGAAATTTGCTCTGTGAAATATTTAAACTTGACAATGACTCACTAACTTGCTCCCTAAATGTGAATGCAATATTCACAGCTCCTGAATGTATCTTAAATTGTATCAGTAACACCAAAATCAGGGACAGATTTTTCCAATTTCAAAGTGTAGTTTGTACTGGTTTCAAGAGACCTGACCTTTATATTAACAAATGTCTGGGGTTTTTTTTTTTTTCTGAAACAAAATTTGTACTTACTGCATAACTATCGATTGCATACAATATGTTAAATTGGATTGCATACAACATGTTAAATTTGTTAACATTAGTTAATGCATACAATTTCATGAAATTACAACGATAATAGCATATTCATTCATTAACATTAACCGAAAAGCTGTAAAAAATTGTTGCTTATTTATATATATCTATATTCTAACTATACTATACTATAAGTATATATTAACTAATGATAATATGTTTAACCTTGTAAAGTTTTGCCAAAAGAAAATTTGTGTTCTTAATATTTTGACCTTTCATTGTAACCAAAAGTCAAACACTGTCCGTTTTGGATGGTATTTCTGTCTGGTCAGCATTGGGTGTGATGTTCTCTAGAGCTCAAACTTGCATCATTGTTCTTGCGCAAGTCTCTATCTAGGACAAGAAAAAGCCAGGCGACAGTTTCCTGCCGGGTTGCAAAAGTGTCAGTGTTCTGTCAGGTGACATTGTGAAATTATTAACAATGTTTACAGTGTGTTAAACACCATACAGTCTCATCTAAACACACCATCACTCCCTGTCTGGACTCTGCAGATGTGCTTTTAAGTACGTCACACATAAGAGAGCTTTGATTTTTATTGGCGGATGCTACATACAATTGAAACATCTCTTTGACTGTATTTTGAATAATTGGCTTGAACTTATGATGAATTCTGGGTTATGTGGATGTTATACACTGATACATCGAACAGCTAGCTAGAACTTTCACTGATTAGCCACGAATGTGACTAATTGAAATTTTGGAATGGATGTGTGAAAGAGAAGAGGGATTTACATGGTCTTTTGGACTGCAGGGTATAGCTTAGAGTGCCTAATATTCTTGAATGATTTCTCAGTCTTATAGCATTAGTAAACACTCATTTTAATCGCTTCTAATTTGCGATTTAACATAGGACATGGTTCTCAGAACATTTTCTTCCATATATCAGCTTTTCTTCCATATCTTTAGCACAATTTGGGGTTCCAATTGTCACACTTGTTACAATGGAACCCATATGTTCCAGCAAGAACTAAAGACAAAAGTTTAGAGAAATAAAGGTGAAATTCAATTTAAATAAAAAATCTGATGTAAAATTTTAGATTAGACTAGATGGAAAAATTAAGAAAATTAGAAATGTTACCTTGGCAACTTAATACATTTAAGTTGAACCACTAAAATAACTAAATGGAAAGCTTAAACTGAATTACAACTTAACTTGAAATGAAAATGAAATACAACTAAATAGTAGTAATTAAAAAGGAAAAAAGTACAAAATTTACTAAAACATAATGACAAAAAAATGCAACTATGAAATATAAATATAAAATAAAAGCTAATTCAAAATATAAATATAAACTATAATAGTTATAAATTTATAAATAAATGACCCTGGAGGCTTTCTTTGAAATAAAGAGGCTTTTATAAATCACTCATTTAGTGTTCCTGATTCTCCTTTACTCTGCAACTGACATATAGTCATTCCCCCGTGCGTGTGTATGTGCGTGCCTGTGTGTGTCCGTGCATATGGGACACTACTTGCTGTCATGACCATAGTGTGAGAGAGAGAAAGTTAATGAGTGAGTAAAGGGATATCAATGTTCCACAAGCATTTACTAAATCCTTGGCTACAAGTAGGCTTAAGAACTAGAGGGGACCTCAATGTCTTTTCCCCTCTTATCTAGTTCTATGCTGATTTTATATGCTTATTTCTCAGACTACCATCTAAATGCAGTCAATTAGAGTTTGCTATTGATATGGTTTTTAAGATGCTATTTTGATATTTTTATGACTCTCCTGTTCTTCCTTTCCTATAACTAAGTAAATGATATCTCTATTATCCTTATATCACATACATATCACAGTTGTTTTCCTAGACCACAAGAGAGATCACTTTTAATGAATTGAGTCATCCCCCTACATTGTATGGTTTTCCTATTGTTCGCAGTGAGAAAAATGCCCCAGTATTCTCAGAATGTTTCTCCTTTGGAGTTTCAGAGGAGATCTTAGATATTGTGACATTTTGGTCATTTTTCAACCTTTATGTCTTTCCAAACCCATAAGACTTTTTTTCATCCTCAAAACACAAATGAAGATAGTTTTAATAAAACCTGAGAACATTACTATTCCTCTATTAAAAGTTCATGAAACCTAAACTTATATGTTGAAAAAGTTCATTTAGGAAACAAATATGAAATCCACATGAATTGAGCAGATTAATCCAAGTCCTCTGATGAGAAACAATTGCTTTATATGATGAACAGATTTCACTTCTTTTGTTACATATAAACATAGAGCACAAATATAGCAAACAGTGCTTGACGTGCAAGAAGCAATGTTGTCTGTTCCTATGCGTCAAGTGTGCTTGAGGGTTTTATGTTTGTTGGTTTTGTTTTGTTTTGGCCTTATTTATGTTCAGTGATCAATGTTTATATGTGAACATAACAGGTTTGACATGACATAAGGTCATTGAGTATTGGAATTTGGAATGACAAATGATGATAGAATTAAAATATTTGAGTGAACTAACCCTTTAATGATGTCACAAACTGGGCTGCAATCAAAATATTTCATTTTGAACTCAGTTATTTCACATCAAATTCTTAGACCAAATTATCTGAGTTACGCCATCCACATTATAATAAATCACTTTAAAATATCCCTTTAGTTCTCCTAATGAATTTTAGGAAGTAACATCTGAGAAAACGTTGGTACTTGAAACAATTAAGAATCTACCGGTCTGTTCTTCTCTGGCTAAACAGATCTGAGTGATCAGCTTCTGGAGGTGGTGGGTTTGGAGGGAGCCATCGAGATGGGTCAGATATACACGGGTCTCAAGAGCGCTGGGCGGCGCCTTGCACAGTGTTCCAGTGTCACCATCAGGTCAGTAGTTCATGCCCGTCCACATACACACTTACTAAGAGTTCAGTATTTGTCCAACTCATAGACAAACACTCTGACTTCTCCTGTCCATGACTCTGAAACGTCTCTCTATTCCCCTCCCCTCAGCAGGATGTCCTATCTTGGCCAGTGCGGCTAGTAAATCAGACCTTTGACCCGCTGTCACTCGCTTTGCCAACAGCTCTAACATTCTGGACTGCTCGTACTGATGAATAATGATGTTTGTAGCATGTCTAAACACACACACTGCTCAGTCCTGACGTATGCTAATGAACCAATGGAGACTTGTCACATCTGAGGTGCTAGTTCACAAGTTTGTGTTGGCCAGCTTTCTACGCTCCATTAAACACTCATAATGACCTTAACAGTTAGTGCTGAATTGAAGCGAGGTGGTTATTCACAATTTTCACTGCTGTTTCCTCACCTGTATACAGTCTGCCTACGACCTAATACTTTCCGTAATCTGCATTAACAGGGCATTCATCATTGTCATTCTCCCATGCTGTGTTGCTTTAACTCGTAGTGGCCCTGCTGAAAAGACTAAACTAACTTTTTGTAACTGTGTGTATATGGAGATGGAGGTGCTGAACTGTGTGAGTGTGTTAGTTTAGAGAGTAAGGGGCCTGGCTGGGGAATGGGGCTGTGGGAACAAAGAGCGCAGTGTTTATAGCCGTCCAGGAAAAGTGTTGTATAGGAGCCTCGTGCCCGCGGTCTGCCTGGTCAATGACCTGACCCGTAACAGCTCTGTCTTTCATTCTCTGCTCTTGACTCTATGTCCGCAGGACGTCCGGCTTCTGCCCATGCAGATCGACGGAGAACCGTGGATGCAGCCTCCATGCACGGTCAGCTCATTTTGATCATTTTGCTTTCATTTACAGTTTTATTTGAATGTCTGAAACACACTCTTCCATGACCCATAACAGACAATTTGTCTGACGCACTATGACACTACATTAGGAATTTCTGTGGAAATCCAATTATTTTTAATCCAGAATTTCCATTATGAAATCCAGTCATTTTGATAGGAATCCAAACAATCGGGGCAAAAGATTTCCCCAAAGATTTTCCAACTATGAGTTTTAAAATGAGTCACGCAGATTCTGCACGTTGACCAACATAAATCTACTTGGTTTGAAAGTGACTTCTCTGTTACTTGTCTAGTTAACACTGGGAAGGACAAGATACCAGTTTTGTTCTCTAGTTTAAGTATGCAAACTATACATCAACAATCGCACAATTTGAACCTGAATGTACATGACTGTTAAACTGAAAGACCAACTTTTCAAGAGGGATTGGGTGTAGATGTTAGGTTTTAGATCAACTTAATGACCTGAAATATGACATCAAATGGTAAAGGCCCCAACATACCTCAAGCGCAATCAAAAAACGAACTGATATGACGTAATTTTTAACAAAACCAGGCCGAAAAAAAGATCATTTGGAGTTTGTTTTGGGAGATTCGAAACGGCTTGCCAAAGCAAACTTCCCAGAAAAGTTTGCTCCAGGTGCTAAAGGAAGCCTTAGGGCCTGTTCACATATCACGTCTTTTGCGCGCTCAAGTTCGTTATTTCCAATGTAGGCGTGCGGTATGCGCACTCATAATGGAAGCGATGCTAATTTTTTCCAAGCACGTCCGCGGCGCATCGAGATAAAACATCTCAACTTTTCAGAATGCCGCAAGCACACCATAAGCGCACTGTAAGTCACGTGACAAGAACCAACTGGAGCGCAACCGCTTTGGAAAAAGAAATGCGATGTGGCCAGCGTTTCTCAGGCGTTTTTATGCACTATATGTGCATAAATGCACTATATGTGAATTCGGCCTTAGAAAGGTGTGCATGGAGGTTCCTCCTCCTTTCATGTGAAAATCTTTTCTAGTTTATTTGACCTGTGCAGTCGTCGAGGTCAGACATCCGTGAGTGTAAACATGAACACATTGGAAAGCTGCTTTATAGTAGAAAATGCAGTTATACTTGCAGTTGTACTCTAGTGTATAAAGTGATATATAAATAAACGTGGATTTGCTGGAGTGCTGTAGAGCTCATGCAAACATAACCACATTGCTATAATCGGAAGCTTTTCTAATACTTTATTAAAATGCTTGCAGTTTTCTCAATTTTGTTGGGTGTGCATTTTATTGCGAGGAAAGCGTGCTGCACATTTTTACATATTCATCGAACCGTTCCTCTCAGCAGTGTGGGCGGCTTCAGATGTTCGATAACTGTAGATCGCTGCTCACGTATTTTGAACTTTGTTTTACCTCTAAACGAAGAACGAAAAATAACTTTGCCATGAGTATATCGGGGCCTTAAGAGTTTACTACTTTTTTTTTGTTTCACGCACCTTGTTGGTTATTTGAAGTTGCACCAGAATAACTCTACAATAAACACATTTAAAAAAAATAGCATATTCTAAAAGAGACCACAGTATCTGTCTGTTCTTAAATTTCACAATGTGAAGTCAGAAACACACAAAGCTCAATGATATGTCAATTCAGACTCAGAGTAGAACCTTTTCTCCATCTCAGAAAACTGCCTCCTCCGATCTGTTGCAGCTTTGTACATTCAGCCGTCCCAGCGAGCAGACTGTTAATTAAAACACTGTCATGTCACACCCTGCCATTGACTGATTATGTCATTAAAAGAGGGGAATAAACATGGAGCTTTCCATCTGCACATAGCGCCAACACAATGTCCTCCGCTATATATACATCTCTGTCAGCTCAAGCGCTATAAAAAGTGTGCCGCTGTGCTTTTAGTCCTCTCTAATTTGCCCAACTGTGCAGAGGGGAATATGGGATGTTATTTCAGTTTCAAGGTCAGCTCTCACGTTCTCAAATTTGTGCCTGTTAATTTGGACATGTGTGATTTCTGTCAGCTCATTTGCTGAATGTGAATGAGACAACTGCTTAAAACTGTGAGTGATTAACAACCAGAAGGAATTAGCCAACTGTTCAGATTTGGTTGTTTTCGGAGAGAGTAATCTTTCCTTCTTTCCTGCAGATACGGATCACACATAAGAACCAGGTGCCTATGCTGCTGGGACCACCACAGAAAACTCCCTTCTTCTTCTTCAAGAAGCGCAACAGAAGTCGGGACTAAATGTAAGACTCCAAAAATCAGCCACTCTTCTACAATCATACAAACACACTTAAGCATCTCCACCTTACCAGCCTCTTCTTTGTCTTTGGCTAGTGGGAACCAAAGAGAAGAGACTTTGCAAACACCTTTGTGGAACAAATCAATACAAATAAAACACTGCAATGGGCCTCTAATAGACTCCATCTCTCAACAAAGCCTGGCTGAACCAGTTAAACGGACCTCCTCTGAATGTCATGACCACTTCCTGTGTCTTATCATCCAGAATGTCTTATCACAGACTCGTGACCTGTAAGCTATGACTCAAATTCCAACCAAATTCCCCCTACCAGTAGGCCACTGCCTCGGGATCACACTGTGTGCCCTCTCCCTCCTCTTGAGACGGCTCATCAGAAGATACTGCCAAATTCCAAGAGAAAAAGAGAGAGAGGCAGGACCAGAGGACCAAGAGACTCACTCAGTAAATGGACAAGAAGTGTGTTCAAGTGAAAAGAGAAGAAGAGCGAGACACCCTGGCACAATAATGTTCTTCACATGACAGTTGGTGGTACACATACGGACGTCACTGGGCCCTGGCTTAGCCTAACAGGACCAGGGAACAAACTTTCCTCCTAAAGGAGCTTACTGAATTATACATCAGTGCATGCAAAGCACTCATTCCAGTGCCTCTCTAAGGCTCTACAACATGCCACCACTAAAGAGATGAAACGGCAAACTCATCCATTATGAAGATGTTTATGGGGGTCTGCTGATAGGGATAGGTTAGACTGACCTGAAAGAGATGTAGCATTTCAGCTTCTGTAGTTTGCCCCGGGCATTTTTGGTGTTCGCCCTTAGGCCGCAAAACTGACCAGTGTAAGTTGTTACAGTAAGCTGGATGTTTATATAATCCTATACTCCCTCTAAAACAACAGCGCTAGTGCTCAGTGTTGAGAATGGACCTATAGTCTTTTAAAAAAAGAAAACCCTTAGAAAAGAGAATGTGTACTAAAACTTATCATTTATTAGCAAAGTGGCAATTTGTGCAATAATTTTATTATATTTTTAAGCCAAATCAAAAATATTGTGCCATTAAGTTTAGGGGAAGATTCCATTGGATTTTCATTGAAATACCCTGCTGATAAAAAACAGTCTATGCTGGTTTGCATGCCTGTTGTGTGGTTTTAGAGGGGTTTGGGGCATTTTAGTCAGGCTGGGAGACTAGCAGGTTACCCAGCAAGACCAAATGAAGACCAACTTAACAGTCTATTCACACCAACACAAACATTTGCCATGATCATTTTTGCATTTATTTTGTTTGTTTAGACCAGAAAAATGGCAGACCAGGAGAATGAAAATCCAACTTCACTCTCTGACAGTAGGTGGCGTTTACAGAAAAGAAGAAAGTCTGTAGTTTTATGTAACAGTAGTGGCTCTGCATGTGACCTAGAGCACAAACCTTATTGTTTGGTTTCTTCATAGTGCTCTTTATCTGTTGCATTAATGGCATGCAATTGTTTATATCGGTTCTGAACAGCTGCAATAACAGTCATTCATTCAATTGAAATGTTTATGGGACTGAACATTTGTCTTGCCGTGAGCTAAGACCAGCAAACCAATTTAGGCTCTTTTATGCCAGTTTTGTCAGCAAGGTATGATTTTAATTCAGTTATTTACAAATTGAACATTGGGGAAATAATAGTAATGCTTTATGAATTTAAGGGTCAATTCATTACCATTAGTCAATGGATTAGATATCAAGAATTTAACAATGACAATGCATTTACAGCATTTATTAATCTAGTTTATCCCTAATTCACCTTTGGCTAAGCCCCGCCCCCTTAGTTACTGTTGCTACTTCCATCAAACTTAATCTGGGCTCTGGTTTGGTATCAACGTGGCTTATGCTGTGACAGCTCTTCCTGCTGAAATGTTATCAAACTAAAGTGCAAATAAAATGTCCGATAGAAGTCGGCAAAAGGGGCTGCGATATGCGTTCGAAGACGATATTAAAGACATACAGGTGAAACGCAAGAAAAATAGAGGCAAAAGCATAACGTTACCGGTCACAGTAAAAAAAATTAACCACTGCATGTCCTACTAATCGAGACGGAGGCTAGGACTAACTTAACAATATCAGGGAGCAACACTGTTCATGCAAAGTTGGGTAGGTCTCTATTCGCTTCTTTAATATTACAAAGCAAACGGACTACGCAAGTATAACATTGCATTTATTAGCAGCGTGTGCTAGCGTTTCAACAACCAGTATGAGAACCGAAATCATAACCTAAAACGGTCTTACTACTAGTATAACTTCACAGTAAGGTTAGAATCCAAAAAGATGTGCTTGTTGATCTTTGAGGGGTTTATCTGACTGAGGACGTCTATACAGTTTAATCCAAAGACGACACTTGTCAGGATTTGACTTCGGTTTTGGGAAGGGAAAAAACGGACACCCCCTCCAACTTCTCTGGGAAACGCGTATCTGTGTTACAAATGTCCAAGGCACAACGTTTAACCATATTTTTGATAAAACTACGACGGTAATAGCCTGCCGAGACCTAAAATATGAGACGCCTGTGTTGAAAGTCAATGGAGCGCTGTGAAAAAGTGTCGGACCTCTGTGGGAGCTCGTTCTTGGCTGCGCTGTGATTGGTCAATCTACATTCTAGGGCGTGGCTTAGCCAAAGGCGAATTTATACTGTTGTTCGTATGAATATATGAATATATTAGCAGTGACCAAGATTATTAAATGCTGTTAAAGTTATTAATTGTTTATGATCACAAACACATTAACTAATGTTAAGAAGTGTTACAAAATAAGAATTTAAAGAAAATGTTCTTTGTATTTCTGAGAAAGTCTCCGCTGTAGCTTACAGCATCTACCTTTAGAGACGGGCTGAAATCAATTGAGCGCTGGCATGAACACTGAATCCTCTGGTCCTTGTCTGTCACAACAAGCTACTGCAGTGGGGTTTGATTTACTGCTGCATGGACAGAGCCTAAATTTAACTTCCTATTTCAGGGAGTGAAACACTATTCCTAATTGCAGCATGAAAACATGAGCTCACAATTTCAGGTCGTCAGTTAAACGGGTGTGATAGCGATTCAGATGAATGAAAAGAATGTGAGTTACTTACCATTACAGTCAACAACAGTAACTTCAAGATCCAAAAAGTGAGCTTTTTCATCTTTTAGCCCTTCTGAGAAGGCCCGTGAAGAGTATTTAACCTAAAGATGCCCACTATGTATCAGTATTTGTATAATCCAAGAGCCTTGTTTGCATATATATGAATGTGTTTAAAGGTATAACTTAATATAGTATCAGAGATTAGCAGTGATGCCTACTGGGTCACATGATTGACTGTAGCCATCAGGCAGATGTGCCTGATATAGATCAACATACAGTGATCATCAGATGCTTTCGCAGTGTGCTGTAGGGTCTAAAGGTCTGTGTTGGAACTGTATATAATGTTCACCAATACAGAACTGGGGTCAGAACTGGGGAACTGGGAGTGATTTAAAGTTCAGGTGTGGGCTTTGGAAACTGAGCTCTTGCCGGGGTTAGCAGGTTAATGTTCCCTTTAAAGAACACTGAACCGCAGAAGCTAAGCCAGTGTCCTAAAAAAACCCCAATCTCTCCTTATGACCACAGAACTGAGGTCCACCTCCAGACGATGGCTTTATCATAGAAGTGAATGTTGGATTAGGCTAATAGAGCCCCATTGTTTCTGTGGTCATTGGACAGATGGTTTATCCAGTGTGACAGCCTGGTGTTTAAAGAACGGCGGTTTGGTTACGAGTGCATGTTTACAACTACTTTTCATTTTACAGTTTTGAATTATTTTAAACAGTCATGTATATATAGATATTGTTTATATTTTCTCTAAAGTTTAGCCACCGCATGCCTGCTGAAACAAAGAAGACAAAGACGTCTGCTTGAAGAGAGACCACGCTGATTGTTGCAACCTTATTAGTTTCATATTATTATATTTTAGACCCTATCCAAGCCCCTTGTATCTATCCACTGTACTTTCCCTTGAACCGTTAGTAGCATGTTCATTGTACAAGTACCTCTGTGGCGGTTCTTTGTTCTGTTTTGTATTTTGTAGACTGAGGTTTGGCTCCAATATATGCTGATCAATGAGCAACTGATGAATGTCACCTGGAAATGCCATTTCTAAATTGTACCTATGTCCCCTTCTGTCTCATTTCTGTGAATAACTGATAGCCTTAACTTACTGATACAAAATAGCATTTTGCTTGGAGCAAAGAATTTTGCAATACAAGTCACTGAAAAATCAACCAAATGAAGAAAAAAAAGAGAGGTCAACATCTGTTTTGCTGTGTTGCAATAACTCATTTTTGTTAGTGTCATCACACTGGCCTATACTCGCTCTTTTAGAAGGAAGGAAGGTGATGGAGCGATGTCCTGCACATCACAAAGGAGCTTCACGACCTCTGGCATCATGTACATCTTCATTTGTGGACTGACTGACTTTTATCTATTATTTTTGGCCGTCCTGAAACTGTGATTGCTCAATCTGCCCATCACTGTCTCTACTCTCAAAACAATAATCCATTTTTATCTGTCAAAACGATGCTGCCTCTTGCAGGGTTGTGCTCTATTCAGAATTGAATTGAGAATGCCTTTTTAATTTGAATTAAATGCAGGATGCAGAATTGCATATCGAATGTGAATGTAAGAAAGCAGAATTATGAATTGAAAATGAATTGAAAATCAAAGTTCATATAATTGTCATTTTTGAACAAAAAATCTTTATTTTCAAAGTTTTGCAAAGATGTCTTGAAGTTCAAGGCTATGTTTACACGAAAACGATTCTGAAGAGAAAACGCAAAAGTGGTGTTGCGTCATCACTTTTTATTCTGTGTTTAGAGGAGTGTTTTGGATGTGAAATCCGTGTGCAGATGGTGATGCAAAAGTCTGTGAAATTCAATGTAGTATGCACTCCAGGCGGCTAAGAGTGCATACTACAACAACACCAAGCCCGCGCACCTGCGTACAACCTTTACTGTCAAGCAGACCTTTGCGTTTTTACTGTTTACACGAGAACGCGGCGGTGGAGCGTATTAAAGATTTCCACTCTGGAGGGTGGTTTCACTTTTTTGCGTTTTAAAGCCCCAAACGCGCGCCGTATAAACGAAGGCACATCCGATAAAATATTTTTACGTTTTCAGCCGCAAGTGTTCTCTGTGTAAACAGGGCCTAAGGGGTTAGACAGAGAGAATGATTGATTGATTGATTGACTGATTTACCTGTGTTGAATTTCTTTGAATTACAATACATTAAATTACTCTTACTGTCATTCCAATAAAAAATTGTGAGGGACATGGGCAATTCTATTTCAATTTCTCCCCCATGATTTGAAAAGGAGCAGATTCTTAAGTTCTTAGATTTGACCAACCCTGGACCCTTGAGATTTTTAAGGGAGGTGAACCACAATCCAAGACTTAAATATGATCTTTTAAGCATCATGTTGCCCTCTAAACAATGAGAACCAAACAGATGCTCTCTCTTTCTCTGCTCATCTTACCAGTCTCTTAGAGACAAACTATCTCAGTGTAGCTCTATTGTTAACTGGGACAGTTGAACAGTATTGAGCAACACTGATGCAGTAGAGCCCATATCAACTCTGAATGTGTTGTTCTACATATGTGTCTTATTCCTGCCTTAGGGTTAATGTGGTTTGTAGCAATTCCCATCTGTGTGGTAGGCAACAGAGTTCAAGAACAGGAGTCCTGCAGGGTGAGATGGGGTTAAAGGGTGAATCTTGCCCTTGACAGACCCACTTAGACTCTGTTACTCTGTTTCTTGTTAGCTGTTGGCATCCATGTTTATGGACAAAATAGTTTTATTGAATAAACAGAGAGACTGAAGCTGTGTCTGGTGTCAGTCTTTGGGTGGCTCGATTGGGATTCTGTCTCACATTCGGCAAAGGCGCAGACACAATCCTCTACTTAATGTGATTGAATTTCAGTTCACACAATAAATCACAGAGTTCTGTGCTCCTGCACTGATGATATGAGGTTCTCGGGAGAAATACAGTGAGCCTTTAGTGCTGTACCTAAAGGGACACTTCACATATTTGCATTAAGCTTGGTGTATTTAGAAACCCAGTCATATTTTTGAATGGTCATGGTTTATTCCCTTATTTTCCCCTGAGATGGGAGAAATAAGGATTTAAATGTTTTACTTCCTGCTTATTATGAGGTAAAAATCATAATTTTGCATCATAATAAGCAGGAAGTCACATTTCATTAAAAACTGTAGAGACTACAAACATTAGCTCATTATTATTCAAGGGTGTGGGACCCACTCACCCTACAGGCCTATTACAGATCAGTGGGTGGGACTTCACTTGCAGATACTGAATCAATATCAGCCATCTTGTTTGGAAGCTAAGCTAATAAGCGCTGTGGAGATAGAAAGTATGATAAAGATGGAAGAAACTAAACATGACATGGAGGAAGAGGATTTTGAAATTCTGCTGCTCGAATCCAATGTCCGTGGCTGTCTTTACGAGCCAAAATATAGAGAGCAGTTGAGGCTGATGGAGGAACCGGAGGCGGCTGCCTGTCGCGGCCGAGGAGCCCAGACTGGCTCGAGCTGAGCGGACTGCTGTTGCTTGTGCTCTTACTGCCTGCTACGGACACAGAAAGAGTTTGTCTGCTGCAGAGAATTTCAACGATGGCAATTTCTCCTGAACAAAATCTCTGAATCAGACGAGCACATGGACGTTTGTGTTGTGATGTGAACCATCCTAGTTTCGCCTGACTGAACATCCAGGTATCATGAAGTAATACAACATATAGAAAGAAATACAAACGAGGCGTAATTCACTTATGAGTTTGCCAATGTAATGTCAACAGGGTTTGTTGTTGTGGGAAGAAGGAGACGGGAACAAACATTTAAACATTTTAATAGTAAAATGAACAAATGCAAAATGAAAGCATAAGCCAGCCGCCCCTCACTGACGATCTGCTGTAACGGTACACACAACAGAAACAAAACACAACATAAAATCAGGCCTGTTTCTCTCTCGAACTGCCATCATCGCTTTTCATTTTGTGCTTTCGCTCCTCCGTGAGAGACGCGAGACCAGCGCGCTCCTCACAGGTGTCTTTCATTATCACTCTCGCCACCAGCCTCGCACGTCCCTCACCCTCGATCGTCCGCTGCTGCCACAGCCAACTAACTAGAAATTTTTAGTGAAATGAATTTCAAACTCTGGTGACAGCTAACTTTAGCCTTGTAGACGGAAGAGTGATTTATCTCTTTGGGCTGTTTCGAATTAGTGGGTGTGTGCTGTATTAACACTCACGCAGGTCAGTTTATTTGACAAAATTAACTTGTGAGGTAAAGCATTATCACTATCACACTAAACTGCATTTGAGTGTGGTGAAAGTTAAACATAATTGTATTCTCTGTGTTAGTTTGTCTGTATGAGACTAGCAGTAACCTAGATCAACATTAAAATAACAAACTGATCATATTCAAGGAGTCTGACAACAGCCGGTATGATCAACAAGGAGATCTGATCTCACCATCATCAAGTTTGTCTAACATAAAGGAACAGAAAAAAACTGAGACAGACTAAACCTAGAACAACTGTGGCAACATTTTCAAGGCACACAGCGTCTAACTCTACACTAACCATCACAGCCCTTGCAGCGCCATTTACAGTGTCCGGATGCCCTGTGAGGATGTATATGATTGTTTGTTTTTGTCAGGCAGTCCTATGGCCTCTGTGCTTGTAAATACAGCCCCGTTAGAAGTAAAATGCAGATGTCACAACAAGAAGCTGTGAGCTGGGACGAAGCCTACACTTCTGGGATGTGTGGAGATAATAAGGCAGGAATTATCTCTCCATGAACTATTAATAGTCATCAAGTCCCATCATGTCTCTCTTTGGGAGAGCACCAGTAGCCTAAGGCTGTGTTATCCTTCATTCCACTTTATTAACTGCATGTGTCAAGCAGATTATATACAGAGTGCATTCCTATATTCAGGACTCGCCAATCATATTACATGGGTTACATACAAGATTAAGGTTTCAACTTTTTGATTTTTCTTTGTTACAGATATGATGCAGGTGTAGGGATCAGATTTGCAGCTCTGTCTGTCACTATTTTCATGTGCAGGTACATCTCCTTCCATGGATTAGCCCACTTTTTCAGAGAGGGGCACAGTGCCAGAACTGTCACACTGGCCCAGTCATGGGCACAAATAAGCCCTTCTGATGAGCTGAGCCTCTCTGCGTATCACAGTGACTGAGAGCGGATCACTTCAATATTCGTCCCTTAAAAAATGGAACATATCAAAGAGAGAGGTGTGCTACTGTGCCACTTATTCCAGTGTCACCACCACTCGGGATTTAGAAAGCAGAATGGAAATACAATATGCTCTTGGCCACCCCCTTCCTCCCACCACATTAGTGAAAGGTGCTGCTATAAAAAGGAGACCCTGGCAGCTCAAGCAGTGTCAGCAGGAGAAACAATGACACCGGTAATATGCACATCTCTTTCATGCTATCATTGTCCTCCTGTGAAAGTGGGCTCTGCTCGAAAGCCAGAAGGATTTTAAAGATTATCCTACTCAAACTTGACATGAATTTCTCTCCTCTCTTTTTCACAGAAACCACTGTTAAATATAGATTCTAGGACATCTGGCCTTGACCACAATAATACATTGTAAATCCCGTGCACATCACAAGATTGCGCAGTTCATTGTGATACCACTGTAGCAGGTAATACATAATAATAATAATGTACTTTATTTTGAGTAAAATTATGTATTTTCTTAACTACTTGAAGAGACTTTCATATTTTATTCAACAACATAAATTAGAACAACTTTTGTTTTTATCATAAACTTATAATCAATATTCTATTATTATACAAATTTCAAGTAGCCTATTTAACTGGCTTTTTGCTGTTTTGAGAAACCTATTTTTACATTTCAGTTATAAATTGTTAATTCAGTTTTTGATTTTTTATTGCGTAGAAAAATTAATGTAGGCCAAAGTCTCTTCTGTTTATCACAGATATTATTTTACTCATAAACTAAAAAGGAATGTTCTAATATAGTATATATGAAATTCCACATGGAAAGGAAACCCATGCCATTAATCAGTGTTTTAGAACAGTTATGAGTTATTTGGAAAGTTTGAGACATGAAATAACCATTGACTGTTGCATTTGTTTACCTCATGTTAATTCTCCTCCAACTTCTCTAATGTTTTTCGGACGATTCTTCTTGGTCGCTGGCCCTTTAAGAGCTTATGGAACGTGCGAGGAAAAATCTTGAGAGTGAATGAAACTCACCCATTCATAAAAAATAGGACTGCGTTTAGGGCTTTGATTGGTCGTTCAGCGCTCATGCATATTCCAAGTTATACTCGCAAACCATTGGTTTAGAAATGTGAATGACGTGCCCTCTGAGCCAATGAGCCAAATGCCTCTCGAGCCCTAGGGAAAACCGAGCAGTCCATTTACAAAAACCTCATTCAAGTTTTGAGTGTTGGTGAGAGCGCATGTATTGATCAGTGCGAGCGGACGGCATCCTTTTGGGATTACAACCTGAAACCGTGTTTTTTGAGTCCATTGCGAGCCGTCATCTATAGGGTGAGTTTTAACCCTCATTCTTCAAATATTTGCACGGCGTGCACATGATATCTGTATGAAAGCGGTTGTTTATCCGCAGCGCGTAACGTTAAGTTTAATCGTGGGATTCCAACGGCAAATACAGCTCTTAGCCTTGGGGAAAGCGAACGCCATTTTCTCCAAGAGAGGGCTTATTCACTTTGGCAACCATTTTAATGCACGAAGCTTTTCCCGTATCCTGATTTTGCGCATTTGCTGTTGTTACAGAAGCTTGTATGGTCCGCAATAGTGCACTAACCTGACATTTATAGGTGAGGACGGTGCAGACTGAACAGTGTATGGTTTTGTGAATGGAGGTCTCTAGTTCTTTCCCCCTCACGGATCGAGTTTCACTTCATTGAGAAAAACAAGAGGCCGTCAGGGGCTCCGAGTGGGAGGAGGTCCTCACCCCTGCTCAATTTTAGATTTGCTTTAAGTACACTTTGTTTAAGCACTTAACTTAAGGGTATTTTTTCGGCCATTTCCCCATTATAACACTCAAAGTGAAACGTGTAAGTTATTTTATTCTAAAATAAGAAAATGAAAGAGAGAGAGAGACTGGAAAGAATTGTTTTTTGGTGATTTACGTTGCTGTTCATATCATTTTCTGACTAGTTATTCTACTGAAGTTAATCTATTTATCATTGTTTTAATTCATTTTTTGGAATAAGAAAAGTTCAATTTTAAGTGCAGTGAGCGGGTGAAAGTGTGAGCTGTTTTGTTGTGCATGTTAACTAGTTTATGACTGAACAACTTGTGCAAGAACTTGTATGACTAAAGTCATTTATCAACAACTATTAGCCGAAAGTTTTCTGTACGTTCATCTCTAGCAGATAATTGCCAGTTATTTTAGTTAGACTTCCATAATGTCTCGTCTATGAACATTTAAATGTAGGTGTACATGTCGATATTAAATAATATATTTAATATTTATAATTAATGAAAATAATTTAATATTAAAAAATAATTATAGTATACATTTGTGAGTGTGTGTTTGGCCAACAATTTTGTTTTTCTGTGTTTATTCATGGACTAGTAATAACTGGAATATCAATGTGTCATGAAATATATGGTTTCCAACTTCCTCAGTTTATCTTCATATGTTCATCACTCTTTTCATGGGCACAGATGGTTGGGTTTGCTTATGTAAGGTTTCACATTCATCTCTACTGCAGATTGCATTATGCATATCTCCCTCTCTCTCTGTCTTTACACATAGAGAGGGATGTTGTGATGGCTAACAGAGAGAGAAGGGGGAGGATGAATACACAGGATCAGATGGATCTGAGCGTTTTGTCAGCCTGTTTGCGGGGCTTGGTGTTTTGATGTGGAACACTCTTGACTGTCCAGTGTAGATCTATTGAATGACTAATCTATTTTCCCCTTAGCAGAAAATCGACCCAAAGAGGTCAATATAACAATCGCTTTTAAGCGAAGACCCTTTTCTGGGAGCCTCCTTGAAGACCCAGGTGAAATGGATGGATTTTATGACCAGCAAGTACCATTTATGGTCCCACCTAATGTAAGTATACTTAAATGCATTTCAAAGAAAATTCAAAATTAAATGAGTCAACACTGACCAAAATATTTTTCCACAGCAGAAGTCATTGCAATTGGAGGAACCGTATATATGACCAGTTAATGAGAGAAAAGAAAATTAGTGGAGACTGAACTCGCTCAGGACACAGAGGGTAATTTTAACCTAATGAACATGACTAATGCATGTTTAGCAGATGGATCAGATTATTGGAATACATTAACAGTGAGAGAGCAGAAGTATATGTGCTCAAAGTAGTTTGATTCGATGCTGTGATTGTTGAAGGCTGCCTTTCATTTATCAAATACTTGGATTGTAGTGGGTTTTCGAGCTCTCTGACTGTCTTGGTTTGCCTGTCATCTGCAGAACTTTTCCAGGACCTCAGCCAGCTGCAGGAGATCTGGATCGCAGAAGGTTTGTAGTCTATTAATTTTCATGCATGTCACTTGTGCTTTGTCTTGTAGCTGACATGTATATTTCAGACTCATGAACATTTCTTATAATATATATCATTTCTAAGTGTTACACTCTGTCCCAGCTCCTGTTTATTTTTCATGACACTGTAGCCATTTAATTTGGTCTGTTGCACCAGCTTTGGGGCAGTGTCTAAAAGTTGGCACTAAGATGAATGTTGATTTGTAGAGGAACTAAATGTTGTCTGAGAAAATGACTTTTGCCAATTGCTTATCAGCAAGGGACCATTGTTTGCAACTCCTTAATGCTCTCCAATCTCTCTCTACAGCTCAGGTGCCCGATGACGAACAGTTTGTCCCAGATTTCCAGTCGGAGAGCTGTGAGTACCTTGAGATGTATTATTTATTCTCCTTGGCAGTGTACTTTGGATGCCGTCCAGGAATGGCTAGGGAAAACGGCAGAGGCTGAACTCTTGAAGCTATTTATTATTCATCTCTGCTCAAATTTAAAGCCAAAGTTTCATGGGAAACAAAGATCTTAGACTAAGGATGGTACTGAGTGGCCAGATACTCTTATTGAATTTAATTTGTTGAAGATGCCAAGAGTCAGTCTCACAAATGAAGCTCATTATATAGTTTATATAAAATATTTTAGCATCCGATCATTTTTAAAGAATTTGATTTGCTCTTTAACTTGGTCAGACTCAGTAAACCCAATAGTGCTTTGAGTTATTAGGACTTAAATTGTCTTTCCTCTTTTCATTCTTTGGGCTGAATCCTCTAGCGAAAACCCCTGCAACTACCTATTTTTCAGTCAAATCAGCCGATTGGTATCAGCATCACATGATCCAAGCTCATAATCAGATTTCACACTTTCATGCACTCTGTTTAGCCTCTGGAATGGACCGGATTCCAACGGGAAGGGTGAGAGGAAAAGGCTTCCCCTCACTGCCTACCTAAACCCATTGAATCCACAGTACTGAATCTCATTTCATTGAGGGTTCTTGTCCAAACGCACCTAATTTGTTAGAGCCTGGCCACGGGAATCAAAGCCAAAGGAAATACTTGAGGAATGCTTGGTGGAGCGTTTTATGTTATTTTCTCCCTCCGTTTTGTCACTGAAGTTTGTTTTTGTTTTCGTCTGATGTTGAGGCTTGGAGACAGGGTGTGTACCAGGGCATGCATTTTGGTCCAGTTTTGCATGTCAGCATGGCATTACTGAAAAGCAGAAGATTGTTATAAACGTTTGTGACATGCTGTTTATAAAATGAGGCACTTTTTGAACGTAAGCCATGGGTTGCTTCATGTGCAGCTTTTTTTACAGTCTTTTTAGTATTGACGGGTCATCTGGACTGCCACATGGCAGCCCATGCCCTCCTACACTATCCCAGTACCATTTCAATGGGGTGTGGGCTCTTCTCTTGCAAAAACCCTCAATGTCAACAGAGCAGAAAATCTCACTTTAATAGTTTGTGGAAGAGTGCATGTACCTTTCACTCCAAATTAAAAATTGTCATTCCAAACTCTGAAGACTTTTGTCTATCTTTATCTATCTTTTTAATGAAAATCCATTCCACAAAAAACTTTGATGCTTCAAAACAGCGCAGTCTCATCCTAAGACGTCATATAACTGACGTCTTGGACGTCTTTGACCATACGCAATATCCGCCAAGTTTTTAGGGTACCCTTAAACGTCGGTTAGATGGCGCTGATCGGACCTGAGCTCTACCCCAGACCTAAACTGTACCCCGTGACCGTTAAAGGTGAAGCATCAGTTGTATGACGTTCAGGATCGCCATATAACCAACGTCTAAGGGTACCTAAAAGGCAGATATTGTACGTATGGTATAAAGACGTCCCAAGACGTCAGTTATATGACTTCTTGGGATGAGAACTGTTATTCAAAAAGTTATAAAAGCGCTGAAGCTACACAATCACTTTTAAATGATGAATAGGTTTAATTTATGCTTTTATTCACATATGGTCAATGTACGATTAGAGCACATTCGAATATGGTATTTTTTGCGAACCAACCCTTTAACGCATGCTTTTGAGCTTTCACGGTGCCTACTGAGTGTCTTTTAAGCCCAGTACAGTCTGGGTGATTCATCTGGCTTTAACTCTAGTGGTATCCAGTTGCGTTAGCCATTATGTGGCGCCGATATGAGAGCTTGATGCAGAGATCCAGGGCTAATGGTTACAGTGCTGGGGAGGAAAATCATTCACAATCATTGACATTACAGACCACACTGATTCATGAGTATTGACTTGGCTATGATGGAAATCAGATGGGAGTGCTTTGATTGCATGTGTTGTTCTGTATCGTGATAATGATAGGCAGAACGAAGAGCTTTTATGCTTCACAGTCGATTGTCATTACCTGTGAAATATGGGGTTTAATGGTAGAAGAATCTCCTTAAGCGTTTCACTGCACTTTTGTTGATGTATTCAATTAGAAACATCTCCTCCTGCTTTCTTTTTCTCCAGTGATGTTTCATGGCTCCTCCCACTGCGAAGATCAAACTGGGAACTGAGTCCCTCCAAAGAGCTCTCTCCTGTAGCCAGGATAGAAGTCCCATGCCGCAATGGAGAGAAGTGCCTTTATAGCTACAGGTACTTTCTTATCCATCTCCGCATCATTAATACCTTCTTGTCGACATGTTGAGTGTGATGACTATTCTCATTTTCCTCAATACAGTGCCTATGAAAGGAAGCCCACAGCTGGGTTCAAGCCATTTGACTCTCCCTCAACACCCGTTTCGCCATGTGGCTCCGCCAACACCCTGGGACACATCCGCTGCATGAACAGAGTCCTCCCCCTGTCTCCAACACAACGTTAGGACAGCGTCTTCCTTCATGGGCAGCCTTCAATGACCAAAGACGTCGCCGGAGCCAGATCGACACTCCCTCACCATAGCCAGAGCCCACCTTTTGCAGTGCCCCTGTCCACCCGTAAACCGTGAACCACACTTCAATAATGAACCTAGGTCAGTCTTTACATGGTTTTAGAGCTTCAGCGAACAAGTGTATGGTAATACTTTATATCTTACTGTTAGTATGTATGGTATGAAGGACAAAAGTGAACTACAATGAGCACTACATATATATATATTGGGATGTGTTATTTTAGTGTTCCATTGGGTTTCGAAAAGAAGTTCTAATTCTTCTAAGATTGCAATTATTTGATGAAAAACAGTGAAAATGTCAATATTATGAAATATTACAACTTAAAATAACTTAAGTATTTTTTAAACATAATATTTGATATCTTTTGTAACAAATGTCCTTACTCTCACTTTTGGTCAATTGAATCGCATTCTTGTTGAAGAAAAGTACATATTTTATAACAACAACAAAAAATCTTACTGATCGAACAGACTTCTGGTAGTGTATATTGGTGGCTTATGTTTATAGGATTATAATTGTATTATATTGTATTAATGATATGACAGATGACCTTTCAGCAATGCTCTACTTTTGATGTCAAAAGTGGTGTAAATCACTGCTGGGGTGGTATATTAATATGACCCCTGTGAGAACAGATTGGCTGGCATCCTGTTCAGCCACCTGTAGCTGAATTCCTGGGAGCTTACCAGTGGCACATCATTAATAGCCAGTAGAAGAAAACTCTAAAGTGCTAGTGCGTAAGCTGCTCTTCTATCCTGTCTCGCATGACAAAACATTTATATTTTTTTGCTGTTATCTTGCAGGTTTCAGCGGCAACTTTCAGAGCCTTGTCTTCCATTCCCACCTTCTGACACCCAGGGAAGACCCAACTTCATGCCACAGGTCACCAGCACTTCACCAAGAGATGGAAGGCCACCTTACCATCGGCAAATGTCAGAGCCTCTGGTTCCCGTGCCTCCTCAGGGCTTCAAACAGGAGCTTCTCAGACCCCCGCTACACTGAACAAGGTGTTCCCTAACATGGGCCCATCCCAGGCTGCCTTCCACCCAATGGCCATCAAGCAAGAGCCACGAGACTTCTGCTTTGACTCTGGTGAGGTACTGTCCCATTTCTTAGAAATGGTTTTTGGGTGTTCACAATCTGGCTGGGCTTCTTAAGAGCTCTCTGGATGAGGGCATGGAATGGGTTTTGTGTGCTTGCACAGGCCTGTGACTTTTAGCGTTGTTTAGTGAGGTGTATATGAACAAAAGCAGCCACACATTAAACCTTTGCATTCAAAGAGACATTCAGAGAAGGGAGTGTCTAAATTTTGTAAGAAAAATATTTATAGTAGAAAGGATTTGTTTTAACAATGCTGTATAAAGTTATATTTAATTATTGATTATCATGATTTTCTTTATTATATCAGGAAATATTGACATGCAATTAATTCTGATTCATTTTATTAATAAATTAACCTGTAACCATTGAATTTGAACAATTTTAATACATTTAGAGCCCTATTAACAAATATCAAAGGTGAATGTGTCATTTAACAAGTGTTATTCAGTCCTAAAACACGTGTTAAACACATCTGTGGGTAATCCACTTCAGTTTAGGGTTCATTTATGCATCCTATTGTCCACAACCCTCCAGCTTAGCTCATCTTCCTGTTTGTGATCCATACATTATTCTATAACATCCCTCTAGGTTTATGTTTGCTGGTTAGTGATGTAATTTCAAATCCTCTTACCGTCCTTCCTTGTAAATGTGTACTGTCACATATTACATTTGCATGGGAGGCGGCTGAACTGAGTGTTTTCATCTGTACAGCAGCCTGATAGATGATGCATCTGATTCAATCAGTGAGGATCACATACTCGAAGTAAGACAGCAAAGGGGCAGAGTAGCCTGCCGAATCACCAGGACACACAAGGACAGATAAAACTTGATTGTCATGGTCCAGTATCTCGTCACAGTGGCTAATCCTATTTGGTGACTCAGTGGACTCATTGCTAATGCTGCGTGTTTCTTTGGTGTGCTGATATAAGCTTAGCCAGCACTACCAGATGTGCGAGACTGGACATTCACTGGCCCAGCTGTTCAATCTGAGTCAATATTTTTCACTGTCTTACTTTTTCAGAGCTCCCTCAAAACCTCTGTACAGATGCCAAATCCAGAAGTCACTCTTTAAATCTCTATTTCTAAATATAAGGATTAGACAGTGTTATTCTAGTATCCTTGAGATACCATTATAGTTTTTATTATTTTAAAAATCCTATTTTCTGTTTTCTTTTTAGTTCAAAAAGTTCAACTAAATGAAAAGAACACCAGCTGAAATAAAATTAATTAATTTTATATATACATATATTTTAAATCTTTTAATCAACAACGTTTTGTGGTTTTACTCAACCATAATAGCCCTGGGAACAGTTAACATAGTTCATTTTATTTGATCTTTTTATAGTGTTTCTTTTATTCATTTAAATTAACTTCAAACTCATTTATGATTGGTAATTTCTCCTTTTTAATGGGCACATTTTTCATGTTGTTTTGCAGAAGTGCCTAAGTGTCAGTCTTCATTTGGCAGAGCAGCAAGCTTCTACCAAAACCATGAGAGTAAGTGACTTTGCCATTATCGCATATCACCTCACTGCAGCTTTGGCTTGCTAAAATCATCCTTATCCTTTTTTTAATCTTATAGTATCATTGTTTCCTCCTCTTCCTGTAGACTTTCTCATTTGATCGAGATCAACAGTTGTATTTCCACGACACCTGCGTGGTTCCCGAGAGACTTGAAGGTATTCAAGATTTCACCACAGGTTATCTATAGTTAAATTGAAAGACAAGTTAATGGTCAAGCCATCTCAGTAGTTTTCTAATGTCCAGTGTTTTTTTGTTTGTTTGTTTTTTGTGTGTGTTAAATCACTTAGGACACCCTTGTAGTATGACGTGTGAAATGAACACTGCGTCCACATTAGCTGCATGTGTTTTGGAATTTTTCGTCTGCTTGCTCACGCCACTGTGGCAAACTCTAATCCTCATCATTCTTGTTCCTGACAGGGAAGGTAAAGCAGGAGCCCTCTGTTTATCTGGGGACGGCCCACCATACCAACGTCGTGGCTCCCTCCAGCTTTGGCAGTTTCTGGTTACGCTGTTGGATGATCCTGCCAATGGCCATTTTATTGCCTGGACAGGACGTGGAATGGAGTTCAAACTTATTGAGCCAGAAGAGGTCAGCACCTACATTCAATATTTTTATTTTCTGCACAAGCACACTCATGTTTTTTTTTTTTTAAATCAGCTTCTGAAATTGTTACGATGTTTGTAGTCTATCTAAATGAACAATGCTTATTCTCTTTTTCTTACCTGCACCCAGAATCTTCTGGTTTATTTGACAGCTCTAGGGCTTTTATTAAAACTACATATTTAACACGCACAAAAAAATTCGGTGTAATTTTGAAAGTTTTCATTCAGAAATTGCTAGTAAACTTCACAATTTACAAAGAAACGACAAATGACATTGAATTAAACATGACATTTTAAAGTAGACTGACTGAAATTGTATTTTCTTTTAAAGCGTACTTAATTAGTTCATTATTTATGAAGAAAATCCATTTTTACAGCGTACAGTACATCTTTGTATCCCCCAAAACAATTTCTGCATTTCTACTGTGTAGACAGCAAAGTTTTATTAAAAACCCATTTTGCCAGTAGTAAAATACTCCTTTTAAGAAGACATTTCATGAAGGAAAACACATTTACAAAATGCATTTTTTAATGCATATTATTTTATCCAGTAAGTCATGTGACTGAATGATTACATATATACACACACATACATGTCAATATTTAAAGAAATATTTGCATGTATGTACTTTATATTTATACAAAATTATCATTATACATAAATATAAATATTTGATATATTAATAACACTTTTTAAAATATATACACTTGTGTATGTATGTATGTGTATATATATATATATATATATATACATGTGTGTGTGTGTGCATATATATATATATACACACACACATATATATATATATATATATATATATTAATTATACACACCTCACACACATATATTATGTAAAGACAAACTTTTATTTTTGGATGCGATTAATCGTTTCACAGCCCTAGTGTCAATTTCCCTGCACGTGACACCGCTTTAGTCATAAATTGGAATGGAATGAAAAACAGTTTTGGTTGTGCACATTAAATTGCTATTCAAATTAACCTGGCAACTAAACAAAGCTTGGCTAATGAAATAATCCTCGTCTGTGTTTTCAGGTGGCCTCGACGCTGGGCATCCAAAAGAACAGACCGGCCATGAACTGATCGACAAGCTGAGTCCGCTCACTTCGTTACTATTATGAGAAGGGAATTATGCAGAAGGTAAAGGCAGGTTCACGTTTCTTTTACTTTACGCAATTTTGTTTGTTGTTGTTTTTTGATCATCTAATGCCTCATTTCTCTCTTCAGGTTGCTGGTGAGAGGTATGTGTACAAATTTGTGTGTGATCCTGAGGCACTCTTCTCCATGGCCTTCCCAGACAACCAAAGGCCCAACCTTAAAGCAGACCCTGACGGCTTGCCCGGAGTGGACGACGACACTCTTCCGTTGGCGCACTATGACGAGGGGGCTTCCGACTTGGTAGACGGTGGTGAGCAGTGTGTTGCTGGGATGCCTTTCCCTGATGCTTATGTGTACTGAGGATGAACAGTTGATCTGACTGAAACACATCTGTCCCTCTTGCCTCGACTCCTTTTGAACTGTTGCCCACTTTCAGATTAACCCTCCCAATCATTAAAAAAGAACGAGGAGAAATCTGCGAGCCACCTTTTCTCTGGCGTCAGCCCACGAGGAGGTGTCAAGGAGGTAAGGAAAGTTGGTTTCCCACGCTTAAACCTTCCTCGTGGCAAACGGTCTCTGCCGCAGAGATGAAGAGCTTGAGCTGGAGCTGACCGGCACCGAAAGACTGATGGATCTCACTGCAAGAATTGTAGCAATTCTGTTTTTGACAATCTGCTTTTTAAAAAAAAGAAAAATTGGTATCAAATTATTAAGAGACATCCTCACAGAAAAAAAAAACCTTAAATGCAGCGCTATTTAATAGTTGCCTTTTTGGTCTCCATTTATTTTGTTTTACCTCCAAACCATGTAGACAAGAAGTCAAAAGGGCTTTGTTTTGCACGGAGGAAAATAAAAAATGACCCATTTGTTTCTTTAGAAAGCTGGCTTTTATACACTTTTGTTGAACTAATATGGACTGTATTAATTATGCTGAGGAATACTGAACATGTTCTTTTTGTATCATTGGTTTCGTTCTGAATCCTTTGTCAAGTGTTAGTTTTATAAAAACGTGTTTTTTTGTTTTGTTTTTTGTTTTTTTCTTGCTGGTTAACCCAGGGGTTGTTGATGTGAAGTTAAACCAGAGGCACTCCTAAATATATTTAGTCAACTTCACAAGACTGTTAAACTTTTAAATGTATTTCTGTATGCCTGTTGATTATTTAATTTTACACTCCCCAAAAAGCCAAAATTTTAATTAGTTTATATAATTGTCTTACTTTCAAAAGGGATGCACTAGTCCGAATTTCTCCATGCTTTAGTGCAAGTAAAGGTCAAAAACTTTTAGACTCGTAGATTTTTTTTTTTTTTGGGCATTCGTTCTATGTTTTAATGCACCAGGAAAGCAGGGCCTTGCATGCAATAAGGTACAAGAAAAATACATTTTCCTGGTCAGCTACTCATTGCCAATCTCAAGTTGACGAAAGACCACTGCTACCTTTTGCATGACATATTCAATGATCAGCTGTCCACTAACATATCGCTTCTATGCTGGACAAAGAATAAATTGTGGAGTTCTCTGCATTTGTATTCTCTCTCTCTCCTTTTTTTCTTTGGAAAGATGAACTTATATATTTTTGCAAAGTCTGCATTTATTTGATTTTATTGTATAAGCTGTATAGTTCTGCCTGTAACAGATATTTTATGTATGATTTGGATCCCTGCATTGCAGTGTCTGCACACCAGTGGTTACCAGGCACCCTTTCCTGGTGGGTTCGAGAGCAGTGCCTTTAAATGAGAGGTGCAGCTTATAAAATAACCGTTTTCTCATCGAATGAGGGGCTTGTCTCAACATCCACCATGGAAGGGTTGTCTGCACTTGTACAGGCTTAACCTTGTCCCCTCACAATGTGTACCTTACACTGCTGAGTTTATAATCTGTACTGGGTACAATAAACTGTTCATTCTGCTTCACTTGGGCTCCTGCTTTTTCTTATCTTACTAGCCATTTGAGTGACCGTAGTCATGTTTTGTTCAGTTCATTGAAACTGCTGAGACATTGCATATTGTCAATGCTGAAAACAGTAGAGATGCTTAATATTGTAGTGGAACCATGATACTTTTTTCCTGATTTTTTTTTAATGAATATAAAGTACAAAATCAATGTGGGAAATATACAGCCCATTTTAGATGATGGGCTAGCAATTGCTTTCTTGCAGTGAATCTGAAACTATTCTGTATCGATCAGCCTCTATTCAGTTAAAGGCCTCTTGCTGTCCCAGGGGCTGCGCTGTCCTTTCATCAGGACTTCAGATGGTTAGCTAATGCATGTCTGCTCATATGCTCATGCTGTAAGCCTCCCATTTATGATTATTTAATAGCTTTGTATGGATGGGTGAGTCACATGTGTGATACTATATCTTGCACTTATATCAAAACATCCACAGCCTCAATTATTCATCCAAACCCATTTATGTTTGCACAACACTGTGCATCTACACTATCATAGTTTTCCTTTTTACACTGAGACACAAAAAATTGCTGTTTAGTCTTCATAAATTTCATCCAGAAACTGAAAATGATGATGATCCAGCTGAGGGTGATTGTTAGATCACTGTGGCAACATTCCTTACCCCCCTCTGCTCTATAAAGACACTTAACCTTTGAACCCACATACCTCCCCTGTAAACAACACTGCAGTCAACACAACCAGTTTGCAATAGAGAAGAACACTATAAGCAATATGCATTCATGCAAAGAAGTTAATGGCTAGTTCCATCAACATATATTTTGCACTGTGGTCTACTGAATGACTGTTATTGAGAAGTATTGATTTCACTTAGCAAACCGACAGCTAATGCATACCATTTGCTTAGTGTCTGTTAGTATTTATGGAGCAAGACAAAGCTTAAGATATGACATGATCTAACTCACCACTGTTTATTTTGCCTTGTAAGCAGCTGTCCATCTGCTGGGATGTAAATTAAATTGAGTATGATAACAATACAAGCTCTAATTAATTATACTCGATTAATTAATTAATTAAATACTTTTTATGCAATTATATATATTCTTAAAATTAACCTGAATGTACTAAACGACGGAAGAAATGCAGGGATAAAACGTAGTCCGATTAACACAGTCGGTTTTATGAAACCAAAGGCATAATTTAATTTCCTTAATGTTGGGTGACAATTTTGAATACCAAAAACATGACATGTCCTGTGAAAACATGACTGTTGGTCACCCTACTTAATGTAAATTATATTTGTGATCTAAATGTTGTGTTTGTTTGTTTTGATTTTAACAGCTTATTAATACAACTTTATAAATCTAAGGCCAGACATGAGTCGGGAATCGGGATCATTTTGAATTGTTTTTGACCGAATCTTTGAAACTATTCAAAAGAACCGATTCATATCAATGCACGATTAATAACAAAAAAAAAAAAAAAAACATTCTTATTAAATACAGTTTTATTCTTAGTTTTAGTTTAGGACTTTACTAAACTGTTGATTATAACCGTCAGAACGCAACTGTTCTGACGTTAAAATGGCTAGTCAAAATCATCTAGATTATAACACAAATACAAGAAAATTATAATTATCACTCTCCTGTCGTGCTTCTTTTTACTGGCGATTTACGTTATATAGCCTATGTTACGCAGCTGCGCCTAATGATTAAGAGGGCGCTTTATCTGAGGTGGACATGCGCTTTATGGCTGTTTTAATTTCGATAAATCCCGCGACAAACAAAGTCTAACTGACTTTTTCTTGAATTGGATTCAAAATGTGGTATCCTCCACCAGCCTTCATACCGTTCGCGCATGAATCTTTCCCATATGAGGATCGTTCTACCATGTGGCAGCAATTCATTCCTTTCGACCAACATGCAGTGAACGGGGTTGTTGGTAAGTCGAGCCCAAATTTACGTACTAGCATTATATTTTTCATTATTTTGAGAAATGTGCGTATTTTGGGTCATATGGCCTTGGGTTCATAGCGGTCCTCTTCTTTACAGTAAATTGCGGGTTTACCAACTTTTCCATTTCGCATTTGTGTTCTTAATTTCAAAACCTCAAAACCCATAAAATCGTATGATTTGGAATAGGCAAACTTCTAAGGCTCTGGTTGGAGCCACAAACTGGTTGGTTGTTATTATTTTAATTGATTATCCGAATCATAAACATGTAAAAGGGAAGTATCGCATATTCACACACACAATTGTTCGCGTTGAAAATAGGGTCGACCTTTTGACGACATTTTGTGAGCAGCTGCACGCGCATCCTCTGCGAGTGTGAACGTGCGTGCCGTGCGCGATGTTCAACGGTTACGGACGACGCCTTAAAATTCGGTCAAAAAGCAGGACCTAACTAACTGTTATAGATAATTAGTTATAAATGGTAAACGAAATTTGTGTGATGTAAGATAGGTGCCAGTTGACAAATGTAATGTTAGAGAAGGTGCTCTTCGTCATGAAGTAACATTAACTGTTATGTGGTTAGTTTTTAATACAGGCCTAACGTCATGCATTTTCCCAACCGTCTTTTTGCTGAATTTCTTACACAGGCTTTCACAATGATCCATTGTATAAGATTACCAATGAAGGAAGGAAGTTTATGTTGATGAGGTAAGCAATGGTTGATCTTAAACATTCAATAAGAAACTTGCCGATTTTATATCTTCAGTGTGCTTCCATTTAATTTCATTCCATTTTTGACCTTTTGAATCAATACGATTTGAGGTACCACTGTGCCTTGTTAATCTGAGAGAAGTGCATTTTCTAGGTCACTGTATGAGCTTGTCTGGGCCAATTATTACCTGGAACTCAAAGATCCAAAGTTGCTTGGATGGTTCCAATGTTTAACAGCAGAGGACAGGACCTTAATACAACGTAGGAACATATTAAGTATAAAATGACCATTAATAGTCAAATGTATGGACAATTTTGAAAAAATGTGAAATTGCTTTCTCATCGACAGAAGAGGGAGGGTATCTGCTATTTCTGAAGAAACACCCTGGACTTGAAGTAGCCAGACAGTGCGTGTTTGTGAAAAGTGAGTTTAGTTGGTAAATCATTATATATATATTTTTGTCAGAGCAAGCATTCTGTATAATGTGAAAAAATATTTCTTTCTAATTTAGCAAACACCAGAGGAAACGGTGTTCCCCCTCAAACAACTATCGGTATGTCATCAAACAGGTGAGTTTTTAATTTGAGTTTGTTTCAATTTGCTGTTGTTTGGTATCCATATGATCCATGTGGGTTCATCATGCTTTCTTAAGCATACATTTTATAAACTGTTAAATATTAAAGTCGGCTTGGAATGAAAATTTACCCTGTTTTCTAAATGCATGGTATTCGTCTTATTGTGAATTATTAATCCATGCATGTAATTTTTATTTATTGGTTTTAACCTTTTTTTGTCAACTCTGTTCTGGTGAACAGACTTCTCTCTGGTGATCTTCTCCAATTTTCTAGTCCACTTAAACCCCTCCCTTTTCGATCTGTCTTTATCCAATCAACAACTGATATATATATATAAAATCTCAAACTTCCGATCTTATAGGCCGGCAGGTCCTCTAACTCTCGTGGGTTGCCTCTACTTGCCATACTCGTCCTCAATGCTACTATCTCTGACTCACTCACTGGACCGTCGTCAACCTGATAAAAGGTGGAGCTCATCTAAGTTGGGGCTACAGATTATATGTCACTAAACAACCTGCAAATCTAACAGTAGTTCTGCATACATTACATTAATTTGCACACAAGTTTTATTTATTTTTATACCATGTATTCTCCCGTGTTAAGACATGCACCTAACCATAATGCCCGTACCATTTTGGTTCAATAAATACATGTATCATTCCACCCCTATTCACTCACCTAAAGGATTATTAGCTGTTAGAAGAGCAACTTTGACTTTCCCTTATGAGGTATGCAGTAAAGCATTTGTGAAGCCACAACACCCACAACCTTGAGGTGGATAGGCAACAACAGCAGAAGACCCCACACTCATCTACACTACAAATAGGAAAAAGAGGCTACTATTTGCAAGAGCTCATCAAAATTGGACAGTTGAAGACTGAAAAAATGTGGCCTGGTCTGAGTCTCGATTTCTGTTGAGACATTCAGATGGTTGAGTCAGAATTTGGTGAAAACAGAATGAGAACATGCATCCATCATGCCGCCTTACCTCTGTGCAGGCTGGGGGTGGTGGCATAATGGTGTGGGGGATGTTTTCTTTGCACACTTTAGGCCCCTTAGTGCTACTTGGGCATTGTTTAAATGCCACGGCCTACCTGAGCATTGTTTTTCACCATGTCCATCTCTTTATGGCCACCATGTACCCGTCCTCTGATGGCTACTTCCAGCAGAATAATGCATCATGTCACAAAGCTCGAAATCATTTCAAAATTGGTTTCTTGAACATGACAATGAATTCACAGTACTAAAATGGCCCCCACATTGTGGTGTAATGAGAGCTTTGTGCCCTGGATGTGCATCACACAAATCTCATTCAACTGCAAGATGCTATCCTATCAATATGGGCCAACATTTCTAAAAAAATTCCTTCAGCACCTTGTTGAATCAATGCCATGTAGAATTAAGGCAGTTCTGAAGGCAAAAAGGGGTCAAACACAGTTTTAGTCTGCTGTTCCTAATAATCATTTAGGTGAGTGTATATCAAACATTTAAGTTGCCATGAAACTGAATTAATACAACTTTTTTCTTTTCTTTTTTTATCTGTGTTGTGATGTATTGTCCGCTCTGATTGTACGGATTATCAAAAAAGAAAAAATTTAGGTTGGGGACTTGGTTCTATGCATTAGTTGTTGATTGAATTTTGAGATGTGGCCGTTATGAAGAAATTTGTGTTTTAGGTCCCGTTACCCATCATTTTATGGTGCATATCGGTGTCAAAACTGTAGGACCAGTTGTCCATTTGGTACCAAGAAGTGTTTCCATTGTGGCATTCACATTGCAATTTTAAAGGACGAAGTCTCTGTGTCAGGTAAGATGATGTTTCAGTCCTTCTGTAGACATTTGAAACTTCATTAACAGCTAGAGTACTAATTATTACAGAACATGTTCTGGTTTAGAGAATGAGAAACAACTTGAGCTGCTGCCAAATAGTGTGAAAGAAGAGCTGAAGGTCTTGACTGCCCAAAGTGACTTCACAAAGCAAAATATTAATTTAGGCTGCATGCAGAGTACCTCAAACGTGCAGAAAGCTACACACAGACAGAGTTTTAATGATAGGAGCCCTGCTGCACATCATCCTCCATACAGTAAAGGAATGTGTCCCCATGCCCAATGCCTGTCTCAGCTGTGGAAGGAAGTAGAGAACAGGGAGGACACCAAACACTTCAAAGACACATCAGCCCAGGCGAGCTTCTCTCTTGATATTGAGCTGGATAAGCAGAGTCATGTTCAGAGAAATGACTATATCCAAAAAGATCAACACCAATTGTATGATCAAATGGACAAAGCAGATGACCCCAATCTGGATCAGGAAGCGATGCCAGAATACTACAGTTTCAGTAGCACCAGCTTGGACCACACCGTATGGAGCAATGGCAGCCGAAGTACTGAGGCGGGCGACGATGATTCAATCATGGCCACCAAAGGCAGTACAGAACTGTCAGATGAACCGTCAGACGCCACTATGGCCAGTGGTACTTCTGCAAACTCCACTGATTGTTTCTCTTGTCTCAGCAATACTTTCAATCTGGCTGATGAGTCCGGAGACTCAGGACAAAAGAAGCAGGACTTAAGATACGAGCAACCGATAGAGGAGGTCAATGTGGGATCTTCTGAATGTGGGACAGTTTCTGTGGACAAAATAATAGATGCCTGTGGTGATTTCAGAGCCTGCTTCACATCTACATGTGCAACAGAGGTTGGTCAGATCTTCCAGGTGGAAAATGTTGCCACTGACTTGCTAGCTGTCAGCCCTGAGAAGGATACACAAACTGTGCAAATGGCCACATCTGAAAAGAGCACCATTACTGAAGTCTACATGTCTGACTTGGATGTCCTCTCTGAGGTATCATATATAATCGTGCGCCTAATGGAGCGCTTGGAGTTGTGATCTTTTCAAGTGAGCTGTGAATAATGTGCTAATCATTTACTTCTAGGAATCCATAAAACTTAAGAAGATTGAGAAGGAGCTGAAACGGCTAAAGAGTAGAAAGGCAAGGTAATGTGCTGAAAGGGTTAGTTCACTCAAATGAATCATGTCGTTTCAAACCCTCAAGACTTTAATTTGTCTTCTAAAAGATATTAATGAAATCTGAGCGATAATTGTCCCTCCATTGAAAGTCCATTCCACCAAAATGTTAATTCTACAAATACTTAATGAAATGATCAGTTGTTTTTTAACTTAACCGTATATTTTTAAATGTTAGTGGCTATTAGTGTTTTGTAAAACTGTAAAATGTTGTCTGTACTTCTGTAGCAAGCTGCACAAGTGTTCAAAAAGCTGTTGTCATGTGATGAATGTTACTTTCTGAAATTACAGATTGTAGTGATTGCTATATAGGAATTTCTTTTGTCTTTGAAATGAACAAATTAGAAAAAAATGTCTTCAGTAAAACATTAAACATCCTCAGGATTTGGCTTTCTGAGACTCAAGTGCCCCCTTGAGGAAGACAACTTTAGTCCAGTCTTAGTCCATGTACTGCATTAAAACTTTTTTTTTTTTAGCAACATTTATTAAAATGTCAAGAAGTTTCATGTATCTTCTCAGCCCTGGTTCTGGTGGTGACCACTGCTGGAGAGTCTGTGGGTGTGACTGTGCCCAGCGAGTGAGAAGAACAGAGCTGCGTCTTCTCGCTCTTCAGTTTGTCATGTGTCAACAGCACTGCTGGAGACGTTACTTCACCTCCCCATGGGGTGAAAGTGCTCATCAAGGGTAAGGGATCGCTCAATGAAGAATTTCAATTACTGAGAATTCAATATTTCATTGAGGTTTTCTATATGAACTTTGAGGTCATCTATTTATTTATTTTTTTGTATGTATGTACCTCAGTACTGAGGCCTTGCCGGACAGCATAGCAGAAATTCTGAATACACTACAGAAAGATTACCATGAGATGAGGAGACTCATTCTGTCAGGCACTTCTCTGGATGACCTCAGGCCCCTGTCAGTAGATTCTGAAAAGATAACTGCAGGGGCAAACTACAGCCCAGCATTGGTATGACAGAATTTTAATTTGGAAATGTATTGCATCTGAGATAAGTTGTAGGTAATACAGTCTCATTTCAGGTACTTGATGCCCATTTAGACTTATTTGACAGTCCAGAAAGGTAAGTGGTCCTGATATGTCAAATAAAAATCATTAAAACTAGCCTTAACACAAAAATTAGGTTTTCTGACTGCCTCCCCTGGTATGAGTTCTTTATTGGAATGCTGGAACATACTGCTGCCACATTTCACAGCCAGGACGCTGGAGGCGAGTGGTTCAGTCAATTCTTTGCTAGATTTATATCAAAACCTCACTGAATAATCTGCAAATATGTTTATACTACCATTCAAAAGTTTGGGGTCAGTAAGATGTGAGTAAAATGTATACTATTATTTTTTTCCTATTATTCAGCATGGGCTCATTAAATTGATCAAAAGTGACAGTAAAGACATTTTTTATATTTTGTGGAATGCTCCTATACATTTTACTGTTGAGAATGACCATACCACATATTAAAGCCTGATTTTCACAATATTACTGTTTAACATTGATAAAACATGTTTCTTGAGCATCAAAACAGCATATTTCAATGATTTCGGATGGATTGTGTGACACTGAAGACTGGATGATGCTGAACATTTAGGTTTGCATCACAGGAATACATAACATTTTAAAGTGTAGTAAAATAGAAAAGTTATTTTAAATATAGTGATATTTCGCATAATTGCTTTGGGTTTGTACGGTCATGGAAAAACCTAGGAAAAGTCTTGGAAATTTTAAAATAATTCTCAGGCCTGGAAAAGTTTTTGAAAAATAAATAAAACCAGAAAGATTTGGAAAAGGCATACATGTTTCACAAATATCTGTATAATAGAATGTTTAATTGATGTTGAACAAATTACAATACTTAGCTTTCGTCATGTTCTCTGCATGGGGTAGCATCTTGCCCGGTTTCAGCTTATTTTGTATGAAACCACATAGCTCTGCTTATTAATCAAAGTTAAGATGCTGTGGTGAATTTCAACAGATGTTTTGTAGAATGGTTATTTACCTCAAAAGTCCTGCATTGGTAAAATGTGAATGAACCTTGATTAATGTTTTGCTGTATTTTGGAACAAATACATGCAGACTTGTTAAGAAAAAGAGACTCTTTTAAAATTACTCATTTAAAAAATCTCACCGACCCCAAAACTTTTGACCAGTAGTGTAGATGAATAAATGTATGAATGACACCATTTTGATCTTGTAGTGCATTTTATTGTGGCTTTTTGCCCCCACATAATATCAGCATGTCTACCTTTACAGTGGTTGGTAATGTACATCAAATTATTTATTGCTGTGTGATACATGTATGAGGCCGTACACAAATATTAACTTTTTCACATGTTCAGTAGTGCCAATTATTCTATGATTCTGCGTAGTACCATTGCAAGTGGTCACGGAGTGGATGAAGAAATTAAAGAGATGAGAGCACTGAACTCTGATGTTTTTCAGGACACTGAAGCTGATCCGGTAGTTCATTCACATTTCTTCCATTCCAATTTTTTGATAAATGTGATACTTATATTTCAGGTACAATTATTAATTTGTTTAATTTAGAATAGTCAGTTCAGTGTTTGTTCTCTGAATAGAATGAAAAATGTGATGACAACAAGAGAGATGAAGTCGTCTTTTCACACAAGAAGCCAGGAGCCTCCACTGAGACAACCCCTGGTATGAATTTCAGATTGAAGAAAGAGAAATAAACTGGAATTGTATTACAGTGTTTTATATGGTAGGTGCCACCAAGGATCCTAATGGCAACGAAGCTTGGTTTGATGCAGAGGAGGAACTTGGGTCTCCAAATCAAGATGGAAAAACTGAGAAACTGACTGAAAAGAGGGAAAGTATGAACAACAAAATGAAGCACAAAGGTGTAGTAGGTTAATTGAAACTGAGTGATAGTGATGTCTTGTGAATCTCTTTCCCCTTTCAACAGCACCCATTAAGGTCTATACTAAGAAGTGTCAGCGGAATCAGTGTAGCCTTAACTCAGATTCTGTTCTGGAAGAAAGCTTCATTGCTGTTTGATTTTGTTGACTAAATTATCTTTGATAAATATATACTTTTTCACAGGGACTGATGAAGATGATTCAAAACTTAGTTCCATCTTGTGCGTTACATGCTTGCCAGACAATGTCAGTGAGGTAGGATGCCCTCAAATTTAATTTTTTCAATGAAGTTCATTATCGCCTCTAGAGGGCAGCAGAAACCACTATATGTTGTTTTCTTTAGCATGAAATGCTGCTTTGGTTTGAGAAGTACAATGCCATGAATGTCAGTATCTCCACTTTCAGCAACAATATGAGGTAAGCATTCTCAACATGCTGATTTGATCCCACATATGCCCAAAAGCTAAGATTAAACACTGGATCAAAGTTATAAAATAGCAGTCAATACCAACATCAATATTAAATTTAGTATTAACTGCATTACAATTTCTCTAGACACTATTCAACTGTATCTCATTAAATGTTATCAATTTGTGTACATTGTATCAGTGTAAATAAGTACGGAACACTCTCATAAGGTTTCTAGCAGGAAAAGGTTTCTTGCTTCAGGTGTGTTTGATTAGGGTTGGAGGTCTTCTTTATATACTTAGTGTAGTAATGCTGAATGCTTGTAGTTCCAGACTTCCAAGCATCATTCAAGATTATAATTAATGAACTGAAATCTTGTCTATGCTTATATAGGGCAGCTATTGTTTATCTCAATAGCTCCAGTGATGCCAAGGCAGCAGTTGAAGATCTAAATGGTCGCTCCCTCCAAGGTCACACTGTCCAGGTGGTTCAACTCTGTCGGCCTGCTTTAGCTGAGCCTACATTGAATGATCCGTCTCACAGCACCTCTGAAACTGCAGGAAATGGACTTGGAACAAAGAGCGTAACCTACAGTCCATCACATGGAGTAAGTATGAAGTAGCAGGCATTTTAGGAAGTTTGCTTTGTCCAGAACTAGTTAGATTTCAGCCACTGTAAGGGATTTTAATACAGTGTCTTTAAATTATTGCTAATACTAGACAACCCTTGATATCTGTCATGCGTTTTTGACTTAGGGGCCGCGTTGTAGTGTGGACAGGTTGACCAATGTGTGCGACTCGCCTACAGCCTCTGGTACATGTGTGCCACAGCACTATGCAACAATGGGAAGCTTTGACACAATCATGGCCCGGATCTCGGAGCGCCACCCAAACATAAGCCGCCAAAGGATTGTGGATGCCCTGCTGGAACTGCGGGCCAAGCACCATGGCTTCCTCAGTGGCCTTCCATTGAGATCTATAGTGGAAATGACCTCTGAGCTTCTCACACAGGCCTCTACACCCAGTTGTATTTGAGTTTGTGCTGTTTTAATAAGTGGTTCGTTCCCGACCAGTTTGATTGGATTTCACTTGTCAGTTCTATTTTTGTAACAAATTTATGTATAAACATTTCGTTGTGATGTGTTCCCAACACCTCCTCTGAGTTGAATGTTGATCCTGGAAGTGGAGGAATAATTTTTTTTTTTTGAGTTTCAGGTTTTTCATCCTTTTAGTTCTGCTATTACCAGAGTTATGATAAATACATATATAAGTTTCCTTGTGTTTGTTTTAAATAGAACTGCTTTCCTGTGCATTCTTTAATGGTTTGATTAGTGCAAAAACGGACCAAGTTTAAACCTACACTTATTAAGTTTAAACATTTTAAGCCAGATCAAGGCTCTTTTGCAATTGTAAAAATGACCAGTGGTGAAGGAACTCTTTTTATCACTCCTGTCAGCTTGGGTTAAACCATAACAACCTTATATACTTTGAGCTACCTAAAACTACTTCCACAGCTCTCACTGTAAAACAGGTGGCGATCTAATTAGTGATGGTCACATGACTGCCCTTACTCCACTGGTTGAACTCTCCAAGCCAGTTAATGTACCACTAACCTATCAAAAATATTTATAAAACGCTTAATCTAATTTCATAAGGTAAAGAAGCACCTAGTTTAATGATTCTTCAGTTTAAAGTGAGATTAATTGATTTAGGTTTAAGAGCAAATTCTGATTTGTTAAAAAAAAAATCCAAAATAAAGGTTTTCCCCTCCTCATACATTACCATCGCCGTCCTTCGCCTGATTGGTAACTTCTTTCGAATGACCTGTTAACTGTCCAATCAGCATGTTTGGAAGTCGCCCGTACTGGCCAATCCCAGTTGCAGAGGGCGGAACCTGTCTGAAAACCGATTGGGGGTGTAAAGCAAAGTCCTCTCTGGTTTCCCATGGGCGGAGTTTTAATGTAAGGGACGCGCCAGGCAGTAGACTACTGAACTTTTACGCCGAAAACAACCGGAGGATGGATAAAAACGGCATGTTCACGAAGTTTACATGTTCTTGCGACTGAAGATTTGAAAACCAGTAATGGATGCAGTGCATGCTGAATTATTGCAGTGGACCTCAGACAGAGCGCGACAGTAACCAAATAACTTCGAATGTGGATTATTGCTTAGACGCCGCTCGGACTTTAACGTTGCTCATGTGTTTACCAATGCAGTTCTCTGCACTGGACGCTAACTTCAGTCATGGATGTGCCGCTGTGATGTGGAGAGGATGGACAAAGAGAAGATCTCAGCCACACACTATATAAAATAATACAATCTTTTTATTCAATTGGACAAAATCTCATTTGATGTTGAACGGGATTTTGATTTTGCAAGGAATAATGTGGAAACTTTGCCCATTTACACGTCACCCGGCTCTTCTAGTTTACATGGTCTTGGAAATGTTTATTCACAACGTTAATGGTGAGTGAAACCACAATGTCATCGGCTACTTTTCGTTCAGATAAAAAATAAACTTGCATTTTTAATCTGCAGGACCAAATACGAAAAATGTATTTAATATCAGATTAGTAAATGCGAGCAAATAAACGGAATGTTGTGAAAATAAATAATGTGTATTAATGGTATATTTTTCTGATTTATTCTATAGTTTCTGTAATAATTAATTGCATTTATTTGTTTATTTATCATTCAGTTATTTTTGTTTTTATTTATCCATTATGTTAACGAAGAGTCGGTTTGTCATAGTTACTTTTCTGAGCAATTCCGTGTCTTTACGGCGATGCTTCTCTTGTTTGTTGCTAGTCCTCAGTTGTAAGTGTCAAAGAGTCTTAATTATGCGCAGATTCAAAATTACCATTTGACTTGAATTGGACT
This sequence comes from Hybognathus amarus, assembly GCA_030378365.1. Taxonomy (NCBI): domain Eukaryota; kingdom Metazoa; phylum Chordata; class Actinopteri; order Cypriniformes; family Leuciscidae; genus Hybognathus; species Hybognathus amarus. The sequence goes on from JAQIUQ010007609.1 coordinate 272,301, forward strand.
CTCTTTTCCCTAATAGGTCTTAATGTTTGCATGAGCGGCAGCGCCTCATCTTGTGAAGAATGTTTCCTCATTCACCCGAGCTGCGCCTGGTGCGCGCAAGAGGTGCGTGCGCCCACATTCCTGACAGACATTGGTTGACACTTGATTTTGAGTGTGGCTGTCTTACTCTCAAACTACTCAGCTGCCTACCTAGGCGGTACTATAGGCATCATAGACTCATTCAAGCCATTGATTTATTAATTGTAATGCACTTGAACTGTCGATAGGTTGTGTGGGTTTGCTCATTAATTTAATTGTTTCCTTACATTGCTTAGACCGTGATCTTTCTTTTTCCCTGATTCAGGACTTTGGACAGGCCAGAACTCTCACCTCACGATGTGACTTTAGCCAGAACTTACTGAAAAGAGGATGTGATGCTCCTTTTATAGAGAATCCCAGGAGTGGCAGCTCTTTGTTGCTGAGCAAACCCCTGAGCTCCAAAGGTTCTGGGGTGACCCAGTATGATGTCATCCAGATATACCCACAGAAGATCTCTCTCAGCTTAAGGCCTGGTATGCATCTGTTGATAGATTTTGAGAAGAAAAAGAATGAAATAAAATTTGTTTGTAGATCAATTTATATGGTCTGTTAATGTAGTGACTCTTACTCCCATTCTTCAGGTGACCAGATTTCCTTTGAGGTACAAGTGCGCCCTGTGGAAGACTACCCTGTTGATTTGTACTACCTGATGGACCTCTCACTCTCAATGAAGGACGATCTGGACACAATCCGCAACCTGGGCACCAAACTGGCTGAGGAAATGAGGAAGCTAACTAGTAACTTCCGCCTTGGTTTTGGCTCCTTTGTGGATAAGAACATCTCACCCTTCTCCTACACAGCCCCCAAGTACCAGGACAACCCATGCAATGGGTAAGGGATGTCTCTTACAGATCTGTGATGAGCTGTAAACAGGTTTGGGATTGGCTTTCCCTTTGTTATGCAGTGAAAGAAACTGAATGGAAGAAACAACTACTCGCTAGTGAGAACAGTTTGGAGACACTTTCACATCTGGGGAAGTGAATATGTCTTCATTTATTTATCTTAAATAAAAATAGCTCTGCTTTAGCGTAGCCTTGTCTTGGAGAAAAGTGCATAGTTGGAAATTCAAAAGCCTTATGTCACACTCAGAAGTCAAAACTTAATCTAGTTCAGATAATCCTTTAAAGAGAATCCTGCTGTCACTGGTGGTTATTATTCTGATCCAATGTGACATAATGGTAGACTTTGAAATGTGTGACACAGCAGATTGAGGTTGCAAAGCCAGTGCAGCACATGTCCCAGAGCATGCAGCCTGCAGCCCATCATGCATCAGTGGCCATGTAGGTTATGCACTCATTCCTGTTGAATGCTTAGAACAGAAATCATAGGGACAGACAATATGTCAACCATCATGTTCCTTGTTCTGCAACTAGTAAACCTCAAATATTTTTTAAATTGATATTAACAATAACATTTTTTGATATTTTTCAAGATATTTTTAAACACATTTTTAATATATCTAAACTAACATTTAATGCATTTAATTGAAAGACTATTAATTATGTTTGAACATACTAATATTATGTACATTTAAATAATCTATATGTTTTTTTGTTTTTTTTGTTCTGAATTTTGAATGTATAGTAGTATGATATCAGAAACCACAATAGGATTAATTTATGTTTTCAGTATTGCTGTTTAAGCTCCTGCTGTTTATCATTCCTCTCTTATTTCAGATATAAGTTGTTCCCAAACTGTGTTCCCACATTTGGCTTTCGGCACCTCTTGTCTCTTACGGACAAGGTTGATCGTTTCAACGAGGAAGTGCAGAAACAGATGGTCTCACGTAACAGGGATGCACCAGAGGGGGGGTTTGATGCCATTCTGCAGGCTGCAGTTTGCAAGGTAAGCAGTCAGTCAGGACAGGACTGGTCATTTTGCTGCTTCTTTGCTTCTTCAATTCCCTATAGGGAGACATCTTTGCTGTCTGAGTTTTTTCAGAAGAGATACAGGTGTGTCTAAAACTTAAAAGAGACACGCGAATATTGCCTGACATCATAGGCTGTAAAAATATTTGCTTTGCCATGAAAGGCACAATCACAGCATGCATGAGAGAAAGAGACTGTGGTTTACGCTGAATGAAAGATGAGAGCCTTGCCCATTTAAACACTATATGTGTTATGTGTTTGTGAGACTAATGATATCTTGTGTTTAAAGTGGTTGAATTTGCCATGTGTTTCTAAAGCATTAGTCAGCATGTGCTGTCTGCAAGATTGTGTAGATTTTAGGTAAAACTGTTTAAGAACTGTGGCTAATCACCATTTTTAAACCCCCCTTTGTCTTAAATTTGCCTTGAAAAGACATTTAAATGGTGCTGTTGAAAGATTTTGTATTTTCAGTCATAAGTTTAATTTACATTGTGACTCTGCCTTAGATTTAATTAACTCTATCTGTGTCTGCAAAGTTGTGAACCAAATGGCCCATACAGATGTATGGCCTATAGAAACAGAATGGTGTGAATGACAAAGAAACAACATTGCTCAGAGTAGATTGCAGGGTAGATTTGTTTTCTATTGTTTGTAGCCCATTGGTTTTCATGCATACTTTGGGTTAGAGGGTTAGTTCACCCAAAAATTAAAAATTATGTCATTAATGACTCACCCTCATGTCGTTCCAAGCCCAGTATAGGACAGTGTACCGTACATACATTTTCAATGGAGGACTAAATCTCTCGGACTGAATCTAAAATATCTTAAACTGTGTCGAAGATGAACTGAGGTAATGGGCAATGACATAATTTTTAACCCTTTAACTAACCCTTCAAGATTGTTGAAGGTCGGCATGCTAACATTGCTGCTGAAGGACTGCTAGACTACAAACCTTCAATAAATTCTTCTCCCAACAAGAACTCTGGTCAAGCTTACTTATTTTATGTATTGGAGAAAATCGAATGCGTTGGCGAGCCACCCAAACCACTGCTCGGCCAAATGCAGAAAAATCTAACACTGTGTTGACATGGATGTTTAAAAGTATCTATTTCCTCCTTAAATTAAAATGAGGCCATAAAAGCTGCTTGCATAATAAAAATCTTTAAAAAAGATTAAATCATTTAACAAAATGTTTCACAAATGTATTTCATCTACCACTTTATACAACTACTACTTATTTTTAAATGAATGTATTTCTGGAAAATTATCTTGTACAGTATGTGTGATTGATTTGAAAAACGCTGATAATGTCCATATGTTGATACATATTCTGACAACTGTAATATAACTGAACTGATCCATCAAATAAATAAAACTGTAAACTATATCCATCAACTAACAACAAACTAATTGGAATAATTATTAAAAATAAAAATCCCTGTTTAACAATTAAATAAACATTAAATGGTATGGGGATGCAAAAAGATATAGGCCGGTATGAATGATGTTTGGTGTCATTGTGGCAGGAGAGGATTGGCTGGAGGAAAGAAGCCTATCATCTCCTGGTGTTTGCCACCGATGACGTCCCCCACTTGGCTTTGGGACGGCAAGCTCGGTGGACTAGTGCATCCTCACGATGGACAGTGTCACCTGAACGACAAGAACGAGTACAGCGCTTCAACAAAGATGGTAAAGCTTTTACACCACAAAACCAAACAAATAATCAGTCTTCAAATAAATTGCTTTGGATAAATGTTTTGTAGACTCTCTGAATGAGCTTTGTGTTATTTAAACATACTTAAGGGGTGGTTGATTATGATTTCACTTTTTTAACTTTAGTTAGTTTGTAATGTTGCTGTTTGAGCATAAACAACATCTGCCATGTTCAAAGGAAAGGGAGATATTTGCTTTTAAAGAAATAGTTTAAGAACTACAACAAAGGGCTGGTAGGGACTACACAACATTCCTCCCGGGTTAGTGAAATCACTAACCATAAAATGTACATAAACCTTGCCCCCAGGAACATGATTTACAGAATATCATGACAGAATAAGCAAATCAATGCCTAGAAGAATACACATAAGTTAAATACACATAAGCTGCATAAATTCTCCAATTAACCATTCAGAAATATCTTTCTACATGTCACTTCTTCTTGAGTCACTCCATCATTAGCCATGTTTCCATCTACTTGTCAATCGAATTATCTGAAGTTTGGTTAAAAAACACATGCGAATAAAGCTGGTGAAAGTGTGTTTCCATCAAACAGCTTTAAAGCGAATAAAAACCTGTACGTAATGACGTCACATGCTGTTTTGCGATCAAATGGGTATATCGAATTGATTTGAGACATTTTAAAGTGTTTCCATTCATTTTCGCACTGAATCGGACAACATTCAAGCAAACTTTTGCGAACAAAAATTTTGTTAGACAAAATGGATCGTGCCATCACCAACAAATGATCTGGTATGGACCGGTATGTGCCAGCTGATAGCGACATATGTATGGGATAATGTATGCGAGGCGGTTGTTGAAGGGGTTGTATTCGCTATAACAACCGCCTCGCTATATATTATCCTGCTTATTACATATAAATCAACCAAATAAATAAATCAATAATTTGAGACAAAATATTGACTTAAAAACGAGTTTATTGATTTAAAAACGAGTGTTGCTTCTGCTAAAGAAAATAGTCTGTTCCGTCTCTGAACTGCGTCCATGGCAACGGTGTGTTATAGCAGCGCCATAGTCTGTTAACCAGAAATAACAGACCACATTTTACATTAGAACTCAACCAAGCCACGTAAAAACAAGCAAAACTAACCTAAGAAAAAAACGACGCTATAAACATTGCTATGATGATGCTGATGCACGTAAATGCCCGACGACAGCGGAGGAGACTGTGGTGTGGGAATGACAGCGCTCCATCAGTTCTGGGAGATCGTGGTTCATAACCCTTTGGTTGAAGCATTTTTTATTTTTTTTGCTTTGTCCACTTACATCTGTCTTTGTTGACATCCGCCATGTGTGCGCAAACAGACTGGCCGGAAATGAACTCGTCTTCTGACGTGTTGCAACCATAAAAGGTCATAAAACTTAATCGCAATTCATTATTTATTCGGCAAATAACGTTTCAATCAGCTTTTATTGCATTAGCCGTATATCGATCAAGAGAAAATCCGATGAGACCGATCGTATTTCATTTGAGTCGATTTTCATGAAATTTCATCGAATTGTACTGTTTCCATAAGGCATTTTTCATTCGATATCACTTAATTCGGATAAAAACGTGTCGATGGAAACATGGCTATTGTCTGACTACTATTTGTACATAAAAGGCTGAAAGTTTTGAAATTTTCAGTACATGTTTCTGTGAGGTAAAAGAACACAACCTGTTGAAGCTCCGCCCTCTGTGACGGAAGCAGCAGCTCATTTGCATTTAAAGGGACAGACACAAAAACGTTTGTTAACCCTCAAAAAGTAACAATTTTAACATGCTATATACAAATATCTGTGGGATATTTTGAGCTAAAACTTTACGTACACACATCAAAGACTATTTTACATTGTGTGAAAAGGGCATTATAGCACCCATTTAATAACTAAATGCCCTAATTATTAACTAATAATAACTTCCATCAGCTAAAAATGCTTGATGATAACATGTCATGATTGTCTGAAATGCTTGGTTAAAACCTCAGCAGGTCTTTGTTGAACAACATAACAAAACCTTCAAAGGCATTGCAGATAATTCAGTTTTAATGTGAAGCTTGTGTGCACTTACTGTTTCCTTCTCCTTTCACCATGTGATGTCTCTTGAAAATTCGTAACTTTTTTTATGGCTTTGAACTGGATAAATTGTTATTCAAAGTGCAAGAACAGATGCGTTGCTCGTTTTGCAGTATGGTCTCCATCCAAAGTAACTGAATGTTTTGAGAGTGAGAGAGATTGCTCAGACAGAAGGAAAACAAACAAAAGCAGAGTGCGTCTTCTACTGCAAACTAGGATTTAATATTTACGAATCCATTTTGTTCTGTAAGAAAACGTTACTCAAATGTGCTTAACACATCGATGGTCATTGGTTAAATATATTGAGTACAATCTCCCTGGATACTCAGGCAGTTTAGCAGAGAACGTTGTAGCTGTATTTAGAGGAAATGGGTGGGAAGGATACCGCTAACAGTGGAGGGGAATCAGAAGAGCAATGACTTCCTTTTGCAAACTTCCTGACAGAAAGGGTGCTGCAGGGAGCGAGGGATTGCTTAAATGTATCTTACTGATATATGGACATGTGGCGTCCCTCCACAGGACTACCCTTCACTCGCTCTACTTGGAGAGAAACTGGCTGAAAACAATATTTTCCTCATCTTTGCAGTGACCAAAAGACACTATGTTCTTTACAAGGTACCTCTCAATCCTCATAAGCTGTGTTGTTAGATGTTGAGCTGTTTTGTGTTTAATGTGTTCTTAATGTATTTTTATCCATAGAATCTCACTGCGTTGATCCCTGGGACTACAGTGGAAATTTTGGACCAAGACTCCAAAAACATTATTCAGCTAATTGTGAACGCATACAATGTAAGTTTATAAACACAGTTTGACTCAATGCCTGACTCATTAAGACAGTCACTGCTTCCGATATCAAAAACTGTCTGAGCAGGAACTACATTGGAATTTGAACTTCCTTCCGACTGTTACAGTACTTTTTATTAAGTAGCAAACTTATTAATCCTTTCTCATGGGATATTAAAGGGGGTGGTTGACTGCTTTTTTTCTTTGCATGATTGGTGCAATATAACATGTATTTGTGGTTTTTCTTTTTTTAAAAGTCTTTCATAAACTTCACCTTTATTGTCAGCCGCACTCTCCTCTGTACCCTGAACGAGCGGTTTACTTCCTGATTCTATGAAAACACTCCCTCAGAAACACGTAGTGAGCTCAGATTGGTTAGTTTGGCCCGGTGTGTTGTGATTGGCTAAACTGTCGCTCACGTTGTCCGGAGGATTAACGCCCATTACCTTTACGGGCATGTCATGAGCTCCGGTCCAGATGTAAATACGTGTCGAACTGCAGTATCAGTTTCAGGCAGAATCAGACTGAGAAAGCCGCGATGAAGAGAGTCAAAGAGAACCTCACCACACACGGCTCTTACTAAACGTTTCTGAATGATAATTTGCTACATTTTTTAACTTTATACACGTTTGTTTTGCACAATAGCATCTGACTGGCATCAGTAGCAACTGACTGGCTACTAATGTTAAACACAAACAGCGTTGGCATGTTTACGTTCTTGATCAAATCGAAAATAACGTCATAAAGCATATATACATGAAAAATATGTTTAAAACATTAGTACTTACAGAAAATTCAGGTCCATAATGTTTGTACGCGTTTGTCGTAGACACAAAATAGCATAGTCTAACTAGTAGTGGCTATAAAGGCGCTGGCATTTGAAAAAAATAAAACACAAGGCTACGTCTTGAATTATACATGCAAATACATTTAAAATGATGAAGTCTTAGCCTACTTACAGATTGTGGCCCAACACTGCTGCCCCTTGTTTTAAAGTCGGAACTGCTTCATGTTTTAGTAACAGTTTCTTGTTGAATCCAGTGTTGAACTCACTAGATAACGATCGTCATTTTCAGAAACATAATCAAACATAAATTGTATCCATTGTTGAGGAAGAATAGCGTCCATGGGAAGCCCGAACACAGAAGACCTGACAGCTGCGTGAAAAACACACTCGACGTGTCTGACGTGCCTCAGAAATATGCGCGCATGCCATTTTCTGCATTTTCCGGAGGGAGTGGTTGATGCAAATGTGTAGGTTAGTGACGTACCATAACCTAGCTGTAGTCCAAATCGAGTTGTTTTTGTAGGCAATTATACTTATTTTTAAAAGATGATATCTCTGCTTACACTGAACTTTCAGCGCTGCAACTTTGCAGATACTGTTCATGCACCAACAACAACATTACACACTATTTAAAATGAAAAAAGTGAAATCGCAGTCAACCCCCCCTTTAAAGTGTCGAACAAATGAGCACTTCAGAATCTCGCCGGATGTTGAGGGTCATTCGGGGACTTTTCACCTACTGTGAAGTACTAGGCATTCGGACATACTACTCTGTTACCGTACTGTTTTTTGCATACTATATCGTAGGAAAGTATTTGATTTCGGATGCAGCGAGTGACTTGCCGCCACCTACTGGTGGGTTTGTGCTGCACTCCAAAGATAGAGTGCAAATCTGTAAGGTAGGCACAAGTGTTTTTTTATTTTTTATTTATTTATTCATTGTTTATTTCCTGTGGCAGTGCAGGCTTGTTAATAGCTTGCAAAAATACCTAAATAGCTCTTTTTTAAATGATGCATTACGAATACATTAATTGATTTGCTACGATTGATGTATCTCTATTTTCTATTTCTTGTCAAATGTACTGTGTGCTCCATCTTTTTAAAAGAGCTCTAGGATTTGTGGCGTTGATATGTTCTATATATTATTTCTTTATACAATTTATTCAGCACATCCAACCTAAAACATCATCATGTGTCCCTTTATAGTCCTATTTGAAACACAGGTGGCAGGTGTACATAAAAGAAAAAAATGTGCTCTTGGTGACCTCAAGACTGACCCCTTCATGCTTGTATTTCCTTTCAAGAGTGTAGAATGCGTATTAAAAGGTTCAGGGTTGAAGCTGTGATATATAGTGACGGCCCATTATGAATGCACGGTTCATTTTCAGGCTATGTGGTCAACACACTTCAGAGTCAGGAAACTGTATCATCAATACAACGGCATAGTAATACATAACCATCACTCATCTAAAGTATTCGATGTAAATTGATTCCAGTTTAATTGGCAACCGAATTAATTCCCTCTGGTTTTCAGCTAATAAATTGTTAGAAATTGAATTAAGAACAGATGCTGTTGTGGGGTGTTATTTATTTGGTCTTTTGTTGTGTCTTCACTGTGTGATCACATGATTACAAAAGGTAGGGAATTTCCTGTTTTTGTCATTGATGGCTCATGTGTTTGCTTTAGTTCACACAGTAAGCTTTTCAGTCTGATATTTCTGGCTTGTGAAGATCTGATACTCTGTGTTTGTTACTGCATTGGAAGATCGCTGCTGTTTTCCAAGAAATGGTCTTGAAAGTTGTTTTTTGGCTGAAGAGCTTGTTTTTTTTATGTAGCTATATATTGGAGGAAATTTTTACACTAGCATTTTTATATAACCTTAAATTAAACAAGATCAAGTGAATAACATGAAAGACTACACATTCTACAGGTCAAAAGTTTGGAGTGAGTACAATTAAAAAAAAATATATATATATATATATTAAAAGTGAAATCAGTTATTTTAAAAACATTTCACAATATTACAGTTTTTACTGTATATTTAAATACATGCAGCCTTTTTGAGCATAAGATGAAGAAGATCATTGAACAAAATGAACATACTGACCCCAAACTGATGACAAACATTGGCCAAATATCAAGTTAGGATTTGACCCAGATTATCCAATTCCTCATCTCTCCTGACTGTCAGTTTACACCAAAATATGCCAGACTATAGTTATTGTTATGGATATGATCTATTTTGGTGTGTTCAGTGATAGTATTTGATCCAAGTATGTGATTGAAAGTTTGTGGTTTTACTTTTTAAAGCATTATAGAAATAAAATGCAGTATATAATTCTTGAACATCTCCATTACCTTTTAAACTGTTACTAGTGAATGTTGGATTGCTTTGTTTCTTGGATCATTTGCTTGATTTTTGTTTTCATTTTTTCGTGCAGAACATCAGGTCAAAAGTTGAGCTGAGCGTGTGGGATCATCCTGAAGATCTCAGTCTGGCCTTCACCGCCACCTGCCAAGACGGCCAGCCCCTGACCGGCCTCCGCAAGTGTGCTGACCTAAAAATTGGTGACACTGTTAGTACTTTTATATTTTATCAAGCCATGATTGTGACTTTTACAAAAAATTTTTAAAATGGATCACAGTTGATCCTGTCTTTCAGTCTGCAACCTGAGTCTATGAGGTCTGTGTCATTGAGCTCGGATCTTATTTATACCTCTTGGATAGAGCATAGGATCCAGTATGCTATATCCTGTTGCCTAATACTACTAAACTGGTAGTTGTACTTCTTAAAGGGGTGGTTTAGAATTTTGGACATTGGGCCTCATATCCAAGTTTGCCATGGTGTTATTTATTAGTGGAGACAGTTTTCAAAAATTTTCATCCAGTCGTTCTAGTTGCATAATTCGTCGGTTCTAGGCTAGCAGTTAACGGTAACTGCTAGCCTGCCATTAAAAACAGTTTTACCCACTCCACCCTACACCAAAAGCAAATAAAATCTAACGCCAGACTATCAATGTAAATGTCTGTTGAGAGAATAATGTTAGAAATCAAACTACCCTTTCATTGCATTGCAATAGTTAGACTTTGTTTTCTGTATTTATTAGCACAGTCTACAGCTGCGGTGGAGTGATATGTAGTTACCTTGGCAACCGAGTGAGGTTGAGAGAGGTAGTACAGGTAATTCCAACTGTTGTGCACTTCGGTTCTGTGTTCTTTTCGGCGCTTACTTTTTTCCGCTGCTGAGAAACTAGTTCCTGTAAATGTATTGCGATCATTGAGATGCAAGTTGGATTTTTAACATTATTCTCTTTTAACATTATACTCTAGCATTGTAATTTATTTGCTTTTGGTGTACTGTGGAGTGGGTAAACTGTTTTAATGGAAGGCTAGCTGTTACCGTTGACTCGCACTAGCCTAGCATTGGCGAACTATGCAACTGGAACGACTGGATGAAAATTTTTGAAAACTGTCTCCACTGATTTCATGGGAGCGCCTAGTTTTTTAAATGCCATGAGCGTAACGATGGCGCTGAGCGTTTTTTTTTTTTTTTTTTTTTTTTTTTTTTCTCACCCTGAAGCGTCGAACGCCAGCGTTTTTTACTGGTCGCCGAGAGTTGAAAAATGTTCAACTTCGGATAAAACGCAGCGCTCATCACTGTCACTTTTTACCCACCCGTCCAATCACAGTGAAGAACGGGTGGGACTAATACCACACCGACCAACTGTCACAACATTCTTTCTGTACAACGACATCAACCAACAGAGCTAACCGACCAACATGGATGAAAATAAATTTTTAGTATGAAACAAATTATCTGCAAAATCAGTTACAAGCAAACTGTGCTGCGGATATTCTGTATCATAGCAACGAAACGTCTCAATGGAAAAAAAAACGCTGCACTGCCAAAACGCCTTCAAGCGCCCAAAGCACGGTGTCTTCAGCAGAGCGTCTAGTGTTTTCAGCTGGCTAAAAATGCTTTGGTGGACACGGCCTAAGGCTAATTTGGAAATGAGGCCCAATGTCCAAAATCCTGAACCACCCCTTAAAGGAGATCTTCCTAAATGTTCAAATCATGTTTACACAGGTTGAAACTGTTTTTACTTCCCCATTTGGCCTTTGTTGACCTGTATATAATGCCCTGGATATGAAAGCAACATATTTTCTTTCACAATCTTTAAGGAAGTGAAAGACAGTGACAGGGAAATACAGCAAAAGAGAGTTAATGAAAATCATGTCAAATGTTTATTCTAGTGCATAACCTTTTTTTTAAATTCCATCTTAAATTGTAAATTTGGCCATATTAAAACCACAAGATCTAGTATTTGAGTCAGAAATAACTTTGAAAAGTAAATGCATTGACAGAAGATCCAAAGCTTTGGGCCATTTACAGATAATTGATATCGCAGTGGTTTTCAGCAGGTCCGAGGAACATGGCTGAAATCACACACTTTCAGGCATATTGTTTAGCACTTCCTGTGGTATAGACGATGTGGTGTTTGCTCAATGATAACATGCAGGATTTTGAATAACATGCCGTTGTCAGCACTCCCATGCCATTATGCAGTGTCAGCCACAGCAGACTCGCTCTTTGTTTAGAGTGAGAAATATGAAATTGCTTAGCCCTTGCAGAGTGTTATTGTAACTAAATTTTACAGTATCATAACACGCAGATTACCGAAGCAATCAAGGCCACATGATGTATCCAACAGTGCTTGTGTAATTAACGGTTACTCTGAACGAATGCTTTTTATTTTTCAGTGTTCACAAGGTTAAGGTGTTTATTGTCATTGTTGGATCTTCCATACATTCTTAATTAGATGGACATTGTAAAACTTCAGCACCATGCAGTGAGTGATCTCACCCTCCAGTTTCTCCTGTACCATTCCCATTCTGTCTAATTGAATGTTGAGAAGGAGCGTAAAAGAAATAGTGGAGGGGTACAACTGAATAACCACAATGAATGGTGCAACCCAATTTTCTCTGGCTGCTCCAATAGGCCCCGGTCTTTTTGTCTCATCCACGAGGGAAATTTGTCACACCGTGCCCGAGTGCCAATCATGCCTTTAGAAAGGGGGGCACAACCCAAACAGAATCCCTTGTATCTCTCACGGCCCTCCACCAAACCCTCCAGAGGAGTCGGATGCTGCATTTCAATGGGCTCACACAATAGCACTGAGCTCTTTTAGGCGAGGAGCTGTGGAAAAACACGGGCCTTAGATACAGAGGCGGTTGCCCAGATTCTAAAGTTAAGCTTAGATTCCTTTCACAGAAGTGGATTCAAGCCCCTAGAGATTTCTAAAATGTCCCATACATAATACATTGATCTAATCCTATATTAATCTGGATGGTGTCCCAGGAAACATCAGTTTACTTTTGGATAGACTTTGTTTGCCATGGATTTTTAAAGCTTTGCTTACTGTGAATGCGGTGGGTGTTTTTGTACAGTCAGGAGCAGTAATGGCTCTTGTGTTTTAAAGTGCGAATTGATTGATTATACATGCATATATAATGCTTATGCATATTAAATATATAATCCAAACACTTTAGAATACCAAAATATCAAACGTATTTAGAAACATTTAAATGCATTTTATTTAGCAATAAGTAGACAATGTATATCAAGCTGGTAATTATAAAATAAAACCTAACAGGATGATTGAGAGATGTAATTTTAGTATTATCCAGGTATTATTTTTTGTATTTAAATGTGCCCAATTGAATGTTGAGAATATTTAAATGCGTTTTTAGTTTTTATTGATAACTTTTACAATTGGCTTTTAATTTTATATTTTTAGATTTCATGAAATTTTAGTTTAGTACATGGAAATTATGTGCTTTAGTAGTTAAAGGGTAAGTTTACCCCCAAATGAAAATTCTGTCATTAATTACCCTCATGTTGTTCCAGCCCCGTAAGAATTTTGTTCATCTTTGGAACACAAATTAAGATATTTTTTGATTAAGTCTGACAAGTGGATCACTCCTTCATGGGCTCCATGCTCAGTTCCACTACGTGAAATCTCGAGGCCAACCGAGAAGGAAATGAATAGTTATAAAATGAACAAAAAAGTTGTCATTTTTTTGTTTGTTTTTTTGCGCACAAAGTATTCTTGTCGCTTGATAAACTTTAGATTGAGCCACTGTAGTCACTCTGTCTATTTTGAAAATATCTTTAATAACTTTTGGGCCGGCCAGTTTCGATCCCTTAAGAAGCCAATGGAGTGAATACAGTGAATACTTCATACCAAGTTATAGATTTTTTCTTCTTTTTTTTTCTGAAGAGTCATGTTATTATCTGCTCTTAGCAGTTTAGCATTCTTACTGCATGCTCAGACACAGAATGTCAGACTATGATAACCATTAAACCTCCCATTCTGACTGATGCTTCAGTTTATTGAAATCTATTCAGGACTTCTGCTGCTCTGGCTTTAGGCCATTCACAAACTACTTCTGCAAACACACGGATCTGTCTTGGTGTTTTCCCAAGTCTTCGACTGGTTTGCGTATATTCAGTAAGCAGTATACAGTTTTGGCCTTTGGTTGCCTAATTATATTTCCTCTTCTTCTGCTCAACTACACAGATTTCATGGAGTTTTTTAATGCCGTCTGTCTTCATCTAATTGTTGCCATGTTCTTGTGACTCACATGTCTCCTTAATCCAATTCTGCAGGTCATTGCCTCATTGAGGAAAAACTTTGTCTTTCTGTGCCTTTGCCTGACCCCTAATTTTTCCTCTTTTCTTGTGATGTCTTTCAGCGTGGGCTTTAAGGAGCACGTTAATGCTGGATAATTTGTGATAAAATACTGCAAAATTTCTTTATATAGTTTACCATTAAAAATTTGAGTCAATAAGAATTTGGTACAAAAATAGAAGTTTTGAATAATTAGCACATTTTCTTGTTTGCCTCCCATTTATCAGGTTTTCACTATTTGATTTATACACTAAAATGAGTTGGTTTCGCTTTAGTTTGATGGTCCCTTTAACATATTTTGTTGACTTAGTAATGTTGCACCTGTCTACTAACTCTCATTAGAGTGTTAGAGTACTAGTAGACTTGGTAGGGTTAGAATACGTTTACATGTAGTTGCAAAGTTATAGTCAGTAAGAAAATCTGTTGGAGGACCATCACTATAAAGAGTTAGCAGATATTCAAAAGGGACCATCAAAAGTTACTTTACTGTAGAGAAACCAGTGCTATCAAATTTACAGCAACCCCTTTTCCATTAAAATAACTTTAGTTCTTTCATTGTGATTTAAGGGATGATTACATGATCCTCTTGTCTTCCTCCATCAGTATGACCCTCTGTGGCCCAGTGTTCTGCTCTGAGCTTTGAGCTCTCGGGTCTGGAGGACTGATCTGAAATGCTACTTCAAAGCCTTCAGACTCAGCATGTTGGGCTTGTACTCTTCCCTGGGCGCTTCTGAATCAAAGGCCAGCCAGACTACATGTTTTTAAAGGTGTCAGGTTCTCTGCTCCGGAGGATCCACACATGAAGTTTTTTCACTTCTGGGAAAAGAATAGATAAACTGATAAATGTTTTTTTTTGCACTGCATCTTGCATAATTCCAGTGCAATTGTATGAAACTTAAACAGTCAAGTGGAATACTAAATCTGAGAAATGAATTTCATCTCACCATCTTACCAGAAATTGACTGATTGCAGATCAAGTCTTGGCTAGTTTTGATGAAACCTCTTCTAGACTTCCTTCCTCTGGGTGGTCATCATCAGGGTGGAGTCTGTCTTTTCTCTGATGGTCCAGCATTAATCTGACAGCTATGATCTACATCAGTTACTGAACCCTCTTATCTTCAAAGATAAGGTCATGCATGCCACCAGGAAGAGAACTCCCCTTCCTTTGAGTTAGCATTTTTTTTAACCTTTTCTTCGGGGTGTGTGTGTGTGTGTGTGTGTGTGTGTATATATATATATATATATATATGTATATATATATATATATATATATATATATATATATAATTTATTTTTAATGGGTTTTTAGTTAAGTGTCTGAAATAAAGTCTGTGGTGGACACAAGTTAAAGTTTTTTTTTTTAAAGTTTTTCTCATTTCATTATACAATATAAAATGCCTCACTTGTGAATTTTTATTATTATTTTACATGTGGCTAAATGGTACTAGAGGCTCTCTGGGAAATCACAAGACATTATTTAAATGTTATGACACCAAGCACAGAAGCTCATCAACCCGCTGTTCAGCCTTACTAAAGCCTTGTTGTGTTTATGCTGTGCTAACTTGAACTCTCCAACTTGTTGGTTTTAAGAAATATTGAAAGAGTTGCCAGAAGCTTGGTGATTGTGTAGTTTGTTTATATTTCATCCTCAGTTTTTTACTTCTGACCATTGTATTTAGGCCTCAACATTCATTGTTAATTTGTGTAGATTATCTTGATAAACAAAACATGTAAGAATCAAACTTTAGTTGGTCACAGAGCATATTTTCTGCAATCCAAAAGTCAAAGGAAAAATCCTGCTGGCTTTTTGTCAAGGGAACCAGGGTGACGCTAACTTCCAGGTTGGCCTACAAAATGATTTTTGTGTATTTTGTCTTAAATGAGCTGTCTGTTTTCTTTCAGGTTTCCTTCAACCTAACTGTAGACGCTCGAGGCTGTCCTCCGAAAGGCACCAAGAAGAGTTTCACCATCAGGCCTGTTGGTTTTAAAGACCGCCTGGAGGTCTCTGTGGACTACCGCTGTGATTGCAGCTGCACATATCACACAGATCCCAACAGTAGCCGCTGCAACTCCGCCGGCTCCTACAGCTGTGGGATGTGCCGTTGTGAGCCCGGCTACTTGGGTGCCCGCTGCGAGTGCCAGGAGGGTGAGGTCGACTATCAGCATCTCAGCGCCTGCCGTGAGGCTGAGGGCAAGCAGGTGTGCAGCGGCCGCGGAGAATGCAGCTGTAACCAGTGCCTTTGCTACGAGTCCGAGTTTGGCAAAATCTACGGCACCTTCTGCGAGTGTGATGACTTTTCCTGTGCCCGACACAAGGGCACGCTGTGCTCAGGTAAGATGAATTGAATCGCTTTTTTGGGCGTCACAATACATTTGAAAGAAATCTTTGCACCTTAGTTCCACAACAGTTCAACCTGCACTTTGCAAAGTGCATTTAATTTTCAATACAAGGTCCAGTACATTTACATTTATTCATCTAGCTGACGTTTTTATCCAAAGCGACTTACAATTGCTATATATGTCAGAGGTTGCACACCTCTGGAGCAACTAGGGTTTAAGTGCTTTGCTCAGGGACACATTGGTGTCTCACAGTGGATTCGAACCTGGGTCTCTCACAACAAAGGCATGTGTCTTATTCACTGCGCCATCACCAGTACATGTCCATGTCCTAGATTTGCAGCATTGTCTCAAGACATTTGCCCGTTTGGCTTGTCCATGGGCCTCATTAGGATGCTACAAGGGTGTAGCCATCATTTTAGAAGTGAGGGGGACAAAAAAGTGTGTGATACTACTTTATTCTAACCTTTTTCTAATTGAAAGATTGAAAGGTTTCTTATATATATATATATATAAAATAAATGGCTAAGAAAGTAAATAGACTGCTGAACAATAAACAATTTGTTCTACAATATTTTTATATTTCTCGAATGACAATTGTATAGTTGGTTTATGTAGTATTTTTTTAATTGGTTTTATGCACTTGTGCATTAAGGATGTCATTAAGGAAGTCATCAAGGATGGAACAGTTAATGAGGCTTTTTATCACAATAAGGCAGAAAATACATTTTATATTTGTTATAAATGTGTTCAAATATTTATTATATTGTTATAAAGTATATGTCAATTAGCACTGCATTATTCACATTCTTTGTTATTAAAATAACCAGCTATGACTTAAAACCCACATATATCAGTCACAGTCAACGTTCACGCCTTTTATTCAGCTACAGTGATAGCTGGATGCCTTTGTCTATATAAGGGCTTTCCTGGAACGTCATAATTTATTAATAGAGTCCGTTTTGGACTTTTTATGAGAGACTCGTGCCCTCCGGCTTCCTGATGAAACATACATTACATGTGTGTTTATTGCTCCATAATGTTCACCTCGCCTCATTTTGGATTTGAATGGCACAATTTTTTTCACAATATTTCTATGGCCATGAGATGCCTGATTATTATTATTTTTTTATTTTTTTATCAATTCTTGCCAGAGAGCAGTTGGCTGGCACCCCATCTCTCACTTTCTCACTCTCCACACGACACATCTCTGCCTTGCCACAGTGAGAGCTTTGTAGCAGGCTGCATTTGTTTATCCATTCACACAATGGCTGGTCTATAGTAATGAAGCTCTATGTTTTTCTTTTCTTATGTCAGCAGGAACTGCCGGCCAACAAAATGGATATTTGTTGAGCCTCTGTAGCAATAATGTCATTGGTAGAATTGAGAATATGTCCCATTTCTGCTATCTCAGCCATCGAAAACTCTTCTTGCATGCTGTAATGAGTTCTAAATGAGTCTGAGTAATTATGCGCTCTCATACCACTTTGCCATGGTGAATTAACTGGGACAATTCTTGTAAAACTTGCTAATAATGGCTGTGGGAAAAGGCAACTGTTGATGAGAGTTCTCTGTAGGTTTCTTTCACATGTTAAATGGTCCATAAACATGCTTTGTGGTGTTTTGATTTGTCCATGCTCTGGTGAGAGCAGCTTGTTTTACAGAGTGTGATTTGCAAGACTTTTTGGATATAATATAAAATTCAGCATGCATGGAGATTGTTTAGCATGCTAGTGTTTATCTAGAAAGTGGGACAGGTTTCTAAAACCTGTGGGCCAGTAAGATGAACATAGTCCTCCAGGGTAGGGTTTCCCAAGTGGTTGGGAACTGCAGGGTGGTTTAAAAATCTAATAATCAAGTCATACAAATTTTAAAATTAAAGTAAACTAGTGCAATGCCCGTGCAAAATCTGTTTGTGTGTTTTTAGTAATTATTGGTTTGGTATGTTTGAGTTGCTGAATAGCCTAGGCTACTATTACACAGGAGCATAAACTCTGAGAAAACAATAGCGTTAAGTGCACAAAGATAAAATATAATATTCAGAATTGAACAATGTAGCTGACTTAAAGTTTCAGTTAACATCCACAAATGAATAAGTGCGACGATTCAGGGGGGGTTCAGACCTTGTCTGGAGCAGCTACACGATGAACTCTGAGAAAACACTATGCTTGAGCAAACAGTTCATGAATAGGCTACTACAAATGATGGCCATGAATAAAATACAATATTCAGATATTTTTAAATCACATCCCTCTAATGTCAGAATGTTTATTTTGAGGAGTGGCCACGCAGTGTGCAGTGTGAGCCCGAGTGGCCAGCGGCTAGAGCGGCAAAAGCCAATGTATGCTTATTTTACCAATATAATTACTGATATCTTTTGCATTTCTAGTCCAAACAACGTCAAACTTGGCACTGCACTTACTTGTGCCCGTAGCAACACATCTGTCAAGTTTGAAATCCATCTGACTAACGGTTTAGAGATATGCGAATAACAGATATGCCCATTCAAAATCAGTTTTTGTTTGTGTTTTTAGTAATTGCTGGTTTGGTGTGTAAAGTATATATGATATAGCCTACACACAGCACACATACATCCATCTATAAATTACAGAAACGTCTGTCTGTGGGTTTTTTATTCGCATACCTTGGTAAAAAAAAGCACAAATTGAACATGTTCAGAAGGTTGTGGTTTTAAAAATAAGCATTCTGACATTAGAGGGTTGTGGTTGAAAAATATCGGAATATTATTTTAATCACGGCCACCATCATTTGTAGTAACAAAATGATTTGAATTGAATTGAATCACAAACTGTTTGCTTAAGCGTAGCTTTTTCTTGGGAAGTTTTTACCGAAAATAAGAGCTCTAGTTTTTAATATTTAAATTAAAATATTTGAGACACATGTTGCATGTTTTTATTGCCTTTTTTTTGTATGACCCAAATTGATCGGTGGTTAAGTTATTAGGGTGTAGTGTAGTGCTGACACCAATACTTTTTTTTTTCTTTTTTTTTTGATGGGTAAAGTGCTCATTTAATTTTAAACATTTATTTTGATCTAAAACTCAAAGATGAATCAGTCAGAGAGTGTTTAAGAGCTTCTTCCTGTCCCACATTAGTCCTGGGTCACTGGGCTTGGTGAGCATATTGTGACTCCTGAAGGTGATTGGCTGATGGCTCTTATTACAGCTGGGCAAGAATAAACTGTTTTTGTAAAGATGTTTTGTAACCCTTTGTAGACAAACATTTATTATATGGGTATATATAATAGCGGTTACTTTTCAAAGTTACTTTAAACATATTTTTAAATCCATTTAAATGTAAACATGACTTTAAAATGAACATAAGCTCTCTTATTATCGGTCTCTTAAGCATAGTCCTTTGTTCATACAGCTGAAGTAAACAAAGTATTGTTTTCTTTAACCACACTCTTTGATGGAAGTGCTATTGAAATGGTTTACTCAGCTGTTATCTTAATTGCGTATCACACACCGCACCCTGTTGTTACCTAAAACAGCATTTTGTTAGTGGTAGTTGCAGAAAATAAAGCCATAAGAAATGCAACGGTCACCCGGCCTGGAACATGATGTCGTATTCTGTAATATTTTATCAGCTTTCTCTATTTATATGATATATGAAGCCATGGAAAAACTAATGTTGAGTCAGCCGGTCTTTATGGCAAAAAGGACAACCAACGCAAAAGTGATGCGTATCACGTAACACGGCTACTTCCGGTCAATGTATAGTTTTACGGATAAAATATTTCAGCTGTGATCAGAAATAGAGCTGTGTAATAACATAGAAAACCTGGATATCATATAAAGTTTATGTACATTCAGCTCTAAATATATTCATTTTTGTGTATTTTGGATCAGCGTGGTCTTGCGGTCATGCTGATAGCAGCCTGAAGTGCTCCCACAGACAGACAGCACTGCACTGATAAGACATCTGTGTGTCCTTTGTTGCGCTTGAATTATTAGTTTCTGCTCTGCTGTCATAATGAAAGACTTTAGAATCTGCTGAACTGACTGGATTTAGTGTGATGGCTGCTGGAAGTGCACAATGTGTTTTTTTTGTTTGTTTGTTTTTTCTTGCTATTCTTACATACTTCGTTCGCATGTCTCATGTCAGTCAAAGGTTTACCATATTGAAAAGGAATTATTGTACATATGTTTTGAATCTCTGCACAATAGCTTTGAGTGTTCAGAAGTGTGAGCATGACAGTATGTTAAAACTATTTAGCCCGTAGTAAACCGTTGCTTTGTAGTGCTGTTCTATACATCTGCTGCTGATTTTAATTTCCTATTTATACAGAGACCGAAAATAGTAACTAAATGCACCAGACATATAAATGTGCCCCTTTTTTCTTTACATTTTCAACATTGTTGTGTAGACTTAGTCAATTGTCATTTTAAATGTGAGCATGTATGTGTGTTTTAAAGGTATTAGAAGGTGAGAGAACTCAAAAACTTGAGGAAACCAGTTTCAGGACTTTTTTTGAGTTTACTTAACAAAAAAATATATTTTCTTTCATCAAACACAATATA
Organism: Hybognathus amarus; assembly: GCA_030378365.1. Taxonomy (NCBI): domain Eukaryota; kingdom Metazoa; phylum Chordata; class Actinopteri; order Cypriniformes; family Leuciscidae; genus Hybognathus; species Hybognathus amarus. The sequence goes on from JAQIUQ010007609.1 coordinate 293,179, forward strand.
CTAAGTTTTATGAACTCGCATTTTTAGTGTGTAGAGTAGCACGTTCAATTAAAGGTTCAATACCTAAGATTGGCATGTCGCTAGAGGGCGCTACATTCAAAACAACAACAACGGCTTTGCTTGATGACGACGTGGAGGAACGCGGAATGATGGGAACTGTTGTTTTCAACTCCACCGTGGATAAATCAGTCAGACGGGCAATCGAAAATTAGTTGTCATGGATGAGGTAAAGTTCGATTTCTATAAATGTTGCGTTTAATGACATGCTTGTTTTTCATTAAACTGAAATAGCCGCAAGAAAAGTCAGGTTTAAAAGTAAATTAGTTATCACAGATGTTACTGTACGAGTCACTGGACGAAGCTATGGTGGAGAGGGTTTGAAGTCAAATCGTTGCTAATGTATCCTGACTTCGCCCTATGCTGCAATATGCATTTAGTTTTGCATTCATTTACAGAAATCAGCTGCTTGAATGACAATTACTGATGTTATTAGATTTTTCAGGTGATATTCTCAATTCATTCAGTTAACGGATGTTCTGAGGTAAAATTTTCAGACTGCAGACTCAGCAACGATTGTATTTAATTGTACAGTACAATCATAACATAGAACAGACATTATCTTCCTTTCATGATGAGAAAGTACGCGTCCGGTGTGCGATACTGGACTTTGTCCTAGACGTGGCGCGGCTCTTCTCGTCCGGTGTGTCGATACTGGACTTTGTCCTAGACGTGGCGCGGCTCTTCTCGTCCGGTGTGCGACCCCTTTACAGCCAACAGCTCACATTCCGAGAATAATTGAAAAGAATAATGCACCAGAATGTGCACCATTCCATTACAAATGCGCGAAACAAGCTGACGTTTGTTGCTTGATAGACGCAAACGCACAACTACAACTTCCGCATTTATCCAGGACTACACGTAGTGCGAGCGGAAACTGAGGTAACGCAGATATGACGCGATTGACTGGCGACTCCCAGCTCACCCTGCTCACACGCCCCGTTTCCTTGGTTAAAATCTCAATTTACTCGCGATTTAAACATAGCTTGAAACATTTGGAATATTGTAAGTTATCATCTTAACTAAATATATAACACTGGCCTTGTGATTTTAGGATATTTTAATGCAAAAATCTTAGGTATTGGACCTTTAATATGAGCACTGATATTTCATAATTGTGATGTATAACTTTCTTACACCATGTCTACACCAGACGCTGGTGGCACGCACGCAACGCCACAAAAGCGAATAGACAAATTCCGACAAAAGCATAAAATGATGCCCCATTCTAGTTGTGATGTGGTACTCCAGACGCTCGTGCTACTTCTGATATGAAGGACAAATGGATTTGCATCGATCACTTTGTTCGTGGACAGCTATATAGTTGTCACGGCGTGATTCAAATGTCACGTCAGGTAGTAGTCGTAACGTGTATCAGTATAGAGAACACTAATCAATGTAACGGTGACTGACAACAGAACTTTTACAACAAAATATAGTTAAACACTACATGGACATACATAAATTAATGTAATGCAAGAGAATAAACATCATAACATATTAAAACAGAACACAGTTATTATAAATTGTTTTACTTTTTTTAATCAAGAAAAAGGCAGCCTTTATGAGCATTAGAGACCTCATTCAAAAGCATTAAAAAAGTCTTGCCGACCCAAAGCTTTTGAATTGCAGTGTGCATAGACAGTGTTTCATCAAAAACATGTATTGTCTTAACCTGGGAAAAACATGTGAATCTGTTCAGTCTCATGCACTTGACCTCAAGCTGTATATAATTATACGTGGGCTTTCAAACAAGTGTCACTAACTTGTAATAACATATCAGGAGTGATGTTTGTTATTGTGGTCATATATGTTGTTTTTCTCAAAAACATTTACAGATTCTAGAAAATATGTTACACACCTAGCCTAGTTGTTTTTAAAGATTTGTACAACTTTCAGATGTTAGCTTGTATAAGCTTTAGCATGGTGCAGATGAGACGTTGTGTGTTGAATACCAAACATATGCTGTAATTTGGACATAACGTGGTTCCGTTTAACTTTTGGCAAACAGAACATTATCCACCAACTCTTCTTTCTAACTGTACACAGAACATTGACGTCTGTTTGAGTTTCTTTTTCCACACCCCTGCATCCTCAGTAAATGACATCAGGACCTGGCAACACACTGACCTTAGATGCAAACAAACAGTCATAAATGCAGAAAAAATGGCATTCTTTTGGTTGACAAGATTGGATGTAAACACTTGTCATGTTGTTTCCTGTGGGACTTTATCAGAGCAATGTGGTCATGTGTTGAACAATAGAGCTGCAAGAACCATAAGCGTAATTGGACTTTTTAATAGAGGTCAATGCTCACTCTTTAGTCCATTGACTGTGTTGAGAGCACATTTGCTAGCAGAACTCCTTTGTGAAATGCATGTTTTTGATATGGCAGCAAGATGCATTTCCATTTCTGTGGGGATGAGAGTCCTGGAGTTTGAAGTATCTTTCATGGGTAATATTATTACTGGAAATGCACACATTTTTGTATGATTGAAATGGTGTATTTTGAATCCCCTCTATTGACCTCAATAGACTCCTCTACTTGCAGTTTACCAAACAGTGGAGTTTTTTGGACTTTGACTCAATCCCTCAGATGTGCTCCACTCCCTAAAACCATCCCCAAATGTCCCAGCCAAATGAAAAGCTCAGTTAAACAAACCCAGTCCAAATGGAAAGAGGATAGTACTCGAGTTCTAAAAGCCTCGAGGACCTGGATTCAGCATGCTAAAAATAAAGCTTCTCCCATGGATCCTGCTTCGCTTCTGACAGACTTTTCTGCCATACTTTAAATGCCAAGCCTTTACACAAAACATTTCAAAAGAATAGAATGTTAAAGTATATTTGTTATAGGTGGATTTCAGGTATTCGTCCTTTGAAATATCACTCCTTTATGGATGGATGTTGCATGTACATTCAAGCCCCAAATCTTAGCTACTTCACATTTTATTAGAAAGAAGGATGTAAGATTGAAAATTGCATTTATTAAAAAAAAGACTGCACTTTGGGGCAGATAAGAGTTTGAGCTGTCAAACAGGAGGTGTTATTGAATTATAAAGGTGTTTCCTGCATGTCACTGCATGATTTGTGCAGTGGTTCATATTTGAGTGACACTAACCACTAAGGTTTGGTGAACCTTCAAATGTGATAATAGTCCATGCTTTTTTTTAGTTTTCAGTCAGATTCATCCATACACTGCAATCAGTCAGTTCTAAAAAAACTAAAACAAATACTCATCTGTCACTTTGTGTGTCATCTCAAGCATTGGTAAAACACACCCAAACGTAATCATCTTTTGTCTTGTTTAGTTTTTGTTTTTGTTTTTTTTTAAATCTGACTTTAAGTGACCACATTGCTACAATGGGATTACTTTGCCTTTAATTGACCTGCTCTGGGCAACAAATAGTAGGATAATGATTTTTCCATGCGAGGTACCATTTGGGAAAAGTTGACTAGTCTGTTTGTTATAGACCAGTACACACAGTAACCTGATATAATACTGACATCCTAACAACAATTTAAGGCATTTTTTTTTATTAAGTATTTATTGGCACGAAAAAATGCTGTAAAAATGGCACGTGTTGGCAATAAAAAATGCTGTTTTAAATGTTTAACCTCCAGTCCAATTTTGGAATGCAAGGGTGCAGGGTAAGATTTTGTGATAAGTCAAAGTCTGCCTGTCCTTGTGGACACAAACACTGTCTCTGCAGTCGGCTTTGTGACTAGAAACACAGGACTGTCAAAACACTAAACTGTCTTTCTATCTTTGGTTTCAAAAACATGGGATTAGGTCAGGTATTTTTATTTAGACAAGCCACAGAACTGTTATGCATTTCTTATTTAAACCTGTTTATAGATGTTTTTTTTTAAGAGACTAAGTTCTCGACATGTTTTTTTTTTTTTTTTTTGTTTTTTTTTTTGGCTTATCACCCTGGCACTTCCCACACATGTGCTTTACATCAGCAGAAACGTGCAGTTCGTTTAACAGTATTTAGTGTAAAACCTTACACCATACCAAACCAGCATTGAAACATGCACAGATACATTAGCTTGTTCCTGAGTAGAAAACATTCTGCAGGCCCAAACGTATAGTGATCCTGTTTTTTTAAAAGCATTATACATTACTTTGTGCATTGTTGTTCCCCAGCCTACCTGTTTATTTAAAAGGTGTCAGAAGACTATGTAGCAGAGAAAACTGTATTTAACTGTTATGCCTACTCTGTAATTGTTATTGTCACTGGAGCATGAGATGTTACCGTCCAGTCACATGAGACACAACTGACCGTTAATTATATTAAATTTAATTTCTCTGCCCTGCACCAGAGTTCAGATGTGCTTATTAAGTGGAGAAACATGCAAGTTATTTCTCGATTATTTTTTAACTTCTTTTATTTTCTTTGGAATACAATGCGGTTTCCTGGTTACTATGGAATCTTGTTAAAGAACGGACACCACATGTCAGGCATCTATAGACCTGTTTTTCCTGCCAAGACTTTGTCAACACTTGAATGGCACAGCTACAAGAGGCAGCTTGCCATGTCTTGGCTTACATACTTACATTGCACATCTTTCTTTATAGACAGATGAGTTGTACTTTTTTTTAGCTAAACCATAGTCTGTAAAAAAAAGATGGACGTTCGCTCTCTTCCATTGGTGAGAAGTGAAGCTGCCAGTGTCCTGGGCCGAGTTGCATAAACTGCTAAGACTAGTCTTACAAGTTAGTCATCCAATATTTTTCTTCAAGACTGTTCAGAACTTTTTAAAGTTAGTTACATAAAAATGTACATTGGTCTAATTTGATACCGAACAGTAAGGCTGATTACCCCTAACTAACTGCTAGTTAATCATCCTAGTTTTTAAAGGGGACATATATCATGCAAAATCCACTTGTTTAGCCCTTAAATGCATTTTGTTGGATATTTGGAGTGTTTATAAGTACACAAAAGATGAAATTATTCTCTTCAGGTGCTTCGTTTATATCTTTATATTCTGTTTTGATCATATTTTTCAACTGTTCAGATTTTTCTGTTCTCTATGACGTACTTTGAACAGTTACGTCACAGTATTTGCAGCGGAACTGACAAATAAGGACATTGACTACTGGTCCAACACTTCGAGCAATCCGCCATTATTATTTCTCGCTCTGATTTTGTAGTCCAAGCTCAATGATACAGAAGTTACCGAGAGGGCTAGTCAAAATGTTCGGTTGTTGGATGTAGTGACCCGAAGCACAAGGATTCCCACTTCAACAACCTCCACCAGTATAAAGAAGGGTTTGCCCGATCGACTTCATCTGAATGAGGGGTAAATTCCTTCTAACTTTGGAGACGACGATCAGAGCATTTCGATAAACTGTAAATATCGTTGATAAAAATAAAGTACTTTACTTTCCTAAAACACATGGTGGTCATGGTTTAGCAGTATTTTGTCTTTCTTTGTTTTTGTTTTGAAGTGACGTATACACGTCTGCAGTACTATATCAGGGCCCAAGCCCTGAAGGGGCGCAGAGCCCTATCGTTTTCCTTTCCGATTATTTTTTTTTTTTTTTTTTTTTTTATTTTTTTTTTTATTTTTTTTTTTTTTCTTTTCTTAGCGACTATTCGGGCACTTTTGGGGCCCTTAACATGTCTCGAAAACTCTTGAAACTTTGCACACGGGTCAGAACCCGCGGCCATCAGAGCCGGGCTGAAGCTGGTACCCGGGCGTGGCAGGGCGGCTCGTCAGCGCCCCTGGAATGGGGTCCGAACACCTGGTCCATAACTCAAACACACTTGCATGTAATAATATGAAACTCGGTACACATGTCGATAGCAGAATTTCATCTATACCTTCGTGTTCTTACTTTTTACCCCAGCCCAACAGGAAGTCGGCTATTGAGGTTTTTTTGTAAAAACACACGCAATGAACTTTTAAATACTCCTCCTAGAGCTCTGATCCAAATTCGACGAAACTCGGTCAGCGTGAAGTCAAGACATTGAGGATGAAAGTTTGTGTGGGGATTTTTGATATCTCGAACGGTTTGGCCGTGGCGAGGAAACGAAACTATGGCGAGAAAGCGTGAAACAGGAAGTGTGTCATAACTTCAGCATACATTAACTGATCTGGATGAAACTTCAGCAGTGCGTTCGCTGTAAGAGGACGATCACATGGATGTGACTATTGTGAGTCAAAGTTATAGCGCCACCAACTGGCAGCAGGAAGTGTGTCACTTTCAAAATGCTTTGAAATCACCCTCTTATTTTTACCCGATTTGCTTCAAACTTCATCTGTATAATGTAAATACACGGCAGATGAAGACCTATGAATGGATTCTTGATATCTTTGAAACTGTTGCCGTGGCGACGCATTAAACTTTACCATTCTTTTAGGATGCATTCTTTTAGGGATTCGAACATTTGTCCATAAATCAAACACACGTGCATGGATTAATATGAAACTCGGTACACTCATAGATCACATCAGGCCAAACAACTTTCGTGCTCTAAGTTTTACGACAGTTCGAACGGAAGTCGGGAATTATGTTTTTTTTTTTTAGATAAATGTCCTAGAAAAACATCAAATTACAACCCATGCTGTTACCAATCACCACCAAACTCGGTGTGCATGAAGTCAAGACATTGAGGATGCTAAATTACGGACGGATTTGTGATATCTCGAACGGTTTGGCCGTGGCAGATTTTTTTGACTAAAAAAGGACACATAAAGTGTGTTATAACTTGGTTAGTTTTACTGACAGTTACAAAACTTGCCGTGTATATTGTTCTATTCAAGCCAAACAACTTTCTAATTAACAATAATAAGCTCAAACCCACAGAAAGTCAGATATTGTAGTTTGAATATGATCATGCTCTTTCTGAGCCTGAGTCTTTCTTGAGTCTCTTGACACACAGTCTGTGTGTGTGTGTGTGTGTGTGTGTAGGGGAGGGGGCTTAATCATTTCACTGTGTGTCTGGCCTGCTAAAGTAAATACATTTCTTAAGCCTGGTATTTTTTAAATAAGTTTTTATTTTTATTTTTTTATAAGTAAAGGCATATAACCTGTTTAATTGTAGTGCATTGACAATAGTTTTATATAATTAGTGTATTAATTAAATTAACTTGGTCCATAAATCAAAAAGGAAGTGTGTTAAAACTTCTGCATACATTAACTGATCTTGATGAAACTTCAGCAGTGTGTTCGTTGTAAGAGGCCGATCACATGGATGTGACTATTGTGAGTCAAATATATAGCGCCACCAACTGGAAGCAGAAAGTGTTTCACTTTCAAAATGCTTTGAAATCACACTCTTACTTTTACCCGATTTGCTTCAAACTTCATCTGTATAATGTAAACACACGCCAGATGAAGAGCTGTGAAAGCATTATTCAATATCTAAGATAATGTTGCCATAGCAACGCATCAAACTTTAACATTCCTTTTTTTTGATGATTTTGAGTCTCTTCAGCGGCTTTTGGGGCCCTTAATGGGTTTGAAAACTCTTGAAACTTTGCACACAGGTCAGATCCCACAGCCATCAGAGCCGGGAAGATGGTACCCGGGTGTGGCAAGGGGGCTGACAGCGCCCCCTGGAACGGGGTCCAAAAACTTGGTCCATAAATCAAACACGCTTGCATGTAATAATATGAAACTCAGTACACATGTTGATCTCATCGTTTCATATATTCATATATTCTCCTCAAGCCGGACAACTTTCTAATTTACACTCATGAGCTAGGACCCACAGAAAGTCAGATATTTTGGTTTGAAAATGTTGAGTGTCTCTCTGAGCCTACACTTCTGTATGGCAAGCCCTTTTAACATTTAAAAGCTAAGTTTGACTATTCGTAATTAACATTGTAGATATCAACAACGTCTTTCTAGTCGTAATTACATTTTGGATAGTTTGTATTATCATTTAAGATATCTGTAACGTAATTGTGACTAGTCGAAACGACAGATAGAGTATGGCAAGCCGTTTTAACATTTAATCATTTTAACCTACTAGTCTCTATTTTCATGCTACTAGTACTTATTTTTAGATACTAGTATCTATTCCATTAAGTACTAGTACTTATTCATTAGCTACTAGTGCTTATTCTTTAGATACTAGTGCCTTTTCTTTAGATACTAGTGTTTATTCTTTAGGTACTAGTACCTTTTTAAAGATACTAGTACTTATTCATTAGACACTAGTCCTTATTTATTAGATACTAGTACTTATTCATTAGATGCTAGTCCTTATTCATTACATACCAATGCTTATTAATTAGTTACTAGTACTTATTCATTAGATGCTAGTACCTATTAAATAGATACTAGTACTTATTCATTAGACACTAGTACTTATTTCAATGGTGACTAGTAACTATTCTTTTGTTACTAGTCACATTTTTTCCAGTGACTTCTATGGTGATCTGTCATTCAGATATCAACTATTCAGTTCTGACTAGTATGTTAGTATGTATTCCAATTGTGGAATACATACTAGTATGTATTCCAAAGCAGGGGTTGACGTTTTTGCACGTCAGTGCAGAATAACCCTAAAGGCACCAAGGTGGCGGTGCCACCGGCTTTATATATATATATATATATATATATATATATATATATATATATATATATATATAAATATAGCTGCGAGCAGCGAATGGAAGGCCAAAGCCGGCGGTCACGCCATCCCGGTGCTTTAGGCACCGGGGTTGCGGTGCCACCGGCTTGGGCCACGCAGTCGCTGCTCGCAGCTATATTTATATATATATATTTGTTCTTGAGTTTCATCAATGGTCATTTAGCTGCTGTGCTTTCTGATGCTTTTCTAAATGTATCATATTATCAATAGAGATTTTTAGCACTAAGATTAAACCGTAGTCATTTTATCTTGTCGGTGTGCTTGTTTTATCAAGAGAAATAGTCGACTTTCACTTATAACACAAAGTTAACGTTACATACCTCTGCATCCGTATGAAGACGTTGTTCTGCAGGTTCAACTCGCTCGCTCTGGCTCGAACATGTAAGGCTTGATGGACAAGTCTTCTGTTGTTGACATTTTGTTAATGTGTGAATAAAAATGTTCTTTGAAGGTGTGACATATCTCCTTTTTTATTTAAAGGGGTCGCTTCAAAACGGGTTGCTCATGGTCGCACATCAGAAAAGGGGTAGAAAAGGGGCCTGTGGAGCTATAATAATGAGGAATTCAGACCCCAAGCATTGCAGTTTTGCTTTATATCAGATTTATATGTAAAAATTAATGATTTAAAAGCATGATATGTACCCTTTAAGACACTGTCTTAACATAATGGCTATGTTTATGCAACTGGCCCCTGATGTGGCGCTAACATCCTGGGACTTGAGTCTGCGCAGTAGCGATCTCGGGACCAGACCTGAGCAGGAAGTAAAGCCAATTTTGATGTCTGTTGATTGCAGTACAAGAGTCTTGTTAAAATAAAGTAAATACAATCTCCTCAGTCCTCCGAAGATTCTTAAAAAAGTCTGTTGATGCTTCAGTGACTACTTCGCTCAGAGAACCTGTCAATCATGACGTCACACCACGTTTTTATAGCACCACGTAACTAACTAAAAACAAAACCTAGTTTAAAAACAGACACTTGAACTTACATCATCATGATAAAAATGACCGCAAATGACAGAAACCACCTTTGGAAAAAGAAATATTTGAAGAAGGGATGTAAACAGTTAATCGATTATTAAATTAATAGTCGACTCATTGAACAATGCAGAAAGTGACACGAGATTCTCAAGTGATAGATCCGAACACAAACTTGAGGCAGCAAAAAACCTCAGTAAAGTTTTTCATTAATAGTTTAGATTATTATATGTAGGCTTAATATAGTGAAAGCTAAGCCTATAGATATTCATTTAACCCATATAGATATTTATTCATTTTTTTGACATAGTAATGAACAATGAGTAATTACCTAGAGAAAAACTTCATTTGGTGCATGAAACAATTGTTGGAAACATTGCTGTGTTTATGGGTTTAACACACTTTATTAGATCAGTGCTTGCTCAGAGGCCTATAAAAACTGGATGACTCCTATTAAAGACCATGGCTTCCTTGTGTTGTTTCCAGATGTATAATGTTGTGTCTCTGTGGTCAATGTCACACATATACTCAAACTCCTCAGAGAGGTCATGGAAGTCTTTAAACACAAAACGTGGCACAATTATTATTATTTTTTTTTAATTCTCCTTTACCCTTTGTCATTTACAACAGTTCTTTTTGGCTCTATATTTAGCAGTTTTTGAAAGCTTATCCTTAAATTATTGTCTTGAACTTTCCACTGAAAATATGGAGTTGAGTTACTCGCATCATGAAATGATTTCTTCCATTTTAACAGCACTTGTTTGTTTCTTCTTTCGTAGGGAAGGAAGAATGACCACTGAGTCTGTGGTGACACGTTTTCATAAGTCGTTGAGTAGCCTGCTAGTTGTTTGATCAGCATTTCTGAAAACGGCTCACTCTCGCGGCTCCTGACGGGGAAGTGAGATGCCCCTTGAGCAAAGTGTGTTGGTGTGTGTGTGAGCAAAGTCTGCTGGTGATTCCTCGCTGGGTGGAACTGGAACGTGGCATAGTTTGCACACCCTGTGCTCTCACTGCACGCCAGTGATTACAGGGCTTTCGGAGTGTTTTTCTAGATCCAAAAGACGATCTATTTTAAGTTGCCACCACAAAAGACAGACAAGCCACAAACCATGACCATATAAAACCATGTTTTATAACTCTGATCTGAAGTCAGTCTGCAAGTTCTTTCACTCCTGCTAACTGCATTATGCTCACAAAAAAAGAAGCATAGCATTAGGTTTTGTGGTTGAATTAAATGTTTTGGTAACTTAAATCTTTACATGCTGTACAAATAAGCATTAGCAGTTTGGTCTTTGATTTATACAAGCTTGTTGAAAACCATTTTAATTGTGGTAGTTATAGTGGTAGTAGTTGTAGTTCTGCTATTAGTATAGTAGAGGATCTCCTGCATTTTCTTAAGTCACTGGCCATTGACCGGTATGGCAAAAAGTTAGTTTTAGGCCCTGCTACAATGCGTTAAATCTCTTAAATGTAATAAATTGATGTTAATGTACTTAATGACTTCAGCCTAGACTGGAAGATCGTGTATTGTGCATTTTTTTTATTGTGCTTTCTGTGACTTGAATAGCCTATATGCTTTGGATTGAGAGCTGTGTTGGCAAACACAGTTCATTAACTCTATAAACTGAGAGGAGTGTGATGATACACTAGAATAGCTCAAGAGTCTAATTTTAAATGATTTAAGTAGAGTGAAATGAAGCGTGCAGCTAAAGCTTACAATATAAAGAAGAAATGTTGCTTCAGCAGCTGGATGTACACTTCCTGTTGGGACTACAGAGGCTAAAGGGTCTTTATCACAGGAAGGACAGGTCAGGGTCAGGATCAGTCGATCAATAGCGATACAGTGACAAATGGTTTCTCGGAATGTAGCTTGTTTTAAATAACATTTGAAACTGAATGGATTTTAATGTTTAAAGGAAGTAAAATGTTCTTTTAAAGGGACAATATTTACTTTTTAATGTATTTTATTATTTAAAATCAGTATTTTTATTTGTAAATATGTCCTTAATGGTGTACAAAACCTACAAATGCCAATTATCTGACTTATCCTTGTAAACGAAGATGTTATTATCTTTATATACATGGGACGACTAGGTCCCATAGACACATACAGCAAACATCTCCTCACTATCCGCTAGCTGCCTGTCCCCTAAACACACTGTAAAAAACGCGGTCTATGCAGACAACCCAGGCTCCACAAATGGCAACAAAAACAAACTACGGCAACCCTCTCCACGAAACATAACAAACTGTTCCAGCCAATAACTGACAAGAAGGCCCAGGGGGTGGGGTTTGGGTGTCAATGCAGATAAGGAGGAGGGTGGCTATCTGTAGCCTCCGTTTTGTTTGAAAAGACTTTAAACGTCAACAATAGTCACTTCACCCAACATCGCTTAGAGCACCTTTAATTTTAGAAATGGAGAATGACAAAAATCCATTTTCTACCTTAATTTGCTCCTTTTTTAAGGTATTACAGGTTTTTAAAGAAAAAATACTTTTAGTTAGTTATAACGCTGGTAATATGATGTTTGTGCAAGAAACTAGAAAAAACATACACTCAAGCATGCAGACAGGAAATATTTAGACTGGTCACTTCCAGCCTTTGTAAGTATTTTGCATTGGAAAGCTCAGCGTTATTTTCTTTTTCTACATTTTGTTTGCTTTTCCTTTCCACTTCAGTTTGGTGTATGAGCATGCTATCAATACGTTTCATTGCTCATTCATTAAAATTAATGAAGATTACAAGCCTACATATTTTCTTTCAAAAATGCCTGTCAAGTTAATCTCAATCTGTTGTTTTAGTAATTTATGCTTTAGTAATTTAAAGGCAGGATAAATGACATTTTCATCACATGAGGATGACTATGTCCTTCACAAAGACTTCACAGCAATTGAGCTCAAGTTTACACTATTCAAACACTGGGTTTTACCAGACTCTGTGTTGACTGTGAAACTTTGCACCCTTAAATAAACCTGATACTTGAGGTCAACGGTAATTGACATATTTCAGTGCTTGCGTGGCTTTGGACTCACTCATGTGTGAATTTGTCGAGTTTAACTGTGGATGTGGTAGAAATGGGCTGAGGTTCATTCCCTGAGGCTTTCAAACATGGATCTGCCTTTCTGGCATGGCAACAGCACATTTATTCTGTGACCTAAATAAAAGACTGGATTGGGAATGCTGGGAGAGCAGGTCTGCATTGATTCTCTAGTATTTGTTATATTGGTAACTCTTAACAATAAGGTGCATTAACATTAACTAAGAATGAACAATACTTCTTCTACAGCATTTATTAATCTTAGTTAATATTCATTTCAACATTTACTAATACATTATTAAAATCAAAGTTTGTATTTAACAGTACTGGAAACTAACATGAACAAACAATGAACAGCTGTATTTTTATTGACCAACATTGACAAAGATTAACTAATATAGTAACAAATGTATTGCTCATTGTTGGTTCATGTTAGGTAATGTATATTATTTGAATATGAAGACTCTCTTAGTTCTGAATGTCTGTGGCAAAAAAGGGAAGGCTGCGAATAATATTTTAGAGTAACAGTACTGTAACACACACCTTTAGAAAGCAGGTGTGGAAAACACGCCACAACACGTCTTTGTTCATGCCAGATTTGTTCAGAGCGTCATTCATTCAGTAAAGGTGTACTCTGTGATTACTGTCTCAAGCAGAATACACACCCCAAGGCAGTGCCACATTATATTTAATCAGAACCTTTTTTCTTCCTTATATTACTCCCATAACCCTAACAGACTTGGACTATTGCTTTATTAAAGGTCTTTGTTCGAAAATCGTATTTTAATGGACTTTTTTTTTTTCTATAAAAAAAAAATAGGAAACCGCGCGAAGGTGTATTGTAACTCTCAGGAAAACGTTGTTTGTCCGAGAGAATTCAGTGGTTGCACATTCCTGGATTGTTTTAGTTCTGCTGTGGCACCACAATGAAACATTTATTGTGTGGGAGCTGACGAGCATGGCCTCAATGGACTGTGTGTGTGTGTGTGTGTGTGTGTGTGTGTCAAACATCATCATCCCTCCCTCTCGGTATGTTTTCAGAGTGTCATGTAATGTCATACTTTCTCACGAGATTAGTTTCAGACATTATCTCCCATGGTAGTTCATGTTTCTAATCAGTAGCAGTTGTGAGGATGTGCTGTATCTTTAAAGGGATACTTCACAAAAAACTTTCCCATATGTAGACAACCGGTGAGAAGTTTGAGGTCGTAAGATTTAAAAAAATATAAAAATAATAATGAAATGATTCTAAGCTCATCGAAGCTGCATTTATTTGATCGAAAATACAGTAAAACAGTAGTCTGGGTTTCCCCCATACTGCCATACCGCATGCACGATTTTATTCATGCTGAAAGGCAGTCTGGATACCATGGCCAGATTTTTCGCCTCATTTTGCCTCGTTTATTTAGAAAAAAACAGCCGCTTTGGCGTTAAACTTCGCGAGACCCAGTCGTTATTGTTGTCTCGCCATTAATCGCCCTAATGAGGACCAGGTACAGGAGGCGGTGAACCTTGTAATATCTGCCGCTCAGCTGTGTCCCAAAAAAGAAAATGTGATAAAGAATTGTCGATACCAACTTCTGTTCGGAAAATTAATTTCTTAACATTTTGACCCCAAACTTTTGAATAGTACTGTTATTCACTCCCATATTATTCCAAACCATATGCTGTTAATTTTCCTTGGAAAACAAATATTTGCAGAACTGTGAAGCAGCTCTTGCCATACAACAGTAGAGAATATTACGTATTTCACTAATTTTATGATGCGTTTGCTTGACACTGTGGTCACTGTGAACTGCGTGAAGGTCCTCTTTCTACAGGAGAAAAAAAACAATTAATGCAACAACATGAGTATAAGTAAATAGTGGCAGAACTTTCATTTATGGGTAAACGATGACTTTCAGTGCAGTTGTTTTCTGGCAAGTTAATATGCCTCGCACAGTGTGGAGACCTCTTTGGACTGCACAAGCACAAAACTGCAGCTATGGGTATGAGTATGGGTGTTCAATTTTTCCAAACATTTTCCTGTTCTTGTGCAATCATTGCATTGATGCTACAGCGGCAGCTGATGCCGCACCAAGTGTTTGTTACTGCTTTCTGTTCACAGCTGTTTTGCCATGAAAGCGTGTCTTGTTTTTAGATCCTTTTTACAGTAAGACCCTTCACATTTTCATTCTAGTGGCTTTAAGTACTATGTACTTACATTGAAGTTATTACTTTGATGTATTGGACTTATTGTGTACATACATACATGTTTATACATTGTACTTATATTTTGAAAATACCTGCATGTAATTACAACTGTAATTAATTGATGTAATTACATTTGTAATTACACAGTTGACCCTTCCCTTACACCTTAACCCACCCTGATACCTACCCATACCACCACACCGGTCCCTAACCTTACCCATATCACACCTCAATAGCAGCTAAAGTGTTTTACACTACAACCTGAACACAATAAGTACATTGTACTTATTTTCCTATGTAAGTACATCAGTACTTAAAGCCACTTAATATAAAGTGGGACCTCATTCTCTACTATCTCATAATGTAAACTTTCAGTCGGGTCATTGCACAGCGACTATAGCACATTTGCTTTAACACAGAGTTTTGCTCGTGCTCAGTGATGGAGACACATGCCAAGAATCCTCAGAGTTGGAATGAGGAGATCTGCATGTAATCAGTCCGCTGGAATGTGCTCGGCTGTGGACAAGAGACTTCAGAGATTGTGGGAGAAGTAGACAGTGGTCATCTTTGTGCCATGACAGAGAAATGTGGAACGCTTGTGTTTCCATTAATGTCAGTAAATGATGGTTCTATGCCAGCTCTCAATGTGTATTTTTGTGTATACAGTATTATACGATTCTGAGAGGTCTTTGTGTTTCAGACCTTGCCCATGCCAGTGAGTTAACCACATTTGTTAGTGCTGCAGCTTTTTGACTGAATGTCACAATTTATATAAAGTGTATTCTGAGCCTATCTTTCCCTGTTTTCCAGGTCATGGAGAATGCCACTGTGGTGAGTGTAAATGCCATGCTGGTTACATTGGAGACAACTGTAATTGCTCTACAGAGACGGCTTCCTGTGTGTCAGACGACGGGAAGATCTGTAGCGGGCGGGGCAGCTGTGTGTGTGGGCGGTGCCAGTGCGCTGAGCCAGGGGCATTTGGGGACACCTGCGAAAAATGCCCCACCTGTCCAGATGCCTGTGGAACAAAGAGGTTCGTGACTGAGGATGCTCAAATGAACTTAACCAAAGCTAATTTCAGTTTCTAATGATTCTAATGTAATGCTGTCTTTAAAAGTCTGTCATTGTTAAAAAAAAAAATTGCTATGGGATTTTTACTACATATTGCAACCAATAGCATATTGTCTGTTTCATCCTTCTGTTTCTTTAAATGGTCCTTTCTGTTTTGAAAATTTAATTTGCTACATACTAGTCGCATTCCAGTGAAGGATTGCAGTACTTGATAATATTTGCATTATCAGTTATAAGCTTAGTGTCAGTTGTGATTTTTTTTTTTAAATAGATTAAGACTTTTTTCAGTATGAATGCATTAAATTGGTCAAAGGTGACAAAGATATTTATGTTACAAAAGATTCCCAATTTAAATAACTTTTCATTAAAAGAATTCTGAAGAAATTTACCAGTTTCCACAAAAATTATACAAGAATCAAGAGATTTCTTTTAGCATTGACTATATTAAAAGTTTCTTTTAAACAAACTTTTAAACTGCAGTGTATGTAACACCAAGATTTGCTTAGGTTCTTTTAAACATGGGTATAAACATGATGGTTCTGATATATCAAAAGGAATCTGTTCTGTTAACAAGTTACATTGAAAAGCACTTATGACCCACTTTGTCCTTCATAAATCATAATTTCTTACTCCATTGTTGAGTTGCTGAGCTTAATACTCAGACACTAGAAAAAAATATAAACATATTTATAACACAGAACAGTGTGTTTTAATGGTTTTTTTTTTGTTGTTGTTGTTTTTAATGTAACTTCTGTGGCATTAGGAGGCATGCCACATCAGATGTTATTCAAACTGCATACGATACATGCATGTTTTACTAGATTGATCAAAGATGACTGACAGGCTCTGAGATGTCTTTCCTTCATCATTGACTTGTTTAGACTCAAGCCTGTCATACCTTTGCAGTTTGATTAACTATAATGTTTAATGATCTTTCTAAATGTTTCTGCTCAGGGAATGCATCAGAGTGTCATCTTTTTAACACGGGGAGAACTGGCCGACAACCAGACCTGTCAGCGCATGTGCAAGGATGAGATCATGACCGTTGAAACCCTTAGTAAGTGCACACTCAAACACTTGACATTGAATGAAGTTTGAGGGTTCAGCTAGTGTTTTGGGGCGTCTTCTCTATCACTGTATCTCTCCACCCTGCACAGACACATGTTTTCCTCTGAGAAAAACCTTTTTCTTTCTTTCTTTCTTTCTTTCTTTCTTTCTTTCTTTCTTTCTTTCTTTCTTTCTTTCTTTCTTTCTTTCTTTCTTTCTTTCTTTCTTTCTTTCTTTCTTTCTTCTTCTTTCTTCTTTCTTTCTTTCTTCTTTCTTTCTTTCTTCTTCTTTCTTTCTTTCTTTCTTTCTTTCTTTCTTTCTTTCTTTCTTTCTTTCTTTCTTCTTCTTCTTTCTTTCTTTCTTTCTTTTTCTTCTTTCTTTCTTTCTTTTTTTCTTTCTTCTTTTTCTTTTTCTTTTTCTTTTTCTTCTTTCTTTCTTCTTTTCTTTTTCTTTCTTTCTTTCTTTCTTTCTTTTCTTTCTTTCTTTCTTTCTTTCTTTCTTTCTTTCTTTCTTTCTTTCTTTCTTTCTTTGCTTTCTTTCTTTCTTTCTTTCTTTCTTCTCTTCTCTTTCTTTCTTTCTTTCTTCTTTTTCTTTCTTTTCTTTCTTCTTTCTTTCTTTCTTTTCTTTCTTTCTTTCTTTCTTTCTTTTCTTTCTTCTTTTTTTTCTTTCTTTCTTTCTTTCTTTCTTTCTTTCTTTCTTTCTTCTTTCTTTCTTTCTTTCTTCTTTCTTTCTTTCTTTCTTCTTTCTTTCTTTCTTTCTTTCTTTCTTTCTTTCTTTCTTTCTTTTCTTTCTTTCTTTCTTTCTTTCTTTCTTTCTTTCTTTCTTTCTTTCTTTCTTTCTTTCTTTCTTTCTTTCTTTCTTTCTTTCTTTCTTTCTTTCTTTCTCTTTCTTCTTCTTCTTTCTTTCTTTCTTTCTTTCTTTCTTTCTTTCTTTCTTTTCTTTCTTTCTTTCTTTCTTTCTTTTTCTTTTCTTTTTCTTTCTTTTTTTCTTTTTCTTTTTCTTTTTCTTTCTTTCTTTCTTTCTTTCTTTCTTTCTTTCTTTCTTTCTTTCTTTCTTTTCTTTCTTTCTTTCTTTCTTTCTCTTCTTTCTTTCTTTCTTTCTTTCTTTTCTTTCTTTTTCTTTCTTTCTTTTTCTTTCTTTCTTTCTTTCTTTCTTTTTCTTTCTTTCTTTCTTTCTTTCTTTCTTTCTTTCTTTCTTTCTTTTTCTTTCTTTCTTTCTTTCTTTCTTTCTTTCTTTCTTTCTTTCTTTCTTTCTTTCTTTTTCTTTCTTTCTTTCTTTCTTTCTTTCTTTCTTTCTTTTCTTTCTTTCTTTCTTTCTTTCTTTCTTTCTTTCTTTCTTTCTTTCTTTCTTTCTTTCTTTCTTTCTTTCTTTCTTTCTTTCTTTCTTTCTCTTCTTTCTTTCTTTCTTTCCTGCCTTCCTTACTTTCCTTCCTTCCTTCCTTCCTTCGGAATCGCACTGAATGAGTGAAGAAAGGGAGGGAGGGTAAATGAAGACAAAGTGGCTGAACTATCTTTGCATTGTAGAACACAGCGTCTTCTTGACATGATGCTATGATGAAGTAAAAGTATTTGAATGTGTAGACTTCAAGTTTACACTTCCGTACTGCGTGCGCAGTAACTGGGCATGGCCAGTATGTCTCTATGTCACGACAAACCAGCTAATGACTCGTTTCAAAAACAATTCATTTCATGAGACTCAGAGTTCGACTCTCACTTTTGAAAGGCAATAACAAACACTTTCAGATATAAATCTTTGCAGGATGTTTTCATTCCCTTAGAGCTATATTTCACACCATATGAACAGTCATTTTCAAAAATCCATGATAGGGGCTCTTTAAATCAGAGAGAGAGCTTGAATCCAGCTGAAATCATGAAGGAGCTCAGTTCATAGATGTGATGTTTTCCCTTCTCATCAGGACACACTGTTGGTCAAGCGCCACAGTTTGTGCTTCCAGGTCATGAATGTGTTACTCGCAGCAGGGTGAAGCACGGTTTGTGGTGTATCATGGCAAGCTCTGTTTATGTTATTATCTGGAGAATGTGAGTCTGGACATCTCTGCAACACTCACTGTTCTGTGTCCCACTGAGAAAGCCTGTGTTTACTGCTCTTCCTCGTAACCCTGCCATTAATTCAAACCACTAATATGCAAAATGCACAAACTACCAAGAATAGCACTTTGGAAAATGAATAAAATGTGAAGATTTGTCATATGTGGATCTTATTATTTAATTTAATTTTTATGTTATGTTTTTTTTTTTAAATTTATTTATAATTATGAATGTTTTATAAGAGTTCCAACGCTATTAATAAAGTTTGAGATTTTCCCTAGGGCTTTTATTATAGGTTTTATTGCAGGAGGCATTTTTACATGGCTCAAAGGAATGCATCAATGAATGTTTATTGTTGGGCAATGTGATGCTGGACTCATTCTCTGAGATATTGCAGTGAAACATTCAGGATGCTTGTGAACTCTTTAAGGCCTTTCCATTATAGATTTGATGTTTCACAACATTTCTCTGTCCTTTGAGTCAGCTGACTGTCTTAATGAACTCCACATGTGCATACCGGAAACTTCCAGCTCTTTTAGAGTAAGAGGCTCCATAGTTAAATGACTGTAAGGAAGAGAGAAGGGTTTTGGGTTTTTTTTTTGTCTTGGATTTTAATTATGATAACATTTTAAACATTTAATCTGGGTCTTTGTTGAGGAATGCAAGATTTGGTTCAAAAATAATTTCAGCATGTCAAGATTATGCTATTGTCTCCATGTCCTGCTTTATCGGTTTGTTTCCTCAGGCACAGTTTGGACCGCTGTTTTATTGAACCCAACTCCTTTCTCTATTTCAGAAACAGATGCTCCCAACACCGTTCAATGCATGTATAAGACCGAGAAATGACTGTGTGATGAAGTTCACTTATTCCGAACATGCCAATGGCCAATCGGTCCTCACCGCACTTAAAGAGCCAGGTCAGTATTTAGCACTAGTATTTTAACACTCATATTAAGGAAGTATAGAGAAGAATTTGATCAAAATAATATTTTTTGTTGTTGCTATTTCTGATCCAAACACTGTTTCTAATGAGAAGGGTTTCAGTTAAACTTCACATAATACATTATGGCCAATCATTTGTGTGTTTACAGAATGTGCCGTTGCTCCAAATGCCATGACTGTGCTTCTGGCAGTTGTTGGCAGTATCTTGTTGATGGGCATCGTGCTGCTAGCCCTCTGGAAACTAGCCATTACCGTCCACGACCGGCGCGAGTTTGCACGCTTCCAAAATGCGCGTTCAAGGGCCCGTTATGAGATGGTGAGAACTCAATCTACTGCGCTTAAGTTTGATGGAAATCATAGCTATATATATATATATATATATATAGCTATGATGCAGAATTTTGTTTCTGCATATGTTCCAAATGCACAGTTCCAAGTCATATCCGTATATATGTGTGTATATATATGTATACATATATGTATATATGTGTGTATGTATGTATATATGTATGTATGTATGCATACGTATGTGTGTATATATATATATATATATATATATATATATACATATACACACATATATACACATACATGTACACACATGTGTGTATATATGTGTATATGTATATGTATATATGTATATATATACATATGTATATATGTATATATGTGTATATATATATATATATATATATGTGTGTGTGTGTGTGTGTGTGTGTGTGTATGTATGTGTATATATATATATATATATATATATATATGTGTGTGTGTATATATGTATATACGTATATATGTATAGTATATATATATATACACACACACACACACACACATATATATATATATATATATATGTGTATATATATGTGTGTGTGTTGTGTATAATATAATATAAAATATATTTATTTTATTATTTATTTGTTGTTTATTTGTTTTATTATTTATTTATTTATTGTATTGTTTATTTATTTATTTATTATATTTATTTATTTATTTTTAAATGATAGTGTTGCTGTTTGCACTGTTTGTAAGTTAGCTAAATTGTAAATAGCTTGAACAGGCAAATCCATGCAATCACACAGACAACACAGTCTGAAACTTTGAAGGCTTTGATTGAAACCATGAGGCCTTTTGGAAAACATTCCGTCAGCTGGGAATGCAGATCAGTCATAATGATCATTCCAAGGCTGTGGTTAGAAGGCTCTGGTTGCTCTGCCCATCTAACCGTGTGCATTTCAATGAACCCATCTGACCTATTTACTCTTTCTGTATGTCTCTCCTTGTCTTCCTTTTAGGCATCTAACCCTGTTTATAAACAGTCCATCCCATCTCACCCAATGGAGACAGTTTTCCAAATGCACAGTTCCAAGTCATGCAACGGAGGAGATCCACTGATCAACCTGCATTTGGACTGGGGGGACATGGCAGGGCCTGTCCAGCACGCCTCTGCTCTACAGTGGAGGACAGAGACAACAAATTTGATGGTCTTTTGCAAGGCAAACTTTTTTTTCCTGAGAATTAAGAACTGATCTTTGTGCAGATGGATAATGAACGTTCATTGGTGAGCAGCAGTTGGACCTTGGACACATGCCGAATATGAGAAGAGGATTGGTTTGACTAATTGTCCAGAAACCTTCATGAGCAATGGACGTTTGACCTGCCATGGGCCGCTTTGAATATAACTTCCTAATTTTCTTTAGTTCTAACCACACTTCCTGTTCTTTATGATGAATTTGCTGTGCAATGTTTTATAGGCAAAGAGACTTTTTTTTCTAAGTGTATATATCTTAACAGTGTGCCTTTCCCAGCCGTTACATATTTTACATGAATTAAATTTATTTAGCACCATAGAGTGTGCATAGAACACAACAAAAGGCTAAATTATACATCAACTCTTTAATGAAGAAATGGGTACTAACATAACCAGAGCAATAATTATCTTAACTTGTTTTGCACATTGTATATTAGGTCAAGGTTTTATCAAGTAGAGAAAGTAATGCCACTCTACATTACTATTATTTGGTGTGTTGCCACAGGTTGCACATTTTCATAGTGATTTTCAACTGTACATTGTGATGCAATAACACTGCCTGCTGATAATTCAAGAGTGTTCAGTTCATTTCTGGAACCATTACATTTAGTAGCTCCACACTCATCCCATCAGGACCTGGACCAAGTATAAAATTAGACACTGCACACCTATCTGCCAGTAAGAACTTATTAGATTGACCCCATATCAATAGTCATGTTTGTGTCTACTTAATAAAGGCACAAAAAGAGCATTATTAGGGGTGTTTTTATTTATTTATTTATTTTAAAAAAAATTTGCGCTCAGTGCAATGGAAAAAAACAAGGTCTAAGTTTAACTTCTTTTAACACGAACACCTCATCTCTAGAATGCGGTCACACATGAGACACTGAATAGATATATCTGTGCACATCAATATTTCTTAATTCAGTGCGCCATCTTTAATCTTTAATCAAAATAATATTGATATTTAATACAATATAATATAATGACATCTGTTCTCTGATGATGTGTTTACTGGTGCGAGGGCAGGACAACCTGTCACTTGCATGACATCACAGCAATAGTAAACAACTATCCAGTCAATTCCCATGGAAAATATGAAGTCACATACTACATGTTCTCTTATTAGAGAAGCCGTTTCACATGATTATATGCCAGTATCAGGGAAAAAAATTATCTGCAAATTAAACTAAAAAATGCACTGTAAAAATTATAGTCTGTTCAGACCCAGATTCCACTCCAAAAAAAGGTGGTTATTTTGTTCATTCCCCAAAATGGCTTAATTATTATAATTATAACTACGCTGCAATAAACAACTTCATCAAGATCCTTATCAATATTTCCTTACACATTTACATGCGGTAGGTAGTTTGATTTCAGCCAGACTAAAGCATCAATTTGTCTTTTTAAACTGTCATGCAAATAATTCAGTTCTGATGAAATTGGTATTTTTTTTTTTTTGAGGTTGTTCCCCCATGGTCAGTCTAGCAAACCTAGGTGATGCAATGTATAAATCGGCTTTATTAAATTACACCTTGCATACGTGTAAAATTGGACGGACAGCTGAAGGCTGTAGCTTAACTATGCAAAAACTAGTACTTTCAAAAATACTTTTTTTTTGCTTAAAACATGTCAGCTCAGCGGGGGAATGACACAAGCACCCTTCACTAAGCTGGTGGGAAAATCTGACTTAATGCACCCTTGATTTAAGCGGGCTGTGCTCCTGGACTGGGTAGAGGCACATTTGGTGGATGTTTGTTCAGTAGCCTACCATTTATTACCAAAAGTCACAGGAGAATATGACCAAATTTATCATATTCTCCTGTGACTTTTGGTAGGTCAGATGAAATGGGCAGCTTTTTTTGTGCTTTACATGTGTGTATGTGGTACAGAAGGTTTGTTTGTTTTTTGTTTTTTTACCTGCAGCAAAGATTGAGAGTATAAATCAGCCATTGTGCGTGCGTCGGTGACGTGTCTTACAGGACAGGACAGTTGTAGAGAGCAGCTGTGTTTGCGATGGGGAAAGTGCACACGCCTTATGAACCTAGTAGAAAACCACTTTCAGTGTTGATTTACTGTAAAACCACATGATACTGTCTCTAGGACATCTTAAAGAGCATTTCACCAAGTCTGGTGGGTCGTCTACTATCAATCCAATCAAAGGTATGGAGATAGATCTTACATTTAAAATGTTCCTCTGCATTTAGAAGTTGAATTTGCTGTAAAAGTCTGCATGATAAATTTAAATCTTTCTCCAAATCAAAATAATCATTTCCATGTTCTCTTGCCACACAACACAACCATGGCTGACATTTTGAGCTGAGACTTGGGGTTGCAGTACACATGTGTATGGAGCTCAATGT